>CAWUFW010015311.1:2500-367523 GCA_963921515.1 Calotriton arnoldi | reverse complement strand
CGACTTAGGACAATGCAATGTACAGGCCCGCACCCAGAGGCACAGTCACAACTGTCATGTGTGTCAACCATTGATGCCTGCAGAAACATAACATACATTGTGTGTGTCTCCCAAAAACAGGTGATGATGGGGACACAGCAGCAGACGCTGAGGAGTCCCAGTCCCAGGCTCAAGAGGATGCGGAGCTCACTGGCGTCGTACAGCCTCTGCCCTCCTCGGACGAAGAAGACCAACCTGGCACATCCGGTGCAAGTCTACATGCAGCACCAGCAGGACCACCAGCTGCAGCACCAGAAGGACCACCAGCTGCACCCCCTGCACCCACCCCTCCAACGACTGTCACCACAAATACCATCCCTGCCGACATGGACAGAACAAGGAGCAACACCAGCACAGGGACCCTGGACCAACCTGGGGCCATGGACACCACCACCACCACCAACCCCCAAGGTGGACCAGGGTCATCTGTGCATGCCACTGCACGCACTGCACATGTCAGCAGGGGTGGTGGGAGGGGTGGGAGACAGAGGTCGCTGCTTGCAGAGGTTGCTGGTGTGCATGATGACCCACAACTGGTACGCATAGCTGATGCGTACCAGTCCAGCACCGGAGACCTCAGCCAGGTAGTGGGGCTCCTCAGAGACATGAAACAGCAGCAGGCTGCCCATCATGCCCGCTTGGACTCTCACATGTCCCACGTGGAGTCACACATGTCCCGCGTGGACTCACACATGTCCCGCGTGGAGTCCAAGTGGGATGCACTGCATGAGATGACGGCGGTGCACAGGGACATTTTACAATGCCTCCGCCAGATGAACAGCAACCAGTCCACACCTCCCTGTGTGCCAACAACATCTGGTGCCGAACAAACTGCAACTGCCACAGGGAGGGAGGATGACTCTGGCGGAGAGTCCCCTGCACCGCAGCAGCCTGTACTTGAGGGGCCCCCCAAGAAGAGGGGTCGTCCGAGAAGGGGCAAGTGAGAGGCCGATGGCCAAGCGCAACTCCCAGGAAGCCTGAACCTGTTCTGGATGTTCACCTTTGTGCACAGACTGTTCACCCTGTTGACGGCAACACTACTCCCACACATTGCATGGGGAGTACAAGTTGGACCAATGTGTCAGACAACTGTGGCCCCGATACTGGGGATTCTGTCTACCAGGACTTTCAATTCACCTAGGAACTTCGGATTGCAAGATTTATGTACAGCACTACCCATCCTATGCACTATTCACACAAATGTATCACAATAAACACACTAATACACCATACTTGCCTCTGTTGTGATTCCAACGTGGGTGCTGTTATGGGGATGATGAACTGCAAAATTACACTGTGTATGCGAACTGCAACAGCAAGGACAACACAGGCATGTGAGTAAAGGCAACGTGACACATATGAGGGAGACACACCACCAGGGCTACACAACACATACACACCTAGGCCATCTGACTCATTGCCTACACTGATGTTGCCAGGGAAGACGGTGCAATGCACAGACACCACACCCATTCCCAGTTGTAGTCAAGTAGCCCACAGGTGCAGTAAGCAAATGGAAGTCAAATGTGTGACCACAGACAACGCACATCACAAAGTGAAGCACAGGTTTATTACACAGTTGCAACATGTCGTAACCACTACAGATGCAAGGTAATCCCACCTGGCAGCGGGCACACAGTCAACAACTGTAGACGGAAGGAAGTCCATGGGTGTGGCGCACATCACCTGTAGGGACACAACAGCTACCAGCCTGGAAGTGCAATCACGTCGTCGGTGGACACAGTTGACCAAACGAATCTGAAAGTACCCTGTGAAGGACAGAAATGACACACAGTCAAAAGCAATGGAGTACAGGACAGAACAGCAAAACTCATGCACAATACATGTTACAAGATACCCACCCAGAACCAAGTTAGCATGTCAACACTGTTGGGGGTACAGCCCACCTGTAAGCACACATCGCAACACACATCCAGTCAAGTAGCCCATGGACACACTCCAACAGCACCAGAGCACCACCTACACATCATGCCAACTCACATCATTGACATGACACCTCAGGATACTCACATTCAGCTAAAGAAGTTGGTGATGAGCTGTGTGCGGACATCACCATCATCATCATCATTATCATCGTCACTGGCATCGTGGTCCAGGCCAGGATCCTCCACAGGTGGTGGATGTTGGTCATTGTCATCCTGGATGAGAGGCAACTCCTTCCGCACTGCCAGGTTGTGGAGCATGCAGCAGACGATGATAATCTTGCACACTTTCGCAGGGGCATATGGGAGGGACCCTCCGGTCTTGTCCAGGCAGCGGAAGCGGCTCTTCAGGAGACCAAATGTCCGCTCAATCACTCTCCTGGTCCGACCATGTGCCTCATTGTAGCGCATCTGGGCTGGTGTCACAGGGTTCCTGAGGGGTGTCAGCAACCACGGCATGTTGGGGTATCCCGAGTCACCTACGGACAGACAAGTGCACATTAGCTGACTTGGAAAAGTGGGCGGAATACTACAGATCAGATCACACACAATGGCACAAAGTCAGTACACACCGACAAGCCAGGCACGCTGGTTCTGCATCTGTGCCATCATCCTGGGGATGCGACTACTCCTCATCACAAAGGCATCGTGTGCTGAACCAGGGAAACGGGCACACACGTGTGTGATGGTCATGTCTGCAAGACACACCACCAGTGCATTGACCGAGTGGTAGTGCTTGCGGTTCACGGTAGGCCTGCTCCTGGGCCTGTGGTGGTACCAAAGCCACATGTGTCCCATCAATGGAGCCAATGACATGCGGCATCCTCCCCAGGGCATAAAAGTCACTCTTCACGTCAGTGAGTCGTCGCAGTCTAGGGAAATAGATGTACCGGTTCAGGAATAGCAACATTGCCGCCAAAACATCGCGGAGCACACGGCTCAACATGGTCTGTGACATCCCACCAGCAGTCGCCACAGTATGTTGGAAGGTACCGGTGGCAAAGAAGTGTAGGGCTGCCATCACCTTCACCTTGGGGGTCAGCGCTGTAGGATACGGCCGGCCAGGCTGCAAATGTGGGGACAACTGCACTGCCAAATCCTCAATCAGCTGCCTGGTGAAGCGGTACCGTCGGATGCTGTCCCGTTCCACCATCGTTGCCAGGTCTGGGAATGGTCGATGGACAGCAGGAGCCCTGCAGTGCAGAGGAGAAGTAAGCAAGATTGTCAGTCAGCCCACATATGCGGCAT
This sequence comes from Calotriton arnoldi, assembly GCA_963921515.1. NCBI lineage: Eukaryota > Metazoa > Chordata > Amphibia > Caudata > Salamandridae > Calotriton > Calotriton arnoldi. Next base: position 364,293 of record CAWUFW010015311.1, on the reverse strand, counting down.
TGAACACACTCAATATCCCAATACACATCATTATGAGGCACAACTACATGAAGTGTGCAGTTCCGTAAGGACATGTATGGTACATACATGGCCAACATCTGTCAACACGGTCCAACAGGTGGCATCAATTAGTCCCAGGTTGGCCCATTGGATATCATGAGGCCGTGTCACAGTTCCCATCTCCTGCTGCCGTGTCACAATCACCCCCACAGTGACATGTGAGGACAGATGTGCCCCAGGCACCACAGCTCAACGACAGGTACATTCCCAGGGACCCTGTATTGCCACATGGACACTGGCATTACATGGAGTATCATGTATACACCACAGCAAAACAACCATGACCCCCACAGGTAGTGGTCCCACTTGCCACGGCAGGACAGACATGGACGTCTGTGACACACACACGCACAACATCAAAGTCCAGGCACACACAACGTGGATGTGGAGACTGTCTCCCATTGTGCACATGAAATCAGAGACATTGTAAACACTACATGCACAAAGACTGTGGAGGACCATCACTATTGTGCCACTGGGACACCCTGGCTCAAACATACCGTCCCACATGGGACTCACGGGGTATGTGACATGACATACACATACACCACCGTGAAATGTGACCATGGCACATGCACAGATATGAACAGTTGCACATCACAGTGGTCATGTACACGTAACACCCAGGATCCTGTCCCCATGAACACGTGCACAGCCTGGGGGTGGCTGCCCACAGGTGACACCCACAGGACAACATGTACACCAACATACACACAATAGGAAATGCAGCCTTACATGCCTTATGATAAAGTTTGGACAGGCTGTCGTGATGTAGGTGTGCCCCTCACTCCTGGGAGCTATCTGTGGCTGGCATATGTCCATCTGAGACAGGCATGCTGACATATGCCAGTCACATGTACAGTGATGCGTTGAACAGCAATGGACCGATCGGTGCCCCGGCCGGCCCATTGCATTCAATGTGTGCGGTACGCGTTGTACCCCTGTACGCGTTGTACCGCAATGGACCGATCGGTGCCCCGGCCGGCCCATTGCATTCAATGTGTGCGGGTACGCGTTGTACCCCTGTACGCGTTGAACTGCAATGGACCGATCGGTGCTCCCGGCCGGCCCATTGCATTCAATGTGTGCGGGTACGCGTTGTACCCTGTACGCGTTGTACCGCAATGGACCGATCGGTGCCCCCGGCCGGCCCATTGCATTCAATGTGTCGCGGGTACGCGTTGTACCCCTGTACGCGTTGAACCGCAATGGACCGATCGGTGCCCCCGGCCGGCCCATTGCATTCAATGTGTGCGGGTACGCGTTGTACCCCTGTACGCGTTGTACCGCAATGGACCGATCGGTGCGCACCCATTGACAATGGCCTTGCCTGGCAACGGACGCGTTTTCGAATTTCGAACGAGTCGGTTGCTGGAAATTCAGTTGGTCACCCACAACAATGTTGCAAAATCATGTATGTCATGAAGTTGAAGATTTGAAGGATGCTGTGGGCGTGTTTTGGTGCTGCTATTCCATGGATTGGCCAGATTCAGAAGATGCAAACGACTTGGACCTATCACTTTGGACACAAGGGACAGTATCTGCCTCTCCAGCACATATATATTGCTGGCTGTTCCCCTGAGAGCTCACTTGCCTGCACTACATGCTCCAGGACGACATCTGCCACTGCACTGCTGCTGTCTCTGCCCCTCTGGACCCTGCAATGGCACGTACTGTGGAGAGAGCCCCAGCCTTCAGCCTTGAGGAGAACCAGGCCCTGCTGGACAGCCTACTTCCACAGTACAGCAAGCTGTATGGGACACCAGGGGAGCAGGTGAGTGTTCTGTGCACTGCCTTTCTGAATGTGCATATTGTCTGACTAGCAAGGCTGAAAGTCTGCACGCCACTGGCTAGCAGGCTCACTGAGTAGTTGTCACCCCCATAGTGTGTAGTGACATGCACTGGACAGGTATGGTACAGTGACCGTGCATTTGAACAAGGTTTTACTTCCCATGCAATGATACCATGTAGTGACATCTGGCAAACTGTCCATGGGCAGCTTTGCACTGCCTGTGTACATCATGTGCCCCTGTGATTGAGACATGTATATACAACTGTGTCATGCACGGATATGTTGCATGTGTAGTAATGGCCTTTTCACTTTGTCATCCTGACAGGTTAATGCCCATCGGAAGCAGGAGATCTGGAAGGACATCGTCCGGGCTGTCCGGTCCGTGGGGGTCTACAAGCGCCGGATCCGCAACTGCCAGAAGAGGTGGCAGGACCTTCAGGGCTGGACCCGGAGGATTGCACGGGTCCAGCTGAAGCTGTCGCCTCCTCGCAGGAGGGGGCGGAACACGGACCCTGACCCCCCACATGCTCCAGATCCTGGCGGTGGTGTTTCCAGACCTGGATGGGCAGCTGAAGGCCAGACAGCAGCAAGGAGGGGGTGAGTCAAAGACTGCACTGTGAACTCTGTATTACATGCTGTGTGCCCTCCTCTGGCCTGGTTCAACTGCCACAGTGCAGCAGTCATGTTGTCCAGGAGCCATGTCCCTCTATTGTGCACTGCCCACTGCTCATCTGATACCCAGGTGTGGCCCTTACATTCAGGGAATTGTGTCACTTGGGACTGTGTCCTTGCAGTTTGCTTCACTAAAGGTGGGGGACAGCATCTGTTTCCCTAACTCTGTTGTGGGCATCATGGGTGGGTCCATTGTTCACACTACGCCTGTGTTCGGACATGTAATCTGCGTGTTGCTTTGATATGCGGTCCACTTGCTGTGCTGAGCCACCACATGTGCCTGGGGTATGTGGCACACGCCCATGCAGCGGGTGGGAACAATGTTTGGGCCCCAGGAGTGTGCAGATTACGTGTGTCACACATACATAGCCAGCTATCCACTGTCCAGGGCTCATCCCTCATTCATGTGGAGCAGGACAGTCATGCCTACTCCAGGCCATGCAATGCACTCTGTACTCCCACTCCCGTGTATCAGCTGACACATTGTGCGCAGTGATTTGACCCCTCAGGTGTCTGCCTCTGTGTCAGTGTGCTGTGGATTAGTTGCCAGGACTGCTGGGGTGTTTCTTGGTAGGGGCTCAGCATGCCCCTGGAGATGTGACCATAGGAGACGATACTTGTGTGTCACATAGGTGTTTGATCAGCTGCCCGTGCAGACTGGGGTATGCAAATGTGAAGTTCAGGCAGCTGTTCCCCATTCACAGCAGATTGTGAGGGCTCAGGTTCGGAGGGTAGTGTCACAGGTCTCCCATATGTCCAATAGGTATGACCTGGACAGATGAGGGTTAAGATGATGTGTTGTGTGGGGGATGTACATGTGCACTTGTGCAGCTCCAGGACTTGCATTCCCCATGACCTACTATTGTGACACAGTGCATAGTGTTGTTGTCTGGCTGCCAAGTCATACATCACTGAGACAGTGATGTATGACTTAGCAGTCATGCCTCTGCCATGGCATGTGTCTACTTATTGGTGATCCTGCAGGAGAGTGACATGTGCTACATGCACACCATTGTGGCGATGGCTATCAGGACATGGGTGCATCATGGTGTCTGTCGCTGGTATGCATCACATGCATTTCCTATTTGACTCTGGGCATCCCTTTCATCCGGAAACCTGTACTGACTCAGTGGCAAGAGCTGTGATGTGTGCATGTCCACATGCCACACCGTGTCCTCTGCACTGTCCAACTACTGTGTACTTGGTGCATGTGTCCACACTGGGGTGTTGCAATCCAACAGACACCAGACAGATGGGTGCAAGGCCATGTGGGATGTGAGTGCCATGCTTGGCATCAGACTGACAATTGGCTTCTCCTGTTCAGTTAGGGCACTTTTAGCAATGTACAACTAATGATGCCAGGGCTTGCTCTGTAATGTGCTGTGCTCACAGTGGTGTGTGCGTTTGGTGCAGGTGACTGATGTCTGTCTGTTTCCCCATTGTTTGCAGATACATCCACGGCCACAGAAGGGGACAGCTCCACGGACCAGGAGGAGCCAGAGAGCCAGACTGGGTCAGCAGCCGAGGAGTGGTCGGAGGGACCCAGTGGCACGGAGGGCGAGGGAGCCACACCGAGGAGTCCTCAGCACCATCCACCTCAGCTGAGGACCAGAGCAACTCAGAGGATGACTCCCTTATGGAGGCGGGTGTCAGCAGCCACCACACCCCAGCTAGTGTTGCTGTCCCCGCCACCACCAGCACCACCACCGCCCTCCCATCGGCTCCCATTCCCCAGGTCCGTGGAGGCTCCCATGTTCGGGAGTGTGTCTCCTTTGGCCCAGGCACCGCACCCCCTGCCCCTGTGTCCCCTGCTGCCCTGAGTGAGGAGTCTGTGTACCTCCTTCGCCAGCTCCATGTAGGGCAGACAGCCAGGCTGAGTGTCCTCCATGCGCACACCGCTCTGTTGACTCAGCTGGTGTTGTTCATGGAGGGCATCTCATCGGGCATGTCTGACCTACAGAGGGGCAATAGGTCCATGGACTCCTCCCTGACGGCAGCAGTGTCCCTCCTCAGACAGTCCCTCACCCCTCCTGCCTCTGCTCCATCCACACTCCCCAGCACCTTACCCGTCCCAAGCACACACACACCGGCACAGGCACACACCAGCACACACACGTCCAGCACACAGACACACACGCCACAAACAAAACGCACACGCACGCACAGTCAGGGGACTGAAACCAGACTCACAGGGGATGGGGCCCTGGTACACACACACGCATCCACGGGCACTGCGCAGTCCTCAGTTGCCTCTCCCTCCAAAACACCCTCCCTTGCCTCACCTGCAACCCCAAAGACCCAGCGCCTCTTCCTCAGTGACCTCGGCCTCTTCCCCTCCGATCCAGCTGCTCCAGCATCCAGGGGGAAGAGGAAGCCCCCCACACGGAGCAGAGTGCCCCTCGCCCCCGGATACCCTCCCCCAGGCGCAGACAGACTGAGGCCCCCACCCGCAAGTCCCCCGGAGTGGTAAGAGCAAGACCCCGCCGCCGCCCTGCAGCTCAAGCACCAGGTCTCCTTCCTCCATCCCTCAGGCCCCCACTCCACAGGTGCCCCCACCACACCCTGCCCCAGGTTCCCCCACCCACAGATATACCATCCCCAAGAGGATCCGGCCTTCTCCCCCTGCCACTTGCTCTCCCGGCACCACACCCCCGCTGCGCTTGTCTGTGCCACTGATGTGGTGAGGGTGTCCTCCCCTCTGTCCAGCCCACCTTGCCTGTTTCCCATTCTCCTCCCCTGGTGGTAGGCACTGCAGTGGAGTCCACTACCACCCTGTCTGACTTGGGCACTGCAGTGGCGGACCTGTCCACTCCATCTGCAGGGTCCACTGCAGTCGTGCCGGCACCCACAACATCTGAGCCATGCCCCCCAGTTGTGCCGGCACACACCATGTCAGACACCTCCACTGCAGTTGTCAGTGGCTCTCCAGCACCCACCACCCCTTCCCTGCTTCCTCCTGGTGAGCCCTGATCCTGTCCCTGCGGTGCCTGGCCTACTCCCCGGTTGCCCCTCCTAGTGGATTGTCCCTGGTTTTGTGCAGGCATGTGTAGGGTGGCATCTGCCACTGTCACCCACTTGTGACTTTGTTGATGGACTGGCCATTGGCCTTTGTTTATTTTCTACCGGACTTCTACTTTTAATGCCACATATGCTGAATAAAGCAACTTTCTGTTCTCTAGTGCTTTTGCTTCTGATGTACATGATGTTGATGATGCTAACCATGCCCTTGCTGCAGTGATGGTGATATTTGGTCTCATGATAATGAAGTGTTACTGTGCAGGAACCCATGTGGTCCAGGGGGAATGTGTCCTATCCTGTGGTGTATCCATGTCATCCATAGCAGCATCTGAGGGTGTCATGTGTTCAGTATTTGGCAATGGGATTTCCTACTTAGATTGCCTATTTCACATCTGTGGCTTCCACCCCTGCACATCTGTTGTGCCTGCCATTGTTCAATTCGTCTACTTCCCTGACCGTGTGGCCATCTCCAGTGGACATGCAGGTTTGGGCATCAATGGGGAAGGACTCATCTGTGTTGTCAGTGCAACATTGCTATACAAGTGTGTTGGATCTGTGCTGATGATTCCGTTGGCACTTCCATGACCAGGCTGATGTTACGGGAGCCCTCATTTGGTGCTAATTGTTGATTGTGTGACCAAGTGCTCAGCTGACATGATGGGGCCCTACTGAGGCAACATATGGCACAGCTTTCCTCACACAGGAGTGGAGTCCCCTCATGGCAGTGTGTACTCCTGTGACATTGCCTGCGCCCAAGGTGTGTGTTGTATGTGCATGTCTGTGTGTTCACTTCCGTTTAGCTGTGCATGCTGTGATCCCTAGTGTTGTACCTGTTTGTGATGCTAGCTGAGTTGAGCTATGTTCCCCCAAAGTCTTCTCCCTGGGTTCTCTGTGATGTGGGTGCATGGCACATTACTGGTCATCAGGGTGTCACCCATAGGTGTGTTTGCTGTCAGGGCTGAGTTTGTGTGCACACGCAGATGGGTCACAGTCAGGTTTCCCCTTGGCACTTGTTGTTTGCCCCTGTCATGTGATTTCCAGTTTGTGTTATCTTTCAGTGATTGTGACACGTTGTGTGTGTGACTGCTGGCACTCCTCAGGGTCCGGGCTGCAATGTTGGTTGTTGTCTATGTGTTTTCTTTGTGGGTGACCTTGGCTTCTTCATTGGTGTGTGACTGTGGCTGGGATCCCATTGGTTGGTGTGGTATTGCCGTCATGTCCATGTACAGCGTAGTGTGCAGTGTGTCAGACATTCAGGAGTCTTGTTGAGTGGCCATGTGTGATGTGTTTCTGCACCTTGGTTCCCACCCACCACCCTGGAATAGTCATGGGTGCATGTGCAATGTCACCAGTGCATGTGTACTTCACTGCTGCACATTGTTGGAGGTCGAGGGTGTGGTGTTGAGTGTGTGCAGATGAGAGTTGTTGCCCGGCTAGGCCCCTGCCTCCATGTTGGCCTTGGCTTACTGGCCATGCTGTTTGATTTGTGCTTGTGTAGGTGTGATGGTAGTTAGTTGCTCAGGACACATGACTGTGGTTCACAGTGTGAACCACATTTAGCTTTGTCATCACAGTGGGATTGTAATGCAGCCCAGGGTCACCACATTGTGGGGGCCCTGGGGGTGGTGCTGTGGTGTGTCTGTGTCTTGCTGTGTCAGTTGCTGTCCCTACGTGCCTGTGTGACATGTGTGATTTGTGCTCCCTCTCATCTGACAATGCCTGCTTGCCCACATAGGGGATTTGGATCCATGAGTTACCTTTGTGTGGCACTGTATGCACATCTGTATGATTGGTATTCAGGTCTCCTCATGTGTTGTGTGGTTGCCTGGGGTCACTGGCACCCCCCTCACCTGTTGTGTATGATGTGCAGTGTGGGTCTGCCTGTTTGTGTTTGTGCATCTGCACCACTGCATTGGCATATCTTGGGTGTGCCATTGGCTGTATGTAGTTTGGTGGGTTTCCCCTGCTGTCCCTGGGACTCCTAGGTCATCGGTCAGCACAATGATCATGGTTTGTGTGTCCCATTGCTGCCATGGTATGGTATCTGTTCACCTCACATCTGCAGTCTCCACAGGGTATCTGCATTTGTGTGCCCATTGGTGCAAATATGTGGGTCTGCATTCTGATGGTCACTTCTGTCATTGTGTCATTGATGATTGTTGACGGTGTCAGCCCCCATGGGTGTTGTTTGTCTGCACATGGCCAAAGGTATGTCTTATTTGCACTGCAGTATTTGGCTCCCCCAATTTATGTTGCAATGGGACACATACACTACTGTGCCACTGATGTGTTTGTTGTTCTGTGACCAGGAATCATCCATGCAGTTTGGCAGTTGCACCTCTTTCTTTGTCAACACTTACCTTTTGGTCACTGTGGTGATGGGGGTTTAGACCCCATTGCCACAATGTTCAAGATGTGCTTCAGCTATGGACCCCACACTTACATTTTGGTCACTGTGATGATGGGGGTTTGGACCCCATTGCCACAATGTTCAAAATGTGCTTCAGCTATGGACCCCACACTTACCTTTTGTTCACTGTGATGATGGGGGTTTGGACCCCATTGCCACAATGTTCAAAATGTGCTTCAGCTATGGACCCCACACTTACCTTTTGTTCACTGTGGTGATGGGGGTTTAGACCCCATTGCCACAATGTTCAAGATGTGCTTCAGCTATGGACACCACACTTACATTTTGGTCACTGTGATGATGGGGGTTTAGACCCCATTGCCACAATGTTCAAGATGTGCTTCAGCTATGGACCCCACACTTACATTTTGGTCACTGTGATGATGGGGGTTTGGACCCCATTGCTACAATGTTCAAAATGTGCTTCAGCTATGGACCCCACACTTACCTTTTGTTCACTGTGATGATGGGGGTTTGGACCCCATTGCCACAATGTTCAAAATGTGCTTCAGCTATGGACCCCACACTTACCTTTTGTTCACTGTGGTGATGGGGGTTTAGACCCCATTGCCACAATGTTCAAGAGGTGCTTCAGCTATGGACCCCACACTTACATTTTGGTCACTGTGATGATGGGGGTTTAGACCCCATTGCCACAATGTTCAAGATGTGCTTCAGCTATGGACCCCACACTTACATTTTGGTCACTGTGATGATGGGGGTTTGGACCCCATTGCCACAATGTTCAAAATGTGCTTCAGCTATGGACCCCACACTTACCTTTTGTTCACTGTGGTGATGGGGGTTTAGACCCCATTGCCACAATGTTCAAAATGTGCTTCAGCTATGGACCCCACACTTACCTTTTGGTCACTGTGGTGATGGGGGTTTGGACCCCATTGCCACAATGGTCATGGCCTGCTTGCATTGTGGGTGCCACACACATATATGTGTGGCACATGTGCTAGGGGTCACATTGTATGTTCAAAGTCATGTTCGGTGTTGTAGGCATTTGACACAGTCTACACACGCTTGTCATGGTGTTGGGGGATGTCTTCTTCTTGCATTCCCTAGGTTGTGGTGTGCTGGTTGTGTCATGCATTGTCCATCCTATGAGTGGGGGTGGTAGTAGTGGTTGGCATCCAGCCCCCTGGGTGAGGGTGGTAGTAGTGGTAGGCATCCAGCCCCCTGGGTGAGGGTGGTAGTAGTGGTAGGCATCCAGCCCCCCTGGGTGAGGGTGGTAGTAGTGGTAGGCATCCAGCCCCCTGGCTAAGGGTGGTAGTAGTGGTAGGCATCCAGCCCCCCTGGCTCAGGGTGGTAGTAGTGGTAGGCATCCAGCCCCTCCTGGGTGAGGGTGGTAGTAGTGGTGAGCATCCAGCCCCCTGGGTGAGGGTGGTAGTAGTGGTAGGCATCCAGCCCCCTGGGTGAGGGTGGTAGTAGTGGTAGGCATCCAGCCCCCCTGGCTGAGGGTGGTAGTAGTGGTAGGCATCCAGCCCCCCTGGCTAAGGGTGGTAGTAGTGGTAGGCATCCAGCCCCCTGGGTGAGGGTGGTAGTAGTGGTAGGCATCCAGCCCCCCGGCTAAGGGTGGTAGTAGTGGTAGGCATCCAGCCCCCCTGGGTGAGGGTGATAGTAGTGGTAGGCATCCAGCCCCCTGGCTAAGGGTGGTAGTAGTGGTAGGCATCCAGTCCCCCTGGCTCAGGGTGGTAGTAGTGGTAGGCATCCAGCCCCCTGGGTGAGGGTGGTAGTAGTGGTAGGCATCCAGCCCCCCTGGGTGAGGGTGGTAGTAGTGGTAGGCATCCAGCCCCCTGGGTGTGGGTGGTAGTAGTGGTAGGCATCCAGCCCCCTGGCTAAGGGTGGTAGTAGTGGTAGGCATCCAGCCCCCCTGGGTGAGGGTGGTAGTAGTGGTAGGCATCCAGGCCCCCTGGCTAAGGGTGGTAGTAGTGGTAGGCATCCAGCCCCCTGGGTGAGGGTGGTAGTAGTGGTAGGCATCCAGCCCCCCTGGCTAAGGGTGGTAGTAATGGTAGGCATCCAGCCCCCTGGGTGAGGGTGGTAGTAGTGGTAGGCATCCAGCCCCTGGCTAAGGGTGGTAGTAGTGGTAGGCATCCAGCCCCCTGGCTCAGGGTGGTAGTAGTGGTAGGCATCCAGCCCCCCTGGGTGTGGGTGGTAGTAGTGGTAGGCATCCAGCCCCCCTGGCTAAGGGTGGTAGTAGTGGTAGGCATCCAGCCCCCTGGGTGAGGGTGGTAGTAGTGGTAGGCATCCAGCCCCCTGGCTAAGGGTGGTAGTAGTGGTAGGCATCCAGCCCCCCTGGGTGAGGGTGGTAGTAGTGGTAGGCATCCAGCCCCCTGGCTAAGGGTGGTAGTAGTGGTAGGCATCCAGCCCCCTGGGTGAGGGTGGTAGTAGTGGTAGGCATCCAGCCCCCTGGCTAAGGGTGGTAGTAGTGGTAGGCATCCAGCCCCCTGGCTCAGGGTGGTAGTAGTGGTGGGCATCCAGCCCCCTGGGTGAGGGTGGTAGTAGTGGTAGGCATCCAGCCCCACCTGGATGAGGGTGGTAGTAGTGGTAGGCATCCAGCCCCCCTGGGTGTGGGTGGTAGTAATGGTAGGCATCCAGCCCCCTGGCTAAGGGTGGTAGTAGTGGTAAGCATCCAGCCCCCCCTGGGTGAGGGTGGTAGTAGTGGTAGGCATCCAGCCCCCCCTGGGTAGGGGTGGTGGTGCGCATTCAGGCCCCTGTGTGCATATGTGGCATTGGTGATGGGCATCCCGCCCCTATGGTGCTGCTGTTGCTGGTGTAAGTATATTCTGCATCCCTCTGTGTGTGTGTGATGTGTCGTGTACGTGTTGTATGTGTTTTGTGGTTGGTGTCTGACTTACCTTCTGCGCCGTACGCGTCCGTGCCTGTTCCGGTAGTAAATGTAGAATATTGGTATGATCGGGACGAAGGGATTCATGGTTGGTTCGTGTCGTTTGTCCTTCTCGTTGCTTCGCGTCGTCCTTGTCGCTTCGCCTCGTCCTCGTCGCTTCGCCTCGTCCTCGTCGCTGGCGTGTTCGTCTCGTAGCCGTGGATCGTGTTGTGGCGCGAATCGGAGCTTATGTGCGGCTCTCCCGGATGCTTTGACGTGCCGTGCGTAGCGACGGGTTCGGCGCGTACGGAAAGCGCATCGTACTCGTTCGGCCGGACGGAGCTGCATTTTTCCTTCCGTGCGACTCGATTCGGCGTTTCCGGATTCGCCTCGGTCGGGGAACAGGACCTGGTTTGGGTGAGTACGGCTCGGCCGGATTCTGTGCTGTTGTGCGCATCGTACTTACTCGTTCAGTGTGCTGTGCGGATCGGTCGGGAAACAGGCTTTCGCATGGCTTTTTTCCCGACCGAATGGTATTGGGTGCGCCTCCGACCGAGATCGGAATCGGCCCCTAAATTTAATTAATTTACTATTCCCACTCCAGTAACTATTAATTAGAGGTAGGTGCTGGACATTAAATGTAATTAATTTACTATTCCCACTCCAGGTAGTATTAATTAGGGGTAGGTGCTGGACATTAAATTTAATTAATTTATTATTCCCACTCCAGGTAGTATTAATTAGGGGTAGGTGCTGGACACTAAGGGGCCGATTCCGATCTCGGCCGGTAGGGCTCCGAATCGGATTCGGCTTAACCGGATCCGATTCGGAGCCCTATTTCCCGACCGATCCGTACGCGCGTCCGGGCGAGCGAGTACGATGCGTATTCGCCGACCGACTCGTCCGGGCGTCCCGACCGCTCCGACCGACTCGATCCCGGGTCGAACCGCACCGACCGACTCGCACGGACACGACTCGCACCGCGCAATGGAGACGTTCCCCGGCCGGGTAAGTACGATGCGCGCCGCGAGCAGTCCGACCGACACGCGCCGCCCGGCTCGAAAGAGCTGTCGGAGCCGTACTTTGGGGGTCCGTGTCGGACTCCCCTGTACGCCGTAGCCACGCGAGTCGCACACAGGGGGGACCCATGGGTCCCCCTACCTGTGCGTGTACGGCGCGAATCGCTTCGCCGCGGACACGCTGTAGGGGGCGCACTTGTCCGCCTCGCACCCATTGAGTGAATGGGAGCCCGCGTACGCGTTGTACGACAGGCTCCCATTGGCTTCAATGGGAGTCCGACCGACTCGAGTCCGATGGCATACGTGCGCATCGTACTCGTTCGGTCGGACTGCACGGGTCCGATTCGGTCGGAAATCTCTCCGGGTCCGGCTCGGTCGGGGAGATTTCCGGCCCGAATCGGAATCGGCCCCTAAACTTAAATAATTTACTATTCCCACTCCAGTTAGTATTAATTTGGGGTAGGTGTCGGACACTAAACTTAATTAATTTACTATTCCCACTCCAGTTACTATAAATTAGGGGTAGGTGCTGGACACTAAACTTAATTAATTTACTAGTCCCACTCCAGTCAGTATTAATTAGGGGTAGGTGCTGGACAGTAAACTTAAATAATTTACTATTCCCACTCCAATTAGTATTAATTTGGGTTAGGTGTTGGACAGTAAACTTAATTAATTTACTATTCCCACTCCAGTTACTATAAATTCAGGGTAAGTGTTGCACACTAAAAATAATTAATTTACTATTTCCACTCCAGATAGTATTAATTAGAGGTAGGTGCAGGACACTAAACTTAAATAATTAACTATTCCCACTCAAGTTAGTATTAATTAGGGGTAGGTGCTGGATCCTAAATGTATTTAATTTACTATTCCCACTCCAGTTAATATTAATTTAGGAGTAGTGCTGGTCATTAAACTTCATTATTTAACTATACCCACTGAAATTACTGGTAAATAAATTGAATTGCCAGACCTTTAAAATATTTTTTTCTTTTCCCATTAAAATTACTATATTATAACTAACTACACTATACATAAAAATTTTCAGTATTTGAAAACACCTATAATAAATTACTACACTATATAATATAATAAATGTTATTATTTTTATAATTTATAAAACAAAAATATATAAAACAAAATTAAAAATATTTATATTTAATTAAATTTAAAATATCACATATAAATAATATATTATCTACATAAAATACCTAAATCCAAATTTTTTAATATTACATTTTAAATTTTCTTATACATTTATCTCCTAGATGAAATATTAAAAAAATTGACACATTTTATTTAAATTCAAAAGTTTTCATTCTTAACAAATTAAATATTTAATAAGTTCCATTTATTATATTACATTTTCTAACTTTTTATATTTTATTTATTCATAATACACAATTCAATATAAATATTAATAGATGAATACTTTACACTGTATACACAATTTTTTTATTTTAGTAAATATTTTTTTTTCTTTTTAAATTTCGAAATATTTCAACAAAATGTATAAAACTGTAACCAACATTATATCCTATAAACACAACTCCAAACTGATTAAACAATACATTCAATATACAAATAAAATAGAACCAAAATGAGTATACAAACTTCCAATTTTTTTAACATTTCATTTAATATTTTTTAAACATTCCCCACCCTTAGCCCCTATAAACCCAACATCCCGCTCCTAAAAATTATTTTTCAAAATTCGAAATTATATTTTCTAAATTCTATTTTTAAATTTCGAATTTATTATAAATTAAAAACAATTATTTTAAAACACTCCCCACCCTTATCCCCTATAAACCCAACATCCCGCTCCTAAAAATATTTTTATAAATGTAAAAATGTATTTGCTAAATTATAATTTTAAATTTCAAATTTATTATAAATTTAAAAAAATATTTTAAAACACTCCCCACCCTTATCCCCTATAAACCCAACATCCCGCTCCTAAAAAATAATTTTCTAAATTCCAAATTACGGGCCCGATTCACAGAACTAACTTAAGACAAAATCCTAAACTTACTACCATTTTGGTATTCACAGAAGGCACTTACTCATTTTGGTATTCACAGAAGGCACTTAAAGGCCCATTACGATACCGGGCGTGGAAAAATCCGCCAGGCATGAAAGCGGCAAAAATCCGCCCGCACACACCGTCTGAACACCGACCACGCCATTACGAATACACAAACCGAAAACCGCCATCGGCGGAAAAACCACACAAGATACCGCCCGCCCTCGTCCGAGTCGGAGTCAAACCGCCCGCCACGGACGGAAACACGCACGACAACACAAAACCGCCCGCCCTCACGGCCGACACACCGCACGTGAAATTACGATCGCACCGCCATGAGCGCGGGTAAACCACAAATATACCGCCCGCCAGCGCAAACAACGCCGATGAGAATTGACACGGCAGAAGCCATGGCGCCCACGTCCCTGCACAGAAACCATCCGCTGACAAAAACAATCGCACACAACATGGCCAACAAGTCCACACAGCAAGGCACGCACAAATACACAAGCACAGTACACATCCCGAAAACACCCCCCTGGACAAACAAAAAATACAAAGGCCAGAACACCAGACACAACACACCTGAAAACAACAGACCATGAGGACACACCCACATAGGTAAGTACAAAAGCAGCACTCCCACAGACCACAACCCCTTGCAACATTGCAAACTAGAGAGGAGAGGAGAGGACACAGTGACACAGCAAGGACAGCAGCACACCACAGAAACGCACACATCACAACCACCACCACCACCACCACCACCAAACACCGGCACCACAAACCCCCTGCACATTACACAACACACACCGCACCAGCACCACAAACACCATGGCACCACAAAGAATGCCCAAGTTCACGCCCATTGAGCTGACGGTCATGGTCGACGAGATTATCAAGGTGCACCCACAAATCTATGGGAACCTGGTCCAGCACACACCACTAGCCACCAGAAACAGAATGTGGAACCGGATCGTAGACCAGGTCAATGCAGTCGGGACCCTGCCCAGGAACAGAGTTGAAATCAACAAACGGTGGAATGACGTCAAGAGCCTGGTCAAGAAGAAGGAGAGCAAGAACAGAGAGCTGGCTGCCGTCACTGGCGGAGGGAATCCCGCGCTCTTCAAGACCTTCAAAGCGTGGGAGGAGAAGGTGCGAGTCATTATACATCCGGAGATCCTCGCCGGATTAGCAGGGGAGTGGAGGCTGGTAAGTACAAACTAATGTATACCAGCACACCGCTATGTACTCACATGCACTACCACCATGCCACAGCTCCCAGGGACAAACACCCCCATGTCCAGCACACAATACACAACACATCACACACACATGCAACAGACACCACCACACACAGCCCAAACCTAACAACTGTAAGATACGTGGGGGCATGTGTACACTCAGCCAGCCACGTAACCACCAACAGGTCCCCAAGTATGCCAGAAGCGCCACAACGAGCACCCACCACACCCATGTGTCCGCCATAGCTGCACTAACCGACAAGTAACAGGTAAGTGGCAGGAACACAAAGTGCAGTGGGTGGGAGGGTGGACAGCTCAAGTACAACACACACCAGGCCCCTAGTCCCACAGCACAGCAAGGAGGAGCATCCCCCACACCCCACACCCACGTGTCAGCCACCGCAGTGCACACCGACAGCCGAAAGGTAGACATCACGGTCCACAACAATCGGTGTCAGTGGGTGTCCAGCCATCACCACGACCCACAACACCGCCCCCACCCCCACAGACCTGCAACATGGAGCACCCCCGCTTAGAACCATGTGGCATCCAGTACAGTGCACGCACGAACAACCTGCAGGTGGGAAACTGGACAGGGCTGGATTACTGGAGGCATGAGGACCGTAACACGACCAACACATGGGACATGTTACGTAGCAGACGAACACGCAGCACCGCCCACTGTCACGAACAAGTGAACAATGTGCACACGGACATGAACCACAGACTCACACCCCACATGACCCATCACAGACACAGCAACACCCAAGGAGCCACGTCTGCATGCACAAGCCACACTGAATATAGTACCACACGGCAGCCACTGTGCAACCCATCACACACAACCGAAACACCATTGAAGTCCTGTCCATGTAGCCCCTACTGCCTGTCAACCACACACCCCACAACTACGCCTATGTAAGACAAACAACACTAGACGCAACAGAGCGGAACAACATAAATGCACACGAACACCACTGAACCCATCAAACACACAGACACACCATGCACATACAACATACCATCCATCCCATCCGTCAGCCCCAGTCTCATGAAAGGCATGTCATCCGCACAGCTGCCACACATACAGCAGTCACGCTAAGATACATGCCCATGACCAACCATGTGCCAGAAGTCAATGAAGCGCACGCCACACTGTGAGCAACAACACACAACATGGGCCACACCCCCCGAGCACTGCAGTGATGCACATGGCACAGGGCAGCACGCACACCAAGGAGATGGGACAACTGCAATACGTCGGGTGGCACACAACCATCACACACTCATAACGATGCGTCCAATGCCATGTCCAGTAATCACAACAGACAGCAAATATGCAGGGTATGTCAGGCATGCACACACCTCAGACCATGCACTGTCATGCTGCCACAACACATGTCACGTTCGGCACCCATGGCTCACAGCATGTAGCCCAAAAGCATATTCCATCCCAAATGCGTTTCTGGGGCATGACCCCCATGTTGCCATATGCGTTCCTAAGCGTTCCATTTGCACCCCAAAAGCATATTCCATCCCAAATGCGTTCCTGGGGCATGACCCCCATGTTGCCAAATGCGTTCCTAAGCGTTCCATATGCACCCCAAAAGCAAAGTACAAACCAGACCCAGGATGGGCCTGGAGCCCGCATACACCAGAGTCACAATAAGTAGGAGCACAGCAACACACCCATCGGCATAGCCAATCCGTCCCATGCCACATGTGCACAGCACACAGTCCCATTGCCAAGCACACACAACAACAGATTGTACAGCCACACACCCGCCTCCGGGACACACGTGCACGAGAGTGCACGAACGGAGAATGTCAGACAACCAATACAGACTTCGCCAGGTGCAACACAATAACAAATCTCATTCTCTCCACAGGTGACGAACTGCTGGATGCTGGGGATGGAGACAGCAGCCAGCACAGCCAGCCTACAAGCCCCCAACGAGGACACACGGATGTGGAGGATCTGTCCTCCTCTTCGGACACGGACCACCAAGCAGGCCCATCTAGTGTGGCAGGGCCCAGCCGCTCCCCAGGACCCCTCCTACCCACCAACCCATCATCCAGGGCTGCTGAACATTCCCAGCCCCCTGCTGCCACTGTCGTTGCGGCCACACCCACGGTCATTGCGGCCACACCCACGGGCATTGCGGCCACACCCACGGTCATTGCGGCCACACCCACGGTCATTGCGGCCACTACCACTGCCGCAACCGCCACCACGTCTTCGCTGGCCCCAGCCCCAGCGCAGGTGGTGGCCCGGACGACTGGATCCACCCTGGGAGCCAGGGTGAGGACCGTGGTGAGCAATGTGGCTAGTGGGCAGGCCGGTGGCAGCAGGACTGGTAGGAGGAGCAGGGTCAGGGAAACGCCAGCCTCCCTGGGAGCCATGCCCTGCCTCAAATGGCCAGAGTCCTTGGGGCCTATGAAGAGGCCCAAGGACAATGGGCCAGGTCAGCTACAGACACGCGTGAGGTGCTGGGGGTGCTGAGGTCCATGGACGCCCGTATGGGCCAACTCGTGGACCTCATGGGCCAGCTGGTGGTGGCGGTGAGGTCACAGCCAGGGACAGCAGCTCCCCCTCCGCCACCACCTGCCGGGGCGCAGGGTCGAGCAGCAGTGTCCAGTTCCCCTGCGTCCACAGCCAGTGAGCACACCTCAACCACCAGCAGGTCGCAAGCAGGCACCCCCCTCGCAAACGTGGAAGGGGCCGTCCGAAGTGGAAACAGATCTCCCGGGAGGACTTCGCACGCTCCAGACGCAAGTGAGGCAGCCAGCCAGCCTTCCTTGACCACCCACTGCATTGACTTGGACTACGATCCCACTCCACACAGCCATCTGGATGGCATGTGTGTGTTGGACTATGGACATAGAACCAGTGGGTACACCCTGAGCATCACGCAGCCATGACCGACAGCTCATTGTCACTGCACGCACCACTTTTGTCATCACCTTACACACAATCACATGTCACAGTTTGAAATAAATGCACCTCTTCCACAAACTGCTGTCTGTGCCCTGTGTTTTAATTGTACGGAATACAACGGCCACCTTGAGCGGAACGGCACCTGATGCGTGGCATGGCAATGGAACCGGAGGGCCTGTAGGGACCTAGGGGTGGGAGACAGAACAGGAGCACATTCAATGAGTGTGTCACACACCCATCACACAGTACATGTCAACAACTACAAGCAATGTACACACATCGCACAGAGCAATAGGGCACAATGCCACAGCCACCATCAGTGGCATACTAACCTGGGCATGGAGCGTTGACACACAGCACGCAGTGAACAAAAGGCCACCCTGACACAGCACACACACACCTGCACAAATACAGACACATCAGCCGTCGTACATGGACACTCACCGTTAAGTGAAGTAGCGGGCGATGAGCTGCTGGCGCACATTCCCAGCTTCCTCCTCTCCGCTGTCCTCCTCACTCGAGCTGTCCTGGTCTGCGGGCTGGGGCCCTGGTTGATCTCCGTCATCCACAATGAGGGGGATCTGCTTCCGAATGGCCAGATTGTGCAGCATGCAGCACGCCACCACTATCTGGCACACCTTCTGTGGGGAGTACGCCAGCGCACCCCCGGTGCGGTCCAGGCACCTGAACCTGGACTTGAGGAGGCCAAAGGTACGCTCGACCACACGTCTGGTCCTCCCATGTGCCTCATTGTAGCGATCGTCTGCTGGGGTGCGAGGATTCCTCAATGGACTGAGCAGCCATGCCCCATTCGGGTACGCAGAGTCACCTGGGTGTGAGGGACACAGAGAACCGTTGCTATTCCAACTGGACAGGGGACAGCATCGCACAACCAGCACGCTACACCACTCCACATACTCACCGACAATACAGCCACGATCCTGTTGCAGATTGGACATCAGTCGTGGCAAGATGCTGTTGCGCATTACGTGTGCGTCATGGGCCGAGCCTGGGAACTTTGCACACACGTGGGTTATCACCATGTCCGCAAGGCACACCACTTGCACATTCAGGGAGTGCGTGTGCTTCCTGTTGCGGTACAGGTGCTCAGTGGCCTGTGGTGGAACAAGGCCAACATGTGTGCAATCAATGGCACCAACGACGTGTGGGATCCTGCCAAGGGCATAGAATGCACCCTTCACTGCCGCCAATTCACGAGCCCTGGGGAATCTGATGTACCTGTTTCGGTACAGCATCATGGCTGCCAGTACATCCCTCAGCACCTTGCTGAACATGGGCTGGGACATCCCTCCTCCACTGCCCACTGTGTGCTGGAATGACCCAGTGGCGAAGAAATGCATGGCGGCCATCACCTTAGCCGTGGGGGTGAATGCTGTCGGATACACCCTGCGGGGACGGAGATGGGGTTCCAACATGGCACACAGTCGATGCAGGGTTGGCCTGTCCAGCCGAAACTTCCTTATGACCTCAGTATCCTCCATGTCCGCCAGCAATTGGTATGGGCGGTCAATGTTCGGTCTCCGCCTAGGGAAGATGGCAGTGGACACATGTCAGAGCAACACAACACATAGCAATTTCGCATTCACATCACTGACATGACTGAGCAAGCACATGAGTCACAGCCCAGCTGTCAAGCAGGGACGGCACGGCCACAATACACTTACACAGGTCTCCCACCAATGGCAATGGCTAGTGATGCAAACCACTGCCATGGTCATGCACATGGGGATCTAGGCCCCAATGACTTGCGGGGCGTGCTGATGGGGACTGACTGCATATTCGTCAAGCGGCAACGCCACGGCAACATGAATGTCTGCTGAGCATGGCACTGCTTCCGAGGCTGGATGAGTATGGCACACGACGACGACGATGTGGGCACAGGCTGAGCGGCCAAAACAAGTGGGACCTGTGGCACGAGGGGATATGAGACAGTAGTAGGTGTCAGCACTGCACCCTATGTACAGCACTGTACGGATCACACCTCCCGAAACATTGACAGGTGTCCACATTGACAGCCCCATGCCAAGACGGCTGTGTGCTTGCAGTCACACGTCACAGGTGAGAGGTTACATTGCACGTGCCAGGTGGCAGACGTACATAGTGGGAGCTATCATGTGTGTGCATGTGTCTCCTGTTCAGGATCCACCAGATGGGCGCTGACTCTGTACTGACCATTGGACACAGCATGTTCCGTGGAAGGCTTGTGTGTGTGGGATGGTGGCACTGGATGTGCCTCCGTTGGGTGGGGGGCCATGCACAGGGCGGGTACGTCGATGATTGCGCATTGTTGGTCACGGTGGGTGCACCCACTAAGATGTGTTGCCCTGTGTACAATTCCTATGTCCGCATGATGATGGACTGTAGATGTGGGCAGACTACACATTGGTCGATGTGCTGTCCATGTGCATGTGCCTTCACACCAGGCACAGCTGCCCCTGCACATGTGACCCCTGCTGGACTCGCTGCTGGGTCTGTGGAGCTGATGCACCTTCTGTGCGTGGGGCGGACAGCTCACCTCACTTCCCTCATTGCGCATGTCATGACTTTGCCGCAGGTGACATGGATCATGGAGGGCCCACATGTACGCGTGGGTAGGCTACACATGTTTGTTCACTGGTCGCCACCCCCAGTCAGTGTTTCGAATGGGAAGGTTGTTGTGCTGGTGGTATATTCGATGTGGCGGATGGGCGGGCCTAGGTGCGGGCTTACATTCCGGACATGGGGGGTAGTTGGATTGGCGACTAGTTGCAGTACACACGGGACACGTCTCTTCCTTTCCACATCTGGGTCATCCCTTGTACTCACTGACAGTGATACAGTCATCTTCGCCCCAGCCCTCATGTCCTCCCCTCGCTCCCCCAATATGCATGTGCACCTGCGAGGCTAGCGCTTGCACAGGCAGCCCCAAGCTCGCACCAGAGAGGGCATGGAGTGTATGTGTGGGTCCAGTTGCACGAGTGGGCTGTCTCAGGGTATGATGTGTGGCGGGACGCCGTCCACCTGCGTGGTGCCCCAAATGGAGACCCGGCCTGCATGGACTATGCATCACAGTCTTCGCCTTCCGGATCCGCCACCTGCGACACCCAGTGGCAGTGGCTGCCCTTGCGGCCAGGCCGCGTCCGTCTGTGACTGATGGCCCACACATTCACTCTTTGGCCTCTCTGGGGAGGGCTCGGGGGTGGTGGCGCACGCGCTTGCACTTAGTCGCAATGGCATGTGGCGTGGTTGGTATAATGGGCAATGGATGGGATGGTGCGAGCCACCTCCCGTGACGTCAGTGCTGCTCGTGCTGAGGTGCGTCCCCCCTACACTTCCATTTGACTTGTGCCATGCTACACGTTGAGGTTCTATTGCCTGCGTGATATGACCAGGAGGAGCGCGAGGAGACCTCTCACACACCATGCTCCACTGCCATCCCGTGCCCTGTATCGCCTGTGCGGATTGACTATGTTGGGGTTACACCTGGTCGACTGGGGCTGTGTGTGCCTTGTCAAGGGGCATGGCGGGCGCACAACAGGATCCAGCTAGTCCACGGAGGGTGGGCTGACGTGTGCGCCTGGTTCCGCATTGTTCGTGTGCCCGGCTGCTGTGCACACACGTGTTCACTTCCCCCCGACAGGTGTCCTCTCACAATGCCCAGGGAAGCGGTGGTGTACTGTTCATGACCCCTCCCAACACGGCGTGCTCCAACTTGGCATGTGCGCATCTACCCGTCGCACCCACCCACCTGAGCACTGCGTCCATACGACTTCACACGACACATGTGTGTCTTCCACAGTAGTGCTACTCATTTGCGTTGACATCCAATACCAGTGGACTACATGGTCATGTCACGACTGCCGTGTACTTCACATACTCTCATCCTCTCTCATTCGTACTTGTGAAATGAGTCAGCGGAGACAGTTTTGGTTTCAAACATTATATTGAGTCTTCTGTCCTCTGTGATGCAGTATAGTGGACACTACTGGCAGCGGAATACATGTTGAGGATATACTGAGCATGATTACAAATGGGATAGGGTGTGGGGTTACATGTGATTGGCTGTTGCATGTGGGATGTGGGCTTCAGAGTTACATCTGCTTGGCCAAGGCTGTGCTAATGTACATTTACGTATAGCTGCGGAGCTGCGGACTTTGACACAGACGGTATACAAGTAGCCTACCAGACCGCTTGGCATCATGGGCACAGTCCATCTCAGTTCCATGTGACAGGTTTGCTGCGGTTGTTCCTCATGCACGCGTGCATGTGAGATGACATCAGGGCATGTGCTTGCGTGCATGCAGCGGCGTGCCACTTGTTGTTGCAATGTGGTGGTTACTGGACATGTCACAGTCACTGGGGTCGTGTTGTTGTTGTTTGCACTTGTCGTCCGTGCAAAGGTCCTGGTATGGGATTTCCGGGGCGGGGGTGGGAGGGGTGCAGCACCCACAGACTCCAGGCGACCTATTCATGTCCACTGAGCGGTGTGTGTGTCCATGGGCGCTGGATCCATGTCGTGTCCTGGTTGTTCGTGCAGTTCCGTCCATGTGGGTGCGATACACAGACCCCATGCCACTGCCTCCCACGATGCATGCGGTGTTCCTGGATGTGATGGGGAACAGTGTGCATGTCCCGGTCATATCCGATGTCATGGCGATGTCGTTGATGGTGTGGTAATTGTTGCCGGTCGTTTGGTATGGCTGTTGTGGTGGTGACTGGCCAGTCCGTGCGGAAGCTAAGCATGGGTGCGGGGTTGGACATCATAGGTCAATCGGGGAACCTGCGTTGGGGTCCGACGAATTTACAGGTTGTCAGGTATGCGATGCCGTCCAGCAGGGCTTCCATGTCATTGGTGGTGTTTATGTTTGCCAGCCAATGTAGCGGATGGTGGCTGTCAAGGTGTTGTTCGTAAGTTGTCCCTTGGAGGACCATGATGGGGCATGCTGGGTGACATTCGATGTAGCTGTGCTCGATGATCCGTCGTGTGGAGGCACAGTGGTCCCATTTCAGTGCGGGTGCGATGTTGGCCACATACGCCATGCCCCCATAGGCAGAGCAGGCCCTGTCGTGTGCGTCCAGAGGGAGGAATAGTGCTAGCAGGTCCGCCTTTAGACATGCCGGGTTGGAGAGACACATCTCCACGGGATGCTGGTAGGGACACCTCCGACAGTAGAAGACGGGTATGACGCAGCTGAACAATGTGATGCGGTAAGTCAGTCGGTAACTGACGTTCAGCAGGGACAGGAGTTCGCATCCCAATATATGTATCAGGTTGGTTTTGTACAGCTTGACCTGTCCGGCGTAGTTGGGTAGGTGTGTTGCGGTTGCCATTTTGCAGCGGTGCGTTGTGGTGGCGTGCTCCGGCTGTGTGTGCAGTCTGCAATGTGCACGCTCCGAGGTTGCTGTGAGCTCTGTGTAGTCGTAGGGAGACAGGACTTGTGTTCTGTTGGCTTGTGCGGAGGACACGGGCCCTCATCCCACATGCTTCTCAGACAGTTCAAGGTCAGTGATGTGTGACTCCTTCCAATTAACTTGCATGGGGCCGACATGGGGGAGTGTTTTCTTTATTCTTTCCCGTCCGTTGTGTTCTTCTGTGATATGCGCTATCTGCCCTGTGGTCGGTCTCCTCTGCATGCCTGTGTTGGTCTTTTATTGGACAATGGCTGTATTCACCGGCTTCTTTCGTAGGGCTGTGGTTTCGGAGTTGGAATGGAAGGTCATTCAGTGCTGTCTGCTCTCCCTTGTGTGGGCGGCAGGCTGCCTTTCCGCTCTGCGTTGGGCCTTGTGTGTGAGTGTTATTCTTGGGCCACCTGTTGTCGGTCCCCGGGCTCTTTGGTGTTCCGTTTTGTATGTCTTGTTCATATGTGCAGGGTGGTATGGGTGTTTCAGTGTGGTACTGGCGTTCCTCTTCCCGAAGGGGCCCTGCTTCTCCTAGTTGGTGTTGCCGCCGCTGTGTGCTTCGCCATGTTTGTTGCACTGGGGTGTGTCCTGCTGTTGCGTGACTTCACTGACATGTGTGCGTCGGTTGTGTGACGTTGGGTGTTGTCCGTGAATTGGGCGTTGGGGACATGTCTGTGGCAGGCCTGTCACGTGTCATGTGCGTTCGGGGTGGGGCTGGTGTGTGTGCTGCTTGGTTGTGTCCCTGTGTCTGTGTGCGACGCATGCATGGCGCTGCGGTTGGCCTCTGCGTTGTGCGCATGTGTGGCAGCGTCATCGCCGCTTTGGGGCCGTGACGGGGTGGTTGGTTCCTAGTCCCAGGTGGTGTGTACACATGTGTTACGAGATGTTACAATTTGGCCTGTGTGTCATGTGTGGGTGCTATGGTAGATGTGTCGTGTACACGCGGGGGTGGGGGTTGTCCGCTTTTTCCGCCCTTGCACTGTGTGCGCTGTTTGCGTGCACTTGTTGTATGTGTGCCTACCTGCGTCTTCGCGGTACGTTGCGTCCTTGGTGGTGCATCAGATAGAGCATAGGGAGGGCCTGCAGTGCTGGATTCATGCTCGGGGTGCCGCTTCTTCGGTGTCCGTGCTCGGCGTTCGTGTTACCGCTTCGGTTTGACGTACGGTGTCTCTTAGCCGTGGGTTCAGTTTGTGTGCGGCATCGTAATTTGTACGCCGGGCGGTACGTGTTTCGTCGGACGGTGTGTGTCAATTGTGCTGCGCCGCTACGTGTACGGGCGCACTTTGATGGCGGACGGTGTCGCTGGCTTGCCGGCGGTGTTTGGCTGACTTTTCGCATCGTAATCGGGCGGGCGTGTGGACTGCTGCGTGCAGGCGGTGACTGGTGGTTTTTGCATCCGCCAGCACGGCGGTAGTGCTTCCGCCCGACATCCTAATGGGCCCCATACTTACTCATTTTGAGTAACTTACTCATTTTTGTAACTTACTCATTTTAGTATTCACAGAAGGCACTTACTCATTGATGAGTAGGTGCCTTCTGTGAATACCAAAATGAGTAACTCACTCATTTTGAGTAACTTACTCATTTTGTGTGAATACCAAAATGGTAGTAAGTTTAGGATTTTGTCTTAAGTTAATTCCGTGAATCGGGCCCTACATTTTCTAAATTAAAAATTAAAATTTCGAATTTATTATAAATTTAAATCAATTATTTTAAAACACTCCCCACCCTTATCCCCTATAAACCCAACATCCCGCTCCTAAAAATATTATACAAATTAATTTTTATAACATTAACTAACTAATATTATACTGCAAACAAACTCTAAATACATTAAAGTATAGTACAATAATGATTATTTTAACATAACAATATTTTAACAGTTGATATTACAAACTTCGATATTTTTGACAATTCTTAAAATCGATATTTTTAACATCGATATACATAACATCGATATTTAATACTATCGATATACTAAACTCGATATTTATGTATATCAATTTAAAATTTCGATATTATGTCTACTTACCAATTGGGGGGCCACCTTTGCCAATCTCCCTGCCAAAATGCCGGTGTAATTTTATAATCTACATTCAACAAGGAGATTGGCCGGTATGAGTCAGCCTTCCTTGGGTCCTTTGCAGGTTTTAGGATCAAGACAATTATGGCCTCCCTCCATGAGTTCGGGATTGGCTCTTCCCCCTTATAGACTGAGTTAAAGAGTGACTTCATTTCCGGAACTATTTAGTCTATTATTAGTTTGTATACCTCAGCTGGTAATGAGTCTGGACCTGCTGCCTTTCCATTTCTTATATGCGAAAGCTGTTCTCTTATTTCCCCCACTGTAATTGGAGCATCCATGCTCTTCCTGCCCTCTGTTGTAAGAGTGGGGAGTCCGACACTATTTAGCCATTGTTTTAGGCTGTCCTCATCGGGACGCGCTTCTTCCGCATACAGTTCAGAGAAGAGTGAGAACAAGCTGGCCTGGATTTCATCTTCCTTGTTCGAAGTGTCACCTTTGGGGTTGATAACCAGCTCCCCGATATGGTTTTGTGCCCTCTCTGCCCTCGACTTCCATGCTAACAATGCTCCGGCCTTCTCACCATACTCAAATTGTTGCATGGGCCCGTTGCCCACCTCTCTCTACATTTTGTCTCTAGATTGATCTTATAATTTACTCTAGCTTCCTCCAGCTGTTTCATGACCTCCTCTCTGTTCTGTATATTCCCTGTCATTTGCTGCAGCTTGGCTTCTAATTTCCTGATTTTTTCCTCCAATTTTCTCGACTCAGCCCTATCCACCTTATTCTTGTAGGAGACCTGACTTTGTAGGACGCCTCGTGCATACGCCCAGATAACACCAATGGAGGCCGAGTGGGCATTATCCAGGAAGAACTCCCTAGTTGTTTTTTTTCAAAAGGATGGAAACGTGTGGGTCTAATAAGATGGATCTTTTCAGTGTCCATCTCGCATTGTGACCAGCTCTGATTCCCATTAGTGTAACACTAACCACAGCCTGATCCGAGATGTGTCCTGGTGATATATGGGCCTCTTTTAATTTCCCAGCCCAGGCACTATCCACTAGCAAATAATCCAATCTTGAAAAATAATTGTTCTTTTTGCTGTGAAAGGTGTATCCTCGCTTTTGCCCCACTAAATATCTCCATGTGTCAACCAGTCCCATTTCATGTTTCATATGCTTAAGGACCTGTCTTGTCTTAGGAGCTTGGACTTGGGTTCCATTCCTGCGAGTGGACCTGTCCAACGTAGGATCTAATAGATTATTAAAGTCGCCCCCTATAATTATGGGGGTGGTTACCCTTACAAGGGTCAGTTGTAAGTCCACAATATAATGGGGGTCGTCCTCATTTGGGCCATAAAAACCAGTATAGACAAACTCTGTACCAAAACATTTGAGAGTTGCTAAAGCCCACCTATCAGAGCTGTCCGTTTTAGAAGAGACTAACTCAACCCCTGACCCCCTCCTAATAAGTATTGCAACACCCTTGCAGTATTCTGATTGATCTGATACGGCATAACTTTCGACCCAACTTAGTTTTGCATAAAGCCCCCTACTTTCACTTGCAGTTAGATGGGTTTCTTGTAAAATAACAACCTGGGCTGTAGAATTGTCCAGGTATTTCATCCTTTATCTCCCCTCTCCCACCCATGGGAACCCTCCCTTGACTATCAGGCATTGTGCCTGTTGGGCCGTCGAAGAGAAGGAGATACCTCACTAAACCTTAACAATAACAGTGTTCTGGGCTGAATATGGACCATTCCTCAATGCTGCTGTCAAGATGGTTTCTTTGACTGTATATGAGAGAAAATTTACAAGTATTTTCCTTGGCTTCTGTCTCTGCATATTCCGCTTAAAGGGGTCCCGATGTACCCGTTGTATTTCATGGTCCAAATTAATGTCAGGCCTGTCTTTCAGAGCAGTCTCTTTTAGTAATTTAACTATTAAAGGCTTTGCTGTTAGTCCCCTCCTCTGCTTCTGGAACATTTAGGACCCTCAAGTTATTCCTCCTTGGATGATTCTCAATTCTTTCAAGATCTTCCCTAAGTCCAAGGTTTTCTTTAACCAATGCTCCTAGCCCTTCAGTATTTTTGACAATATCCTTCCTCATCAGCCCTACTTCTTGCTCTAACACACCCGTCCAAGCCGCAACATCATCCAATTTCTGTGCGAGAGCCGTACAAGAGGCTTGTATGTCAGCTTGGTCGGCTTCCGATGTCTTGAACCTATTTATGAGTTCCTCCTTCAGGTCAAAAAGGATGGAGGCCAGCGGGGCCAGCGGGACTTCAGATTGCAAATTCAAGCCCCCAGTCTCTGCTGCATGACAGGCATCATGCCGCTGCCCCTCCTCACCAACCTCCTCATCTCTAGATGCAAGTACGCTGAAACTGTTCTGCATTGATATCTGAAAGGTGAAGCTATCCTCTACTCCATATCTGCTTCCTGCTTCCGCACCTCCTTTCGGCTCTTGGGCTACATTTACTTCTATCGGCATAGGCTTATCCCCCTCCATCTCCGGCTCCTTCTGGGACTCGGCTATTATTTTACTGCCCTCGGCTCCCGATGTCATTAAGTAAGTCAAAACTTTGTAAAATGTTTTAAGGGATGGAGTGACCCTGACCTGAGGGGGTGAGATTTTTTTCCCACTTCCGCGTGGGCTCTTCCCTGGCTGCCTTACGGACTTCCCTGCCCTCGCCGCTTTTGTTGGGGCGGGGCCACCTACTTTACTAGCACTTGTATCATGAGGGACCACCGTGACTAGGGGGTGCTTTTAAATCCAAACTTACCCCCGTCAATACAAAAAGGAGCCCATGGGGATACACTGGCGAAAGTACACTTCTACATTGGTGCCACCAAAGAGCCTCTTTGCTTGTGTGTTCACTCTGTGGCATGGCAGCATCTTGCTCTAAATGAACCAGTCAGGAAAGGAATCTAAGTCCATAAATGTTTTTTCAGATTTTTGGGGTGCCTGACTGATGTCTGAGATGATAACATGGGCTACTTTCCTTCCTGGCCTTATTTAGTAAGTTTAGAGGAAATCATCAGTTGTTCTTTTAATAGTCAGCTTATACTCCTATACAAATAGTTGTAGGCCTCATCACACTGCCTGCCTATATGAATGTCTGTAAATGGCAATTTGATTTCATTTTAGCCAGACTCTCCTGAAGACCTCTAAGTAACCAGACATAAAAGTTGTGCCTGTGGATAATCAGACATACCTAACTATGGGGGTCATTACGATGGCATAACGATCGCCACCGCCGGGCTGGCGGTGGCGACCGTTACGCCATCGTAACGTGAATTACCCACCGCCATATTACGATAGCGGTGGGTATCGCGGCGGACGCAAAGTGCGTCCGCCGCTTTTCCGCCGGTCTGCAATCTTTACCATTGCCGGCCGGGCGGAGCAGGGGCCCAAATATGGTGGCGGTGCCTAGCAGGCACCACTAGCCATATTAGGATGTAGAGTTTTGAAGGCCTTTCCATGGCGGCGATGCCGCCTTGGAAAGGCTGGCGGGGATTTGCTTTGGGAGCCCATTGCGGGCCCCCGGGGGGAGGGTGTGGGGGGGTGCACTTGGGGGGTACCCATGGTACCCCCTTGCAGTTCCCTGCACCAAGTGGCAGGCACCGCGTGGTGCCTGCCACGTGGTGCAGGGAAATGCCAGGCATGCCATTTTGACATCGCGGCGGGTGCTGCTTACAGCAGCACCCGCCGCAATGTTAAAATGCGGTATGCGACCGCCAGGGTGACAGTCGCATCCTAATTCGCGGTGCGGGACCGCCGCATGTCTGGCGGCCGGTCCCAACACCGCGAGGATGGCAGGCGGACTCAGGTCCGCCCGCCATCCTAAAAGGCCCCTTGGTCTCTAGCAAGATTTACACTGTTACCTAAACTTTAGGTGGATCAAAAGGCATAAAAGCTAATCGATTAATTTTTGTGTTTCTGAGCAAGATGATGCTCAAAATTGTGATTATTTTCTTGCTCAGATTTTTCTATTTACTAGCGCTAATGAAGCAGGTTTAATTAGACAGTAAGGTAGGACAATTTCCCAGTAGTTGCTTTATCCAACGGCTCGCAGACTTTCTGCACACTAAAAGAAACTATATCAACGGACATGAACCATGTAGAATGGCAGGGGCGGCTCCTCCATTTGAGCGGAGGAGCATTGCCCCCCAAGACCCAGAGCTGAAAAATAAAACATTAACAAAGTATATTTATTACCGTTTTATTTTATTTTTCAGCAACCCGTCCTCAACTAAGTGTCAGGGCGGGCCACTGCTGCCGAGTGGCAGCAACAGAGAGCTTTGGCTTTAAAATGTGCATGTCTCTTTCGCCGGCTGTCTTGAGCCGGCCGACCAGACATCTTAGACGAGCTAGGTTGGGAAAGCGCAGGCCTCCAGTGCTCTTAGGAGCACTGGGAGAGGCCACTCTATCCAATCCTGGTGCTGCTTTCATGCTGGGAAAGCAGCACCAGGATTTGGTAGTGCAGATTCCTTAATCAGGAGCTTCAGTGAGGTGAGAAGACAACCGAGGGAGGTAAACATAATGCTGCAAGATATATGGTAAGTCTATTTATTTATTATTTTGTTATGCCCTCCACCACACCCCGCCACCCTCGGTACAAGCCAGCCACCACTGTTGAATGCTCCAAAGCTATCAGACCAAAGTGAAGAAACAGTAGATTATAATATAGGTGGAAAGTGCCCAAAGATCATGTTTGTTTGGGGCCACTTCTGAGAAAGTGCTTCTTGCTTTCTCCTTTTGCAATTCTTACCTGCCAAAGTACATATTTCCTAAACCCTTTGGCAACACAAGGTTAACAAGCC
The DNA here is from genome assembly GCA_963921515.1 of Calotriton arnoldi. Lineage (NCBI taxonomy): Eukaryota > Metazoa > Chordata > Amphibia > Caudata > Salamandridae > Calotriton > Calotriton arnoldi. Next base: position 334,026 of record CAWUFW010015311.1, on the reverse strand, counting down.
TATGATCCTTTTTTTCAAAGGGAGCAGCACAAAGAGTTTGACATCACCACAGCAGGATCAGCACTTCACAGAGCTTTGGAAGGAATCTAGGAGATAGAACTGGGCTAAAGTAGCCAGAGCAGTCCGTGGCAGAAACAAACACCCAAGCAACGTCAATAGGCTAGAAAAAAGGTGATGCTCCACAACCTGCATGGGTTCCATAAACAACCCGACTAGCTACTGTAAAATAAGAGAGAGCATCTGGTGGTGCAACAGGTGGATAGGGTACCTGCAGAGTCTATGATTAGAGGTTTGGTACAAGAAACACTTCAAACAGCAGTGAAGCAGGAAAGCCCAAAGTAGCCAATCCATGAAATTCACATGATGGTTTGCACAAAATTGTCAGGAATTGGCAGTCCTTCACTCCCATGTATAGCTAATCAGGATAAGTCATTTCAGGCTGGAGATCAAGAAAGTTACGTACCTGCAGGGATCACAACTAAACCCTATTTCTTGCAAGGAAAACAGCAGCAAGAAATCATTCCGCAAAGATAAAAAGAAATATATATGCATATATAGTTAGAATTCTTAGAAAGTGCATGTTTGATGGTTGCTTTATCATATGATTCTACTCATTCATGTGTGGGGATACACAGAATATAGCACAAATTGTTATAGCAGCTTTTGGCCGAATGTGGGTGCATGTATCTGTGCTAGTTTACCAGCACATGCACTGAGTATGAACTCCCGATGGAGCTCAGTGGGTGCATAAAAATCCACCTCCTTTTCCTTAAGCGTCCAGGTATCTGATCTTCCGTTACTTGCTCCTGCATCACCACAACAGCCTACCTTGACTGTCACCCAATGTATAAAATTCCATAACATATGTAATTCCTATTTGTCATGCACAGCACTACTAGTACTAAACCACCACATACCATTAATCTGCCAAATGTAACCACCGAAGCTGTAAAGCTGCATGTTTGGGTGCATGTTTACATGCTGGTAACTGGAAGCCATCCCAGGCTCGCCTTTATTGAAGAAGTTACGACACCTCACTGTTTGTTGCTCCATTTTCTGTCTTCTGTTCGAACAAAATATTAATAAATGAATTGCATACCTCTGTGTAGGAAAGTAGGATCTGCTTCTTATGGTTACCCCCACTTTTTCCTAAATGTGATATTGTTTTTGACTAGCCTGACTGGGATCCTGCTAATCAGGAGCCCAGTCTATCTGCTTTCTCCCTAAACTGTAATGTTATGTACTTAGGTACACTCCAGATTGGATACTGGGGTGCCCTTGTCAGTCCCTAGTATATGGTATCCATGTACCGAGGGCATAGGTACCACAGAGGCCTCCCATGGGCTGAAGCATATATTATGCCACCCATGAGAGGCTATGCAAAATGGAACTACAGGCCTGCCATTGCAGCCTGTGCAAGTTAGTGCATGCACCACTTACTTAAAATATAGGTTTACTATATCTAAGGGTCACTGCACTTAAAACCTAAAAGTCACCTCTATAGCAGGCCTTAACAATCCTGAAGTGAGAGGGTGCCACTGCATGAGCAGAACGCCCCTGCAGCCTATGGAGTCCATTCTCCCGGGTTGTCAGTGAGACAGCCATTTAAGACATATAGAGTGGCATTATGCGACCTCGTGATGACCAACTCTAAAATGGCTGAAACAAACCCTATCGTGTTTGGTGTCAAACATGTTGGAATCATACCCCCACACCGTAACCGGTGTGGGAGGTATGATTCCACCCCTCAGAAGCGAGCTTCGTTGGGTCCCTGGTGTTCCTGGTACCAGCCTTCTAGTCCCGGGCAGCACAAAATGGTTCCTGCCGACCAGAGACACATTTCTGCCCTCCTGCTGCTGAGCCAAGCTCGAGCAAGGGAAGGCAGAACAATAGGCATCTTGTCACAGGGAGGTGTGACCACCTCCCAGACAGGATTTAGTGTATTAGGGCTGGTTGGGTGCGCTTGCCAGCCACCGAAAGTCTGCATGAGGGGCACATTTGGTGTCCTCAGGCATAGTCCAGTTCAAACCAGTCCTGGGAGCCGCTGGCTCCTGCTCTGGCATGAAACTGGACAAAGGACATGGATTAACTCTCCCCACTGTCCCTCCCTCCCTGGGAGGGTTCCCTTGAATCTGTCCAACCCTCTCCCGTGGGTACAAAAGGGCTTACCTGGCTGTAGGACCTTAGATTTGATGTGGACAAGATTCTGAACCAGAAACCACTGAACATCGACCGTCTGGACACTCTTGACTTTGCTGGACTTCGTTTGGACCCGACTTCGCCTCCCTCTCAGTCTGAAGCAACGTCTGTGCCACTGCACCATACAGGACCTGTGGAGCATCAAGGACAACCAAAGATATGTCCCTTGGAGTGAAGGAGTCACTCCCCTGCATTCGCAGGCACTGCAACACTGCTGTCCGGTCTGCTGACCCTAAGCTCCTACGGACTCCAAAGGCTTCAGCAACACAGGAGGTGGGTTCCTACGTCTCTCAAGGACCCAGCTGCCCTCTCACCAAGTTTGAGGTCAGAATTCCTCGTGGGGGCTGCAATACCCGAACCCCTGTGCACCGCATACATTTGCAAGTGCAGATGCTTGTTGGCGTTTCCCAAACAAGTGCATTGGGCTCCAAGTAGCCCCAATCTCTGGCACCATTTCCTACCAAGAACTCCAGCCTTTTCACACCGAGTGCTCTGTGGGCTGCTGTTTGGTGAAATCGCTCGAGATCCTCTTGCGACTCCTGTGCCTCCGGCCTGTGGGTCCATTTGAGGGTCAACTTTGCTTTTCTTGGGCTTCCCTGGTTGCTGCAGGCTTGCCCTGACTCCCCTGTGTGTGGTGAGTCTCCTGGACCTCGCTGGTCCAAACCGTACACATCCTTGACCTTTTGTGTGGGTTGCCGTTGGCAAGGATTGTTGGTGCTCCTGCCGGACACCGACCCCTCAGCACTCGACATCCTTTGTGGGACTGCTCATATCCGGCTCCTGGTTGCCCTCGACATCTCCTGGTCCCCGTAGCTGCAGAGTCAAGAACTTCATCAACGCACCTGAAGCATCCGACATCGGTGGGCATTTGTCTACTGAGCCCCTGGTCACTCCTGAGTGACCCAGACTCTGTCCCCTCTGCTTTCAGGTACTCTTCGACATGAATCCACCTTGGATTCCAACAGACACTTTTTGTATTTCCAGCAGAGGCTCTTCTTCGAAGTCCTCCATTGGGTTCGACGGTGGTTTCAGACGCCACTTCAGACCTATGCACCCGGCTTCCCTGGGATAGGTAACTCCGGTACCTCGGTATCCATTGGTTGGGTGACTCTCCAACCTCCTAACTTCCACGGGGTTTCTTCGAAGTCCACTGGAAAGGGTCCTTAAACTCTAAAACTTTAACCGCAACTTTCCCATAGAATTGTACGGAGCACACAGTTGTGTCCCCACACTGCACCCGTCCTCCATGGGGTCCCTACTTACTCACCTTGGGTGGTCCCTTGGTGTCCCAGTGATTCTACAACCTCTCAACACTGTCTTGACTCGAGTCGTGGTTCTTATACCACTATTTTAGTATATGATTTGGTTCCCCCCTGGTGCCCACTGTGTATTAGTGCTATTTACTGTCATTTCTGTGCTTAAGTATTGTGTGCTTTGTGATTATCTCCGTGTAGGAGATACTGTGTAGTACTAGATAGTGTTATATTAACAAATACATATTTATATAACTACTGTGTGGTTCTCCTTTCATTTAACCAATACCATAAGGTTGCATTCTGGTAAAAACAAGCTGCTTAACATTCCTTCAAGACTAAGCCTGAAGGCTGCTCTCCACAGCTACCACTTGGATAGCTTTCTAAGGTTATCTTTGACCTCTTAAATCACCATAAGGGTTGTTTGGACTGGTGCAAGGTGCCCACTTTAATTAGTGGACAGCATATACCAGGCCAACTTCTCACACTCTGACGCCATCTTCTTCTTACAAATGTCTCACTGATCCTGGGTCTAGAAAACAAAACACATTAACATTTGCTACAGTTTTCTTACCAAATTGTCCACACGCACACAAAGTCCTCCTTATGTGACTCCCAGAAGTTAAGGAGGTCCATCCTATCATAGCTCTCCACGCTGTTCAGATACAAACAGCACCTGCCATCTCCTTCGTGCTAATACAATTTTGAATACTGCAGAATTAATAAGATTCCTCTTCTGAGCCATCCACCACCTAAACTTACTCCCTTTATCTTTTTTAAATGTTTGTTAAGTCAGTGTACATGAAAGGCGCTGTACTGACGCAGTTGGAGACTGAGGCCTGCTACAATTTTCACGCTCCCCCACTGCCTTGTATCCGCCTGCCCTTTTACAGATTAGGACAGACAGTTGCCTAAAAGCAACCATGTCACCTGTCTGTAGGCACACATTGCTTTCAGTCGCGGCCGGCGCGAGGTCGCGCTGGGAGGGGGTGTCACGTGGGGAGGGGGGGTTAATTTATTTAAAATAAAGATAATTAAACTTACCTGGCTGGGTCCCGGGTCCAGCGTCTTCCCTGCTCTCCTGCTCTCCAGGAACAGGAAGCAGAAGCAGGCAGCCAGGCTCCCTCCCTCCCCTAAGCCAATCACAATGCTGCTCAAGCAGTGTTGTGATTGGTCGGGACGCCGACCAGCCAGGGGCTAATGGGGAGGCCATTTTCCCCATGTAGGCTGCCTACATGGAGAAAAGGCACACTGTGCATGACTGGTTTGGGCGGCCCCAGGGGGCCGACCAAACAGTCTTTGCGCACTGAGGAGTGGGCAGGCACACCGCTCTCAGAGCAGCCCCGCGCACCCGCAACCAAACATAAAATGGTAATAACAAAAGTTATTACCATTTTATGTTTCTGCTTCTCGAACTGCGAGAAGCAGTGGGGCGACGCTCCTCCACCCTAGTGGAGGAGCCGCCCCTGATTTATGAACCTCATTCCACCAGGTCCTATCACCATTAACTAGTAGTCTCTCAAATTCTGTGAACTTTTTGTACTGAAATCAGTTTAGAACTGTATATTGAGAGCACCCAAAGTGCCATGTTTGCCTCTTCTGCAAAACATTCTGGGGTAGCTGTCAGCAGTTCACAGAAACCACATACATCCTCAATAAAATATGTAAAATAAATAATCTGTTTAACGTTCTCACACATTACCTACATTTTATTGGAACTCTTTTTCTGTATTTCAGCTCCAGGACTGCATGAGAGGGGTAGCGGGGTTTCTTGTTCACAGGGGAAAAGGCAGAGAAGTAAGGTGGACAATGTGGAAGATGATGCAGAAAGAGGCAGTATGACAGCAAACATGCAGGATGTGCGACTGCTGCCAAGTGTCAACAGTCCACCCTTTGCCCCTTGCCTCGGCATGAACAGGTTTGCTCACCTCTTCTACTACTGCAGAAGCTGCACAATTTTAAAGAAAAATTTGGAAGTTGCCAGTCAGTCAATTTGGCAACTTTGCGCTCCTCTAACTAGAATGAGGACTCTATTCTGTCACATTGACGAGCAATGATAATTAGTGTCCCAGTGTGACTGCTTGCCCTTGACAACGATGAACTGAGATTCTATAATGGGACAATGGGTGGTGACTGCCAGCGACACCTTTGCTCCATTTCGAAGGGTTCATAAATCTTACTGATTTTTTTTTATATTAGGATAACCCACCAACATACTTCATTATGCTACAGAGAGTGACGCTGTCAAACAACAGTTCAAGGTAAAATAATAATAAGTGAATTATCAGGACTACTTATGAAGGTGCATCATCGGTCAGCTCCCTGTTGCCTATACAACAAAATAAATACACAAGAATTAGATAAAAGTGGACGAAAAAGAGAGGTGGGGTTAGGGAGTGGAGCCAGAGAGAGAGAAAGAAAAAAGGACAGATGAGGGGAAAAGACAGAGTAGCATAAAGAGACAGACAGAAAGAGAAAAAAGTTAGAAAAAGACGTACTACATAGATACACCATTGAGACAAGGGCTGAGACCCCAGAGCAGTGCTCTGTGCTGGCCAAGCACAGTGCGCCTCTCTTTAAGGGAGTGCGGGCTGTCCTTGCTAACAAGGCATTGTGGGGCTGCTGGTGGTGCCTGCATAATTTGTTCTAAAGGGAAAAGCCTATTAATATTCCTCCTCCAAACAGAGATTCCTACAGGCCCTTAAAATGGATTCCCTCCAATACTCTGCCAGGCATACATCTAGACTCCACACTCATCCTGCGCCAAACAAACAGTGTCCATGCGCCTATCACTCATAATTCACACAGATGGAAGTGAATGGCCAAGAAAAAGGGAGACTGGCAGAACCTTTTAGAGAGGTGAGGCAGGTAGACACATCCCCTCATATGAGGCCAGTAAAAAGTACTGTCCCCCCAATATAAATAGCACTGCTATCACTTCTAGTCCCAGAAAGCCCAGTTAGGGAGGACAGAAGTCACTCTCTGGAAGAGGAGGACACTTTGGATGACCACTTGACATCAGAGCACTATCCTGGAGCCTCAAATAAGCAATGGGGCGGACTCCACAAAGGGTTTGCCTGATTGTCAGACTCGCTGATGGAAATAAAGACTCTGGGGCTGCACAAAGAGTGGAATCGTAGGGATGTTCTCTAATCACATACCTGGTTAAAAGACCACAAGGTCATGACTTTGGGGTATGTGCAAACACCCCCTACCTTTCATGCCGAAAGTGGATTGATGTGCAGGCACATGTGAGAATATAAGAAACCCTTCACACAGAAAGTGCAAAACATTTTCATTAAACATTTCATAAAGGTACATGTTTAAGTCTTGTTTGGGGTGATGGGCAGCTGGTTGACTTCACTTCATACTTTGATGGGGAGATTGGTATAGCAAGGCCGGTTTTAGTGTCCCTAAGGATGATTACGTTTCAATACCAAATAAAGATAAACCTAGAAGATGAAGCCATTGCCTTCACCCAGAGCCTCGGGTCCAAGTTGGTGTAAAGTAAACAACACTCCCTCCCCTTCCCTGGACTGCCCCTCCAGCCCAACTTCCTCATTTTCACTGGACTGCCCCTCCAGCCCATCTTCCTCATCTTCACTGGACTGCTCCTCCAGCCAAACTCCCTCACCTTCCCAGAGCTGCCCCTCCAGCAATCCTCCTTCACTGGACTGCCCCTCCAGCCACACTCCCTCACCCTCACAGCTCAGCATCTCCAGCCAAACTCCCTCAGCGTCACAGCTCTGCACATCCAGCCAAACTCCCTCAGCTTCACAGCTCTGCACCTCTATCCAAACTCCTTCATCTTCACTGGACTCCCCCTCCAGCCACACTCCCTCACTTCACAGCTCTGCACCTCCAGCCACACTCCCTCAGCTTCACAGCTCTGCACCTCCAGCCAAACTCCCTCAGCTTCACAGCTCTGCACCTCCAGCCAAACTCCCTCAGCTTCACTGGACTCCCCCTCCAGCCAAACTCCTTCATCTTCACTGGACTCCTCATCCAGCCACACTCCCTCAGCTTCACTGCTCTGCACCTCCAGCCAAACTCCCACAGCTCTACAGCTCAGCATCTCCAGCCAAACCCCCTCAGCTTCAAAGCTCAGCATCTCCAGCCAAACTCCCTCACCTTCATAGCTCTGCACCTCCAGCCAAACTCCCTCAGCTTCACAACTCTGCACCTCCAGCCAAACTCCCTCAGCTTCATAGCTCTGCACCTCCAGCCAAACTCCCTCAGCTTCACAACTCTGCACCTCCAGCCAAACTCCCACAGCTCTACAGCTCAGCATCTCCAGCCAAACTCCCTCAGCTTCACATCTCAGCATCTCCAGCCAAACTCCCTCACCTTCATAGCTCTGCACCTCCAGCCAAACTCCCTCAGCTTCACAACTCTGCACCTCCAGCCAAACTCCCTCAGCTTCACATCTCAGCATCTACAGCCAAACTCCCTCAGTTTCACAGCTCAGCATCTCCATCCAGCCAAACTCCCTCAGTGTCACAGCTCTGCCCCTCCAGCCATCCTCCTTCACTGGACTGCCCCTCCAGCAACACTCCTTCAACTTCACAACTCTGCCCCTCCAGCCAAACTCCTTCACCTTAACTGGACCGCCCCTCCAGCAACACTCCCTTCTGTCTGAACTCTTCTCCTAAATCCCGTCCCTGCCTGACTCCTCCCGAGCTCTCTCCTGCCTGTCCTGCAACCCACTGCACCTGCTCCCCGCCACTCAACTCCTCCCTGTTCCTCTGCTGCCTCAACTCTTCTTCAGCTCCTTCCCTTCCCTGGCTGCCCTCTCCTATGCCTGTCAGGTGTCCTATACCCTGTCCTTACCCCCACAACTGCTGACCCACAACCTCTGTACCCCTCGCCTCCTGCTCGCCTCCACTCTGGCTGCCCGATATCTGGCTAACATAACTGGCACTCCATCCTGAGGTCTCTCCATTACTACTCTGCCATCCAGATTCTACAGCTGCGCTCCATGCCACATACCCAGACTGCGATTCATCTGGTGTCGCTGAATTTAAAGTGCCTCCCTTCACTGTATATACGGTCTTGGTGATGGTCTTTTTGATTTCTGATTTAATAGTCACCACACCTGGAGCAAATACAGTTTCTGTATGACTAGTCAGTCAGTCAAACCACTTTATTCGATTAATTAAAATCATAAAAGTACAATACACAAAACAGAAAACAGAAGTATTATCATTCAATACAAATGAGCGATATAAAAGGTATAAAATTCCTACAAGAGATCTATAATTCATCAGGACTTAAAAATTATCAGGTAAACACAATTACATTAGGATAAAAATTGAAAAATTCATACGTCATTAATCATAGGAAATCTCCTTTCCTAAGGCGGACAGCAGCAACAAGGAAACTAGCAATGTTAAAAATATTCCGTGTATCATCTAGCAATTGAAGATACATTAAGGCTGGTCTAACCTGTAGAAGCCCTTTCCCTTCAATAGAGGGGCTAGAAACCTCCTCCGTATGTCATTGTAAAAATCACAAAACATGATAAAATGCATTGTATCCTGTGGTGAGAAATTGTCGCACTGGCACGGGCCTATATCCCTCTGGATTTACACCATCCAGGAAGGTTACCCAGCGAAAAATGAATCAAATTGAAGCGGAACTCTAGTCTGGAGCCAACGATGATAAGGCTTGGACACAATTCTCAGGTAGGGCTCAATTAATGGGGAAGAATTAATTAAATAGGGCAACCAAAGACTCCAGCGCATCCAGAACGCCTCCGCACGACTCATCCTGGACATCCCCCGACACAGCCACATCACCGTACACCTGAAAGACCTGCACTGGCTCCCCGTCAGCAAGAGAATCACGTTCAGACTCCTCACCCACGCACACAAGGCCCTCCACGACCTGGGCCCAAAGTACCTCAACGACCGCATGTCCTTCTACACGCCCACACGCCAGCTACGATCAACCAGCCACGCCCTCGCCACCGCACCACGCATCCGCAGAACCACCGCCCGGAGGAAGATCCTTCTCCTACCTGGCGGCCAAGACCTGGAACTCCTCTCCCACTCACCTTCGGCGAACCCAGGACCATCTCGCCTTCAGGGGAAGCAGCTCAAGACCTGGCTGTTCGAGCAGTAACTTACCCCCTCCCCAGCGCCTTGAGACCCTCCCGGGTGAGCAGCGCGCTCTATAAATGCCGTGATTGATTGATTGATTGTATCTCACGTTCCTCCCTGCTCCAACATCAGTATATTCAAGAATTGTGATTTCACCCATTTTACATCATATTTTTGATCCCTTCTGGGACGTTATAAATATCGGGTCGCCCTAGTTTAAGAAACATGCACTTAACGTAAGACAGCCACGGAATACTGCTGGCTTTATCCAGGGCAGCACAGTCCCGTAAGATCTGGTGGTTCAAAGTTATCTCTGGATTAAGCCAGGTTTTAATCCAGCAAACCAAGGGGGCCAGTCTCAGCGAAGTCAGTCACATATCCCAACCCCAGTTCCTGATGAATGGCAAAGTTGGAGTTGATTGGGGCACAGACAGGAGGGTACGTGAAACTTATTTTCAGCCAGCTGCATCCCTGCCAACTGTTTGTAGCCCCAAATGGCAGAACCCTATGTAGCAATAGCCAGACATTTAGATCTATAGATGGAAAGAATAGCTTCAAAAGGCCTGGCTCCCAATCGCTGTGAAAACCCCAATAACGCTGACGTCGATCTAACTACTGCGTTTTTTTTTGCTTTATGTTGGGGGACCCAGAAACATCTATCATCAAATAAAACCCCCAGATATGTAAAAGAGGTCACTCTGGACACCTCAGCTCCATTGCATGAGAAGTTTTATCTTTCTATTTCTTTGGCCCATTATCATGACGTGATTTCGACATATCACAACCAGATCCAGGGTTTTCATGTAAGCCTCAAATGCATCCAACAGTCTCTGAAGACCTATGGCAGTTCGGGATAATAAAGCGAGCATCGTCCGCCGTATAGGAGGAACGGAATAGTCCTAGTCCCTACACGTGGAATATCCAAACTGGCCTGAGCCAGGGTTTTATCTAGGGCATTGATATAAAGGGTAAAAAGTAATGGCGCCAATATACAACCCTGGCGCACACCTCTGCCTGATTTAAAGTGACTAGTGCATTTGCCGTCCTGAGTGACCCTGACGGCTGCTGAAAGATCCCGATGTAAATCTGCTAAGAAGTGAACCGAACAGGGATCAATACCCATATCAAGTAAAATAGGCCAGAGCTTCGATCTGTTTACCAGATCGAATGCGGAGGTGAGGTCCATAAAAGCCATTTGCAAGGAACCTTTTTGGCTACGGTGTATTTGCCTATTAATAAATATAAATTAAGGCACTGATCCATGGTGCTTCTGCCTTGTCTAAAACCATACTGAAGATTGGATAAAACCCCATTATCATTTACCCAATCAGTGTCTTTAGCCAAGATCACTTTACCTCAAATTTTGGCCTATTTTACTTGATATGGGTATTGATCCCTGTTCGGTTCACTTTTTAGCAGATTTACATCGGGATCTTTTAGCAGCCGTCAGGGTCCCTCAGGACGGCAAATGCACTAGTCACTTTAAATCAGGCAGAGGTGTCCGCCAGGGTTGTATATTAGCGCCATTACTTTTACCCTTTATATCAATGCCCTAGTTAAAACCCTGGATCAGGCCAGTTTGGATATTCCGCGTGTAGGGACTAGGACTATTCCAGTCCTCCTATACGCGGACGATGCCGTTTTATTATCCCGAACTGCCATAGGTCTTCAGAGACTGTTGGATGCATTTGGGGCTTACATGAAATCCCTGGATCTGGTTGTGAATATGTCGAAATCACATGTCATGATAATGGGCCAAAGAAATAGAAAAGATCAAACTTTCTCATGCAATGGAGCTGAGGTGTCCAGAGTGACTCTCTTTACATATCTGGGGGTTTTATTTGATGACAGATGTTCCTGGGTCCCCCAACATAAAGCTAAAAAACGCAGTAGTTAGATCGACGTTAGCTTTATTGGGGTTCTCACAGCGATTGGGAGCCAGGCCTTTTGAAGCTATTCTTTCCATCTATAGATCTAAATGTCTGGCTATTACTACATATGAGTTCTGCCATTTGGGGCTACAAACAGTTGGCAGGGATGCAGCTGGCTGAAAATAAATTTTTACGTACCCTCCTGTCTGTGCCCCAATCAACCCCAACTTTTGCCATTCATCAGGAACTGGGGTTGGGATATGTGACTGACTCGCTGAGACTGGCCCCCTTGGTTTGCTGGATTAAAACCTAGCTCAATCCAGAGATAACTTTGAACCACCAGATCTTACGGGACTGTGCTGCCCTGGATAAAGCCAGCAGCATTCCGTGGCTGTCTTACGTTAAGTGCATGTTTCTTAAACTAGGGCGACCCGATATTTATAACGTCCCAGAAGGGATCAAAAAGATGATGTAAAATGGGTGAAATCACAATTTTTGAATATACTGATGTTGGAACGGGAGGAACGGGAGATACAAAAACCTTTGGTTAGGGCTCATTATTTAATTAATTCTTCCCCATTAATTGAGCCCTACCTGAGAATTGTGTCCAAGCCTTATCATCGTTGGCCTCTGACTAGGTTCCGCTTCAATTTGATCCATTTTTCGCTGGGTAACCTTCCTGGATGGTGTAAATCAGAGGATATAGGCCCCTGCCAGTGCGACAATTTCTCACCACAGGATACAATGCATTTTATCATGTTTTGTGATTTTTACAATGACATACGGAGGAGGTTTCTAGCCCCTCTATTGAGGGGAAAGGGCTTCCTACAGGTTAGACCAGCCTTAATGTATCTTCAATTGCTAGATGATACACGGAATATTTTTAACATTGCTAGTTTCCTTGTTGCTGCTGTCCGCCTTAGGAAAAGGAGATTTCCTATGATTAATGACGTATGAATTTTTCAATTTTTATTCTAATGTAATTGTGTTTACCTGATAATTTTTAAGTCCTGATGAATTATAGATCTCTTGTAGGAATTTTATACCTTTTATATCGCTCATTTGTATTGAATGCTAATACTTCTGTTTTCTGTTTTGTGTATTGTACTTTTATGATTTTAATTAATTGAATAAAGTGGTTTGACTGACTGACTCAGTGCACCCAAAGTCACCGTCCCATGGCGGGGTGCCTGTGCCGTCCGCAAGGCCCCGTGTGCCACTAACCCTGTGCAACCCCAGTCTGCGCCACGTGGTGGTATGCCCGTGCCGTCCAGAAGGCCTCGTGTGCCACTAACCCTGTGCAACCCCAGTCTGCGCCACGTGGTGGTAGGCCCGTGGCGTCCACAAGGCCTCGTGTGCCACTAACCCTGTGCAACCCCAGTCTGCGCCACGTGGTGGTAGGCCCGTGCCGTACTCAAGGCCTCGTATGCCACTAACCCTGTGCGCAACAACTCATGGGCCTATATGAGTGAGAACCGTGGAGCGTCCGTCATCCAGTCACCACCGGAAGAGGGGAATGTGACGTCGTCGGCCCCTTATATTGGCGGAGTCACATGGCCTGTGACGCCTGTGCCGGATGGGTGTGGTGTGTGTGAAAACCTGCCCTCAGGGAGTGGCTGTGACATGCTGACAACTAGACCAGTGACCTGCACACCACCAGCGAGTACGGCTGCGACGGGTAGCAATGAGGGCCCCCCCTCGGGGCGTCATCGGAGTGGTCTGGCCTGCCGTACGCCGGACCAGTGCAGGGCTTGCAACAATGACTCGTGGGCTCTGGGCGTAGTCCAGTCCATGTCTGGACAAGGAAGTGACTGATCCGTGTGTCCCTGTTGTAGTGTTCACGGGACCCGGTACACAAAATGCAATGTCGCACCCTCTGACTGGCATCCCACAGGATGAACATCATTGATGCAAGGGAAGGCACTGTCCCCACATTCATCCACACATCCATACATGAATGACGTAAGACATTACACAGCAGTGCGCCACTGGATGTTTATTTGTACATCCAGTGCAGTCATGCAGCTGGAGCGGTACAGGGCAATGCCGAGCGCACTACACAATATGGGCCCGTGGAGGGCCAGCCAGTGTCCATCCGGGGATGACCTGTACTGCGGAAGAGGAAGGATACAACCCGCAGTCTGTCCGCTGTGTCATTGGTCGTCAAACAGGATGTGGCAGTCCATGTCGCTGTCCAAGGTGAGTGCATCGGAGTGTATCGGGGGTCAGTGGTAGGTCTTGAGGCCATGTGCGGCACCAAGCAGAAACAGGCAAGGTGGCGGAAATGAATGCTAGTGCCTCCTTCTGATCTCAATCCCATCCACGTCCTCGTCCCCGGATGTGTGCTCTGCCCCACCTGTGGGTGTTGCAGTACCAGCTGCGGCACTGTGTGCCACTGACACCAGGGGCCGGAGGAGGATTGTCGGGCGCACTGTGTGGCAGTGACACATCAGATGCCGGAGTGGATACGCCTGCCGCACTGGGAGGCACTGACACACCAGGGGGCGGAGATGTGGATGGTGTGGGGGCAGCAGCATTCATCATCGCCACGCCTTGTGGCAGCAATGCCATGATGAGGACATGCAGGGCCTGGTAGATGCCAGCTACATTTTGCTGATGTGCAGCGGTGGCTGCCATCCTTTCCGCCTCCATCCGCACCATGTCCTCCATGAGCCTCCGCATGTGTGCCAGCTCACGGCTGGGATCGCTGGAGCCACTCTGAGCGGACAGGTATTCTTCCCTCCGCGACATGACTCCAGCGATGTCAGTCAGGGCTCGTTGGAGACCATGGGGCAGACATAGACACCCAAGGATGGCGTCCAGTTTGGTAGCCATGAGGTCGAACCCCACCCGCACCTGCTCGGCCGTCTCCCTCTGGCCCTCCAGCACACGGCGTTGGAAGGCCATATGTTGTTCCTGGGGGACTTGGGAGGGTGCCGGGCTGTGGGTGCCTCCTGCTGGGTGGTTTGGGTGGTGGGTGGGGTCTCATCGATGTAGCTGGGCTGCCCTGCTCCTGGAGGTGAGTGGCGGATGAGGTCAATGATGTCTTGGATGGTTTGGGTGTCGATGCTGGTGTTGTCCTCCTCGTCATCAGTGAAGAGTGGCTGGGACTGCTCTGCAGGAGGTGTTGACGATGCCCCTATGATGTGAAGGGGAGATGGTGAATTACAATGTGTCCACATGTATGTAGCCGCATGGTACAGGTTGACATTCAGACAGCATGGCATTGTACATTGTGATAATCTGTGGGTCTGGGCGAGGACCCAGGGTCATTGTGGGTGTGCACTGTGCCCTGCTTGCTTGTGCATGTGTGCCATTGTGGCCATCTCCACCCGTCCCCCAGTACCTGGTGGTCACTCACCCTGTTGCGGTTGTGTTGTGTCCTGTCGAGCAGTGTCCGGTCCCCCGACTCCAGCCACAGTCTCCACACTGATGACTGTCGACACCAGCTCCTCCATGTCATCCAGCTCCAGCTGTGGCACTGGGCCCACACCTCCAGTCTGCGTTGCTGCCTTCTGGTTGGCGGTGAGTTTCTCCTTGGTCTTCCGCTTGATGTCATTCCATCGCCTCTTGACCTCGTCCATTGTCCGCTTGTGCTCTCCGACGGCATTCACCTTGTCGACGATGTACCGCCATATTCCATTTTTGGTGCCCAATGACACGTTGGAGGTGACGAAGAGTTGTTGATGGTGTTCCATCACCTCCGTGACTATGATCCTGTTCGCCTGCGGACTGAACTTGGTCTTCCTCGTCTTCTTGTCCTTGCCCTTCCCTGTCCCCGAGGTCCCAGGCTGGTCGTCCGGGGTGCTTGTGGGGTTGCGCTCGTCCTCTGCGCCTGCTCCGGCTGCCTCCATGTCGAGTATTTGTAAAGTGCACCGCTACCTCCGGAGAGGTGTCCCGGCGCTGGGGGCCGTCGGGAAGATTAAGCGAGCTATTGCCCAGAGTCACATGGTGCTGGGCTGATCTGCCGCCGGTGCTGGGGATCGAACCGTGAGCCCCAGGTCCCGGAGTCAGTCGCCCTGGCCGCTGCTGTAGATAGACAAAAAGCATCCAACTTTACATAATTCAACACAATGCCACACAATTCCACAACACACAATTCAGCACCACACAATCCCACTCCAAGCAACATAATTACAATCCACATAATACCACTCAACACCACATTATTCAACTCCACCTAATTTCACATTACTCAATACCACATAAATACACCCCACATTAATCCACTCTCTGCCACATAACAACAATCCACATAAATATACCCCACACCATGCCACATATTTCCATTCAACATATTTCAATACCACACTGCTCAATGCCACACTATTCAACTCCACACAAATCCATTCCACACCACATAATTCAAAACCAAACCACATTATTCCACTCCACAACACAATTCCACTACACACCACATATAATAAATGTAAAACACAGAATTCAACCCCATACCACAAAATTCAAAAGCACACCAGATAATTAAACTCCATACATAACAATCCACAACAAAAAATACCATTACACACAATTCACTCCATTACACACAATCCCACTCCACAGAATTCCAACACAGTCAAAAACACAAAATCACTATCCACATAATGCAACTGTACACCATGCTACATAATTCCACTACACAAATCCACACCACACAATTCCCTAACTAACAATTCCAATCCAACCCACATAATTCCACTACGCACCACATACATCCAATCCATAACACATAGGCAAGATATTTACATTTACAACACCAATACCTCTAGCTCTTTCTTTTTTTTAACACCCAAACACACAGATCTGGAGCTTAGCTCCTACCTATTTGTTCTTTTTTGTCACAAAAAATGCAAAGCTTTCCACGCAGTTCCACACCACACAATTCAACTCCACACATTTTCAATCCACACAACAACACACCTCATACATCCAATCCACACCACACAATTCCACATCATGCCGCAAAACTCAACAGCACACAACATAGTTAAACTGCACTACATATCACTCCACAACACAAAATACCATTCCACATAATTATACTCCATAACACAGAATCCCACTCCCCATGATTCCAGTACACTCAATACCACATAATTAGTATCCTCATAATTCCACAGTTCACCATGCCACATAATTATACTACACAAATCCATTCCACACAAAACAATTCCACAACACACAATTACACAACTAACTAATCCAATACAGCCCACATAATTCCACTACATACCACATACATACACTACATAACACATAGGTAAAAGACATTGCCATTTACAATGCCAATAGCTCTAACTCAAACTAATGCAAGACTGATTGCATTTTTTGTTAAAAAATATCCCAGCGGTAGCATAAGTAAGGGCACAGTACCTTATGTGGCTAATAAAGGTCCCTTTACAACTCTACAGGGACACCTTGTAACAGCCCGTGGTACTGCACCCTTTTCTTGCTTCGTGGATTTTATTACTTATGCTACTGCTGGGGTATTTTTTAACAAAAATATCTAACGAACATTATCATTTGCAACGCCAATAGCTAATACTTTCAGTAATGCGTACAATGGGGGGTCTAGGTGTACTTTGTATGCTGGGATTTGTATGCCCATATTGAATGACAGGAAAAGAAAGAAACACTAGTCTCAGCATGCAAAGTGTTTAGAATTAAAAAGTCCTAATCCACAGTTAATAATAAGCCATGAGTGTGAACAGGGCTGGACTGGCCACTTTGGATCATTTATTGTCTTTATTATTACTATTAATGCACCAGTTCACAGGTAGATCCTCTTGTGCTGACCTCTCCTCTTACCTTGCGGGCTACCTAGCTGTTTTTGTATTGGCATGACCAGTATTTTATTGATCTGTTCAATAATAAAATTGTGAAAATCACCTAAAGCCGGTATTTTTCCCCTCATCAGTGCATACTTTAAAAGTAAAATAAGCAGAAAGCACTTTGCAATGTTTTGGAGTTGACAAGTTAATGATCAGTGACTGATACTTAGAGTAAACAAAGATAGAAAGGCCATTGTAAAATTGAATAGAACTTATAAAGACTATTGTTATAACCTTCTATGTCATGCTTGAGCCTTAAAACTATGTCAACAATTGGCAGGCATTTCTTTGTAAAATGCTGCAACCCTACTTTCCAGTGGGAAATGCTGGAGATGTCAGAGTGGTCTCAGCGTTGCATGTTGTCTCCATTAAATGCTGCTGGCGTCTGTCATAACGTAGGCAGGGGCACCGGCAGAGGCTCTTTCTCAGTCTCTTGGGGCACAGCCAGGGCAGCTACAAGTTGACCAGCCCCAAGTCAGGTATCAGTACAGTTGTTCACACGTTAATGGCTTCAGTCAATGCTGCTGGTTAGCTGCTTCAGGGAGAGGCTCTCTTGCCCCAGGGGAAGAGGAGTCAGAGTGCCCCACACTGATAGCTGTAGCCTGCCACGCCAGTCTCTGGTGCAGAGCTGAGACCCGTCAGTGCAATTCTGTCTTTTTGAGACATTACTTGGGAGCGGGACCCCGGCGTGATGGGTAAGTGTGCCTCGGCTCCCCTCCTCTGAGCCTCCAACACATGGGCAGGTGATCATGTCCATTATACGGTGGGGTCTGGATAAGTGTGCCCCTTTCCAGGGCCAGCGCTAGGCATGGGCAGTGTGGGCAGCTGCCCAGAGCCTCCCACTCAGCCTACCAGCATGGGGCCCCACACAATTGCAAAACGCCACCAGTCCTCATGTACCCCTGCTGATTCAATTGAAAGAAAGGTGTCTCTTTGCAATTGGGCTCATAAGAGGGTGCCCCCTTCCCTGGGCCTCTCAGGGATGGTATGGGTAGGCCTAGGGGAGGGGGTCTTCCTCTTGTCCCAGTTGCAAGCAGACACATTTTGCAGGTTTGCCCTGCAATTAGGTTTCCTGCCCGGCTACCCATTCAGAGACACAGCGAGACGCCCTTTGTCCAGCACTTTAGCGCCCCCACAGTTTTAACTCGCAGCCCCCAAGCAATTCTCACACCTTCAGCCCGATATGAGCTGTAAAAGATGTGCTTGTAGGTGGCTGAGAGGAAAGGTTTCAGCCCAGGAGAAGTCTCCACAAAGCAGCTTCTGGAGCCCTGAAGGTGTCACTTTAAAAATTAGAGGGGCCTCGCACATTCCCCTTTGCCCAGGGCCCCAAAAATTCTAGAAGCGGCCCTGCCCTCTCCACGCCCCCAACATGTGGAGCGATGGGCAGGTAAACATTGTTTTTATCCAGCGAGTGTTGGTGGGCCACACAGGCCTTGAAATTAAAACTCGCCTCCTACTTCATAGTCTTGTCCAACACCAGTCTGAGTGTGACTCCACTCCAGCACCAGGTCGCAAGGGGAAAAAATGTGCAGCTGAGGCCGAGGCGGTCGCGCTTGGAAAAACAAAGCTGCCGCCTGCCTCTTGAATGATCTGCCTTGCAGCCTAGTAGGCCAATCACACTGCATGCTGTAGTCACAGGGACAGGCGTCTGGCCAGAACACAACAGGCTAGTCCACCTGAGGCACTCTGATGAGGATGATGTGCTGCTAAAGACACATGTGGTAGCCGCAGATGTGGTAGTGATTATTGATTCATCAGGCTGCGCGGCACCCATTCACTACTGATGTGTTCATCATGTATATATTTACTTTTCTGGCACAGTCACGCGCAAGCTTTCCATAGCGAAGCAAGCTCGCTGCTGCAGCTCCTCGTTTGTTACAGCACACCTGGAGGAAGTCGGGGGGTCTCGGATATGTGTGACGAATGCAATTTAGTGCGGTGATGCGAACACCCGCACTAAAATGTGTTAGTCTAACGCCTGATGTGTGGTACTTGACAGGGCTAAAATATCCATGAAAGTAGCTGTATAATATGCAAGGTTGTTTTATGGCGCTTATGACTTTTTTAAGGAGTCGAGTAGAAAGAAAACAGGTTTTGTACATACATACTTGCCAATAGACCCGATTCAGGCGGGCGACTCCCAATTTTCAAGTAAAAACCGGCATTATTTTGGCTATCTCCCACCTGAAATTGCCTCTGTTTCAATAGAAGTCAATGGGGAAATGGGTTCTCCCAATAATTTATTTTAAATCTCCCATTTTCCCCTTCTAAAATGTTGGCATGCATGTACATATTGCATTCCTTTAATTTCTAGTAAAATACAAAGATATGCATATTTTGATAGTATCGTTTTGCAGCACTACTTTGTGCAAGACTTATCTTTCTGCTGCCCTTTCTTTAACTGATAATAGAAAGGCACCTACACTCCTTCAGCTTTAGCCGTCATAAAAATACATAGGGTTAGATTGTAGTTGTAGTCCTCGCTTTTCTTTGATAGATTGCGTCAATTTTTTTTAACTGCTTTATTTGTAAACTGTTTTATTTTTTGAATTTCATTCATTACATTTTTCCTAGAGAATTCTTTTTTCTGCACTAAAAAATCCAGCTCTGGAGTTGTAAACTTTAATGTTTTGAATAACTGATGCTACGTTAAACTTTTCAGTTTTCAATTTGTAAATTAATTCTTTTATAGCTTGCTTAATGTAAAATGCTAGTTTGGGCCAGTTAGAAGAGTTAAGAAAAATAATGCTCACTTTGATTAAGTCTCTGTAAGTAATAAATAAACCAGTTAAAGAGGGGGTCACCCAAAGTATTGCACTAGACTTCGGGCAGAATCTATTATAGGCGGGCCTCATAATGCTCTGATTGCTATTCTTTCCTGAACTTTATGAAATAATTTTATGATCTTCCTGTCTGAATTTTCATTTTTGCATAATCGCACTTTATTGATTTAGAGAAGAAAAACTACTTTAAACTAAAGTATTTGGCTCCCTGCAACCAGGGCGGAAATCCTTTTTAAAAAAAAAGTCTGCCTAAATAGCATTTCGCTAATGTACAGTGATGTCACAACCTTCACTCTTTTCTTAATGAGTCGATCCATATTTTACATTTAAGACAAATCGAAACTGTGATGTATGTATGTAAAATAAATGGCTATACACTTTTCTTTTTAAGTGGATGCAAAAAAGAAAACGTTTTTATAATCAGTTTGTATAGTATGAAATAATTACTAAAAAGATTGTTTAAAGATAATTTTTGCCCCAAAGCTACTTTTATTATTTCAAACACATTGAGCTGATGTCCATAATGACATTAAGTCAGTAGCAATTATTTTCAATCTATTAAAGACAAGCTAGTACGGTAGTGCATGAGGTTTGTTATCATGTCAAAGTTTTATGAGTCATTCAGTAAGTTTGATTCATGGTGACTGCATGAGAACTACACAACAAATTAATTCACATAGAAATGTGAGAACTTCTTTTGCATACTTTTACAATTCACATATGTTTTTCAATAATTAAGAGGTAATTGAGCTTAATTAACTCTATGGCAAGGCTTATAAATTAACAGGTTATATCAATAGGTCATGATGGTGAATATAAAATGTGCCATTTTAATACGTCAACATGTGCTGGCTATATATTTTAAGGGATTATTGTTTGGTTGTCAAAGCAAAACAAGGTCAAGATTCCGGTAACAAAAAGAGCGAGAATGGGTGGTCGGTCTTTCCGCTACCTGGCCGCTAAACACTGGAATGACCTCCCTCTCGCTCTCCGTAAGGAACCATCGGAGTTACTCTTTCGGAAAAAACTAAAAACATGGGGGCATATTATCAACGGCCAGCGATAATTATCGCTGGCCGTGCTTAGCGATAGATTACTTATCGCTGGCTATCTCCGGAAATTATCGCCCTGGTAGCGCGTTATTAACAACACGCTTCTCCAGGGCGATAAAATTCCAGAGATAGCGAGGTTATCGCCGTTTTGCAGGGAACATCGCTGGTTTTCCAGCGATGTTCCCTGCAAACGGCGATAACCTTGCTGATACGACCCTGTGGTCGTATCAGCACAATCCACCCCTATGTTAGGGATGGCTAAGTCGGGATAATAGCAGACGTTAGAATTTGGCGAAAACGGCCGTTTTCGCCAAAATCTAACGTCTGCTATCATCCTGTGGGCTGCCTTGTAAATATCGCGATGTGCACATCGGCGATATTTACAACGTAGCCCATCTGGGGTACGCCAGTAACGCCCACTTTGCATCTCATTAGAGATGCAAAGCTGGGCGATAAGAGAAAGGGCGAAAGCATGGATTCACGCGTTAGCGTGTCCTTGCTAATAAGGCGTTAAAATTATCGCCGCTTTTCGTCCGAAAACGAACGCTAAAGCGGCGATAATTGTATCGCCTGCCCTTGTAGATATGCCCCATGGCTTTTCCGCCTATAGGTTCCCTCTAAGTTGTCTCACATTACTGCTCCTGGACGAGTTTGGGCCGCAGCGCGGGGACACACTAGTTAGTGTAGCCATGCGCTTTATAAGCTTGCTTATTATTATTATTATTATTTAATTCCTATTTGTTTTACTCTAGCAATCAAAGAACAACCTATTGGAAACATCTTCATCTTTTATGACGAGAGGGTAAATGGTGGGTAATTTTCTGTAGTTAGGATCTCCAAAGATGCCCCCCCCAGGGAACTATAGTACAGCAAAGTAAAAAAAAAAGACCCCCACAAACACCTATTATAAGTACATGTTACTGCTGCCGATTGCACATGTGAACATCATTGATTAAGGATCCCAGTTTGACACATGTTAAATCCCCCTCTTGCTTAGAGGGACAGCAGCCTCTCTCAAGGAGGGCAGTTTACTCAATTCAACCCTTACATGTGCACTGCCAGAATATTGTTCTCATTTGTTTCTTAGTGTTGTTTGCCATCTGACTTGGTAAAACGTTCTGCTATATGAACAGCTTTGAATGGGGTAGCAGGGAAAAATATGTAGGCTTTGTTTTCTAAAGTTTTATCTTTTAAAGTGTAGCTCGACTCTACCTGGTTGTAAATGTTATTGTGCTTTGTTAGGAAAAAATTATGCAACATTATAAGTCTGTATATATTTAAGTACTCTAGAAGACGAAGATATCTTGAAGCTTTAGAAAACTGAATATTCAAGCTGTTGTAGACAATGTGAAAGTGTGACAGGGCCTAATACAAACATACTAAACAGATATGTGGAATCAAAAGGATACCCCAAAATTGGGACACTCCGACACTCCAAATTTAACTGAAAGAGATTTCACATGTATTGGATTGGAGATGGTGTTAAACCTCAATTTCATGCTGTAATTTGGCCACATGTTAAGGTACATTCCAAAACAGCAATATGAATAAAAATACAATGCTTAGTTACCAAAGTAGAGAGGGAGGCAGAGGTAGAGGCTAGGTTTATCCTCCTGACAGTTACGTAGTTAGACAAAAATCGAGTATATCGAAGAAAACCTGCCCTTTGGGAATTAGATAGGATACAGCAAGAATTCGTTGTAATCCCTTGTCTAGAAAAAATACTTTTTCTCTAGAGACCCCTCACCCACCAGTGTTGCCACTAGGTGGTATGCTTCATCATTGGGGTTCCTCTCAATACTCTATGGATTGAGGCGTGCTGCGACTTGCTATTACGTAGGAGCACTTTTTATTGTAGACTATGTGTAGTGCAGTGATGTGGAGTGGAAAGGGAAAGTAAAGTTAAAAATACCTAACTAGTTGGCTACTCTTTTATTCCTGCCCCTAGTTGGTATGGTTAAAAATCAGAGGTCGTTTACTGAGAAGAAACCTAACCTTAATGAATCTGGTTGTCTCAGTAATGTGTTTTTTCAACATGTTTCGAGCTGTTCCCCTAATACCTCTTCGTCAGGACTCCACGGGGTCCAGCCCTGTGTGTACCACTCCTAGGGAATCCTGTAATAAGGACACAAACCATGCACACCTAATGCGCACTGTATACATACGGTTCTAGTGATTAATCTGTGTTTCTGTAGATGCTACATTATTGCATCATGGTCAAAGCCAGCGGTCTCCAGGGAGAGAAGTAGGTTACTGTACCAGAGGCGGCTTTGACGAAAGTGTGACTACAAGCCCCTCTACCCCTGGCTTTGACCATGATGCAATAATATAGCACCTACAGAAACACGGATTAATCACTATTTAATTAATCATTATTATTTGGTTTAATTTTAGCAGTCACTCGAATTATCATGATGATAAACATTTATTATGTTTGAGAGAATATAAGGATGCTGCGTTTTTGGAAAGTTTCCTTTGAATGTACTTAAAAAATGTCTGCACTAGGTACAATTTAGCTAGCTATTACTAATATGTATTCTTGGAAAGCACTTGTTTATATCATAAACACTAAGGGGCTGATTACGAGTCTGGCAGTCTAAAGGACTGCCAGAGTCATGGTGGCAGTGGTCGAGGACCACAGCTGCGCCAGGGAACAATCGTTCCATGGCAGTGGTGGAGCTGCGCCACAATGTAACATGCTGAGCGGGACTGGCGCAGTCCCGCTCAGCATATTACAAGTTCCCCCACCGCCAGCCATTTCATGGTGGGAGCCCCACCAAGAAAAGGCTGGTGGTGGAGGAATACAGGGGGCCCTACAGGGCCTCCATGCCCCACCACCATGGGGATACATGTGCCCCCCGTCTGTATTTCCCCAAAGTTCCTGCATGGCATGGACGTCACCGTCCATGGCGTGCTGGAACTTTTTTGCTGTTCCCATTGCGGTGCCTGTTTTCAAGGCACCACCATAGAAAAGGCGAAGGGCCGTCCACCTTATACGAGTTCAACTCGTAATATGGCGGGTGGTCCTTGCACGGCGTGCAGCTGTGTCAGCAGAGAATCAGTGCAACTGCAGCAAAGTCGTAATCAGGCCCTAAATCATTGTGTGACTTTCTATAGTATACTGTGTAAAACAATTTTAAGATAATTACTTAAATACTCTGTGCTTTCTGTTACTTGCAGTGACCGCATAGCATATAAATACACTCCATTATTCTCCACTGTGCAAAGCAGGAATCCATTGTGTGACTCTCTGGTCTCACAGACAAACATCTGCAGCGACCACATTAACCAATTAATGTTTTTTTATGTAAAAGTGTGAATTTGCCACAAAATAGTTTAAATTGCCTTTATTTTTCATTTAAGGTGTGTGCATTATTTTATATGCATTTTCCGTGAAGGTGGAAAAAACCCCAAATCCTTATACAATATTTTGTTCTTAGCCATGTTTAAGCCAGTATTTTTAGGTCGAGCATTCGAGACCTCTTGTATATACTTTAGCATATACTTATATGTGTATGTACTTTGTGGGCTCTGGAGATCAGCCCTAGGACTTGTCTGCTTCCGCTTAGGGACTTTTTTTCTGTTCAACTGCCTCTATTTAACTGTCTTGATAGAAAACGACCCTTAGAGGTCAGTAAAATACCAGAATTGCTTTGTGCTTGTTCAACTGCCTCTATTTAACTGTCTTGATAGAAAACGACTAGTAGAGGTCAGTAAAATGCCAGAATTGCTTTCTGCTGAGGGACTTTTTTTTTTTTCTGGCAACTGCCTCTATTTAACTTTCTTGATAGAAAACGACCAGCAGAGGTCAGTAAAATACCAAAATCACTTTAGCATTCTCGAGATTCCAGTCCATAGAAATTGTCTTCCACGAGCACCCATAGACAATAATCTTTTTTTCAAATCTTGTATTTTCAGTGATATGACCTCCTAAGGCCCTGATTTTATATTAAAAACAGAGCTTTGGACTATACCATTTCCAGCTGAAAGGCAATATTTCTCTCCATGTGTGTCCATACCTGACGTGTCACGCAGTTTGGTGCTTACTTTCCCTCCATGTTAAAGAACAGTAGATGTTTCAGCACCCAGGCTAATTTGCTGCATAGCTAAATACATATAAGGTCCCAAAGGCGAGACCGATTGCATTGCAAATGCTTGTTTTTCCTGATATCACTACATACTTTAAACAGAAAATGTTTGAACAAAACACTTTAAATGCTTCTACAGCTGACCTTATGACCCCTACTGATAAAGTAAAAGACAGAAAAGCCAGGTTAAGAATGAATACAGACAAGTTCATATAAAGTTCTACTTAACCATGTCTGGGCCTTTGCAGAATCAAAATGTGAACAGATGTCCAGCATTTTTGTCTGTGAAAGGGGGCCACCCTAATATCAATCGCTTCATGCAAATGAAGGGGCCAGGAAACAAGAAAATTAATGTTGCTGTTCCAGAGCATCTTCATTTACAAGTGCTTACTGAGACATTTGCACCACTCTAAAGATCCACCACAAACTCCCAGAGGGGCGCGCCCCACAATTTGAAGACCTCTGCTCTATGCTAATATTGTCCGGACATCTTTGAACAGAACAAGATACAATAACATGTTATGTGACCCCTGACCTTGACTGGTAGGTCGCTCCCCCACCACACAGCTCCGTCTGTGTGCCCTGCTGCTGCCAGCTGATTGTGCTCGTTTTTTTTCCTCTGTGCCCTGCTGCTGCCCCTGATTGTGCCCGTTTTTTCCTCTGTGCCCTGCTGCTGCCCCTGATTGTGCTCGTTTTTTCCTCTGTGCCCCCTTGCTGCCCCTGATTGTGGCCGTTTTTTCCTCTGTGCCCCCTTGCTGCCCCTGATTGTGCTCGTTTTTTCCTCTGTGCCCCCTTGCTGCCCCTCATTGGGCTCGTTTTTTCCTCTGTGCCCCCTTGCTGCCCCTGATTGTGCCCGTTTTTTCCTCTGTGTCCCCTTGCTGCCCCTGATTGTGCTCGTTTTTTTCCTCTGTGCCCCCTTGCTGCCCCTGATTGTGCTCGTTTACCTCTGTGCCTGTTTCCCGCCGCTGCGCCCCTGTGGCCCCACCCCCTCACTGCCCATTCGCTGCCCCATTCCCTGCTCCTCCCTCCCACCTCCCCATTTATGGCGGCCGCTGCGTGGCCGCGCAGCGGACGTGCGCAGCGGGCGCGCCGCTGGCGCGCCGAAGGCGCGCCTAAGGCAAGCCCATCTGCGCCCGTCCGCGCCTGGACCGCGCCCAGCGCCAGAACCCCTGGTCCGTGCATCCCCCGCGCCCGCCACATCAACAGACGCCGATACGACGCCAGCACCCTCCACACACTCAACCCCGGAAAAGATCACGCCTGCTACCGGGCCACCCCGAAGCGCACCCAAGGGCCCTTCACCTGCCGTAACTGCAGCTTCGCCAGCACCCGCCCCGCCAAACCACCGCCCAGGAAAGAACCCAACTACCTCAGACGCATCCTCCTCAACACCCGCTCCGCCCGCAAGCACGCCATCGAACTCTGGGAACTTCTCGACTCAACCTCCCCAGACGTCGCCTTCCTGACGGAGACCTGGCTGAACCCCGCTTCAGCCCCCGACATCGCCATTGCCATCCCGGACGGCTACAAGATCACCCGCAGGGACCGCACCAACGGAGTCGGAGGAGGCATCGCCATCGTCCACAGGAACACCCTCAGAGTCTCAACCAACACCGACGACACCCTCAGCACCGCCGAACACATGCACTTCCAGATCCACACCGATCCCAACACCACCCTCAGAGGAACCCTCATCTACAGACCCCCGGACTCCGACCACAGTTCAGCGATCTCCATCGCTGACTTCGTCAGCACACACGCCATCGCCTCCACGGACTACATCCTCCTCGGGGACCTGAACTTCCACCTCGAGAACAACAAGGACACCAACTCCACCACCCTGATCGACAACCTCGCCACCCTCGGACTCAGACAGCTCGTGACAACACCCACCCACGCCGCCGGCCACACGCTAGACTCCATCTTTTCCGCAAGCCCACACATCTCCTTCAACCACAACTCCGAACCCCACTGGACCGACCACCACTGCATCCACTTCACCTACAGGAAGCCCACCACGCACCACCGCACCCAACAAATGCCTCGCCGCTGCTGGAGCAGAGTCACCGAAGACCAGCTAACCACCACCCTCGCCCTGAGCCCACCCGCCGAACCCTCCGACCCCCGACACCGCCGCCCGCAACCTCAGACAGTGGATCGACGACTGCGCCAACACCTCGCCCCGCTCAAGAATCCGCCCAACAGCCACACCAGCAAGAAAGCCACCTGGTTCACCGAAGACCTCCAGGCCTCCAAACGAACATGCCGAAAACTGGAGAAGATCTGGCTCCACGAACGGACAGCGGACAGCTACGCCGCCCACAAGAGCGCCACCCGCAGTCACCATCACCCTCATCAGATCCGCCAAAAGGGCCTCACTCAAAGACCGCCTAGACAACAACGCACACAACAGCAAAGAGCTCTTCAACATCGTGAAGGAACTCTCCAACCCCAGCTCCAACACCAACGACATCCCGCCATCGCGAGACCTGTGCGACTCACTGGCCACCTACTTCCACCGCAAAATCGCCGACATCCACGACAGCTTCAACACCACGACCGCCCCTGCAACCACCGAGACCACTGCCCCCACGACCACCAACCGCCTGCTCTCCTGGACCAACATCAATGACGAGGACACCAGCGAGATCATGAACACCATCCACTCCGGTTCACCGCCAGACCCGTGCCCTCACCACGTCTTCAACAAAGCCAGTACAGCCATCGCGCCCCATCTCCGGAAAATAATCAACATCTCCTTCGAGACAGCAACCTTCCCGGAAAGCTGGAAGCACGCCGAGATCACCGCCTTACTCAAGAAACCCAAGGCAGACCCCAAGGACCTCAAGAACTTCCGACCCATCTCTCTGCTCCCGTTCCCCGCGAAAGTCACCGAGAAAATCGTCAACAAACAACTGACCCGCTACCTCGAGGAGAACAACATCCTGGACCCTACCCAGTCCGGCTTCCGCAGCAACCACAGCACCGAAACCGCCCTCATCGCCGCCACCGATGACATCAGGACCCTGCTAGACAACGGAGAAACAGCAGCCCTCATCCTCCTGGACCTATCAGCCGCCTTCGACACGGTCTGCCACCACACACTATGAACACGCCTTCACAACGGCGGGATCCAAGAGAAGGCCCTGGACTGGACCACATCCTTCCTTTCCGGCAGAACTCAAAGCGTCGGCCTCGCCCCCTTCTGATCCAAGGCCACCAAGATCATCTGCGGCGTACCCCAAGGCTCCTCCTTCAGCCCGACGCTGTTCAACATCTACATGGCACCCCTCACCCACGTCGCACGACAGCACAACCTCAACATCATCTCCTACGCCGACGACACCCAGCTGATCCTCTCCCTCACCAAAGACCCTCACACCGCCAAAACCCACCTCCACGATGGAATGAAGGCCGTCGCCGAATGGATGAGGACCAGCCGCCTGAAGCTGAACTCGGACAAGACGGAGGTCCTCATCCTTGGCTCCAACCCTTCAGCCTGGGATGACTCCTGGTGGCCGACATCACTGGGAACAGACCCGACACCCACCGACCATGCACGCAACCTAGGGGTCATCCTCGACCCCACCCTCTCCATGACTAAGCAGGTCAACGCCGTTTCCTCATCCTGCTTCAACACCCTCCGAATGCTCCGCAGGATCTTCAAGTGGATCTCCACCGAAACAAGAAAAACAGTCACCCAGGCCCTCGTCACCAGCAGGCTGGACTACGGAAACGCCCTCTACGCAGGAACGACGGCTAAGCTCCTGAGACGGCTGCAACGCATCCAGAACACCTCTGCACGTCTTATCCTCGACATCCCCGCCGCAGCCACATCACACCACACCTGAGAGACCTGCACTGGCTCCCTGTCAACAAGAGGATAACCTTCAAGCTCCTCACCCACGCACACAAAGCACTCCACAGCTCCGGACCAGCCTACCTCAACAGACGACTCAGCTTCTACACCCCCACCCGCCAGCTCCGCTCCACCAGCCTCGCCCTTGCCACAGTCCCCCGCATCCGGAAACGACCGGCGGCGGCAGATCCTTCTCCCACCTCGCCGCCAAGACCTGGAACACCCTCCCCACCAACCTTCGGCAGACCCAAGACCTTCTGGCCTTCAGAAGACTCCTCAAGACCTGGCTCTTCGATCAGTAGCAGCACCCCCCCCTCTTCCCCCAGCGCCTTGAGACCCTCGCGGGTATGTAGTGCGCTTTATAAGTGACCTGATTGATTGATTGAATGAATAGGTCTCAGTGAACCAACAGAAAACATAGCAACATGTTGCAAGTTAAATCTAAACTAGAGAAAGTTCATCATGAACAGAACAGATACACAAAAATATAAAAGGGATAAAGTACCCCGCCGTACATTATAACGATATTGCTAAGGAGTTCCATATTCAATAGAGGAATGAGGCTAAAGGCAGAGTTCATTTATAAGGTTATGGAACTCCGAGGTAACTTGCAATATCCTTATCATATATGCCAAGGGGTACTTTATCCCCTCCGTGCTGGGCTATACTGGCCATTAAAGGCCTGCTCCCTATTTAAAGCCCTCGCCTTCGGCTCAGGCCTTTAATGGTCAGTTTATTTTTTTTAAAAGCTGCAGTAGCTCAGAATGTGTAAAAACATGCAGAAAGAGTCTTGATTTTCTCTATAGAGCACAAAAAATAAACATTCTCTCTACTTGTCATTGTAAGCTATTAAAAGAGAGCAGAAGAAAATAAAAAGGAACGTTCATTCCTTTAAACAGCTGCTTCAGTTATGCTCCATGACCTGCCTTACACCTCGGCTGCTGTCTCTGACAGCAGACATTGTGATGTCGTAACTCAACTGTAATTACTTATATTACAATATTGAAATGCTGAGCGCTCCATTGAAGATAATGGAGTGCTCCGGGGTTCTAATGGCTGGTATAAGCCCGGAGCATCAACATTCTAATGTTTTCCTTTGACAGCTGTTGCTGTGAAGAAAGGCCTCACGGAGCCCAAGGGGATTTCACCCCCTCGGGCTCCTGAGGCCTTTGTTTTACAAATTAGAACATTCTGCCCTCAATGTTCTAATAGCCGTATTGCCCTCCGTAACTGGCTATACTGGCCTTTAAAGGCCTTCGGCTCAGCCTTTAACACTGGAGTGGGCCTTTAATGGCTGGTATAGCCCACTACAGTGGGCAATAAGGCTATGGTAGTTGAGTTCTGTCATCTTTTCTTATAGCCTGTCATAGCGGGGTATACTGGTCAGTAAAGGCCCGCACCAGCGGTAAAGGCCCCAGCAGAAAGCGAGGGCTTTTAACAAGGAAGCGGGCCTTTAAAGGCCGGTACAGCGGGCTATAAGGCTATTAGCAAACACAATAAGATGAAGGAGGGAGTGCTGAAACTTTTCAGACACTCACCACCAGTCACAGATCTTGGTTTAATCCCTAATCGTTCTTCTGCTCACTAAGCCACCCCAGTTTGGACCCAGCCATATGCAAATCAGTCTAGACTCTGTTCCTCGTGGGAACAGTCCAGCCCGAACTGCCCAGCCAGGCCCTCCCTGGACTGGAGGTTCGGGGAGTCACCTCTCATCAGCCAGGCTAGCTTGAATCCAGTGGAAAAGTGAGCAAGGGACCCACGTTTGGGCATACCCTGGCCACTTAGGGCAAACATAGCAAACACAAGGTGTAGGAAATTGCTCTCTTTTCATATACCACATCCTATATGTATATATCATGATTACTAAATGAGCTTTGTCATCCAAATTATTCTGTGGTTGAATTTTGATGCATGTTGTGGATGGATGAGAGGGTATGAGATACTGCATGATTGAAATAATAAAGATTTGCAATGTTGAAATGTATTTTAGATGAATTATGAGCTATTTATTAACTCTTAAAGTATATACTCAATATCATATTTTTGGTATAATAAATATATCTAATTTGATATCTACCCACTTCTCCCACTGGTTACTGTATAATGTGCCCTCCACTGTGCCATGTTGTATTTTACTTGTTGTGAATGAAGAGTTCCCTAAGATTTTCATGCACGTGATATTGTCTGCTGCAACAAGTTGGATAATTGTTTGGGTATACAAAGCTTTTCTTGAAGTAGATAGTGGCTTTCTTACACATATTAGAATATTGGAATGTTGGTAGCTCCATTGAAGGCAATGGAGGTCTCTAACTTAAAATGGTTGGTATAATCCCGGAGCTCCAACATTTCAGTGTTTGTCGTTCACAGGTCAACAAAGGCCTCATGGAGCTGATCCAGCATTTCAGAACTTGCAAATTTTAATAATCTAGACACAATTTAATTCCTTCCACGCTGCATGAGTTTAAACCAATCTTACCAATTTTCTCATAATTTATTTATCCTCTTCCTGCTCCGATGAATCTTTGTCAGTGGTTAGGGATTGGCAAAATAATATCAGAATTCTAAAGAAATATCATCATAAAGAATAATCAATCAATATAACTAATTAACACTAAATAAAGACATACTTTTGTTCATGAATCAATATGCTTTATCTAAAATAATGTTATAGCTCATCAAGTACAATACAGCTCGAATCATAGATCATCACACAAGAGAACAATAGTAAAATAATTCACGATTATACATCTCAAATATCAGCGCAATCAGAGAGCGGCTAGGCGTAGAGACAAAAGGATAAAGACATTTGCAAATGTGATTTATGCAAATTCAGAATATCATACTAACCGATCACGCAAAGTGCAAGAAATCTGGAAAGCCACCCTCTGGCCATGAGAGTAAGCTGGGCATCCCCAAGAAGAATTGAGGAGCAAAGTCAAAGAGTCAGGATCAGCAGCACAATAGCCAGCCAATAAGGTTAGGAAACAGCAACACGGCTCTCTCCTCTCACAAAGTAAAGAAATAAACGCGCCTAGCCCCCACCCTCTTACTACTAATAGTTATACCCTAAACTCACTAAAGATCCAACCCCTCATGTATCATTACACATAGAATTCTTAAATCTCATTGGTTCAAATCAAGGGGTTTCTAATCACTCCACCCTCGATGTGCCTAACTTTTCAACAGTTCCTTTGTCTTTGACAGCTCACGTCATCAACCTTCAGCAGAGGAAATTTAGATACCACTCTCCTGCGGCTTGTACATTTCTCCATCTCGCAAATGTATCCATATTGTTATACAAATGTCCACATACTCCGCTCGGCAAGGAAGTTCCATTCATAATGTTCATTGTTTCCTCTACACAACCTTGGCTATCATCAGGAACTCACGAAGGACAGACTACATATTTTTCATTCTACGTTCTAATAAGCAAATGAAACCTAAAAAGACTCTTGAGGCCTTCTCTGCAGAGCGGTAAAATGCGCTCTAGGAAAGACAAATACAAGTGTGATTATCGTTGTTATTTTATAAAACTCCACTATTAGACACTCTATGAATGCTTCTGCTTGCATTTTCTTACGTTTTGCACATTATTTGCAAACAATTATTGAAAAAGAAACTCACGGCTTTTGGCTGTTATTTTCTGCATTAATCATGTGCATTTTGCGGCCTACACTAATTTCCCCCAGCACGCGCTTGCGCAGTTTTCATCCTTCCCCTTTTTAGTTTTGCACTGTTAATTTTCACACCATTTGGTTAATAATTCCTACAATGAGTAGTTCAATCCGAGCTGGTTTTATTTCGTGAAAATCCTGCTCCATCAATCCCTCCTTTGATGGCGACTTGAGCCATCATAAAAAAAAAAAATCTGATTGTCATCATATTATTCTGCTTAGGAAGCAGTAGTCTTCTTCTGTTTCAACATAGCTCCATCTATATCCTTTACTATTTCATAGTAATTTCCTCTTCTGTCCTCCAACTCTATTTCTTCTCTCTTTCTCTTTCTGGCTCTTTGTTTTGTATCCAGTGTTTGTTTCTTGCACTTGCAGCACTTATATATTAATACCAACATTAGTATCCCTGTAGCAACAGCAACTATTGGTGTTAGTACATTCCCTAGCAAGCTAATACTAAAGGGAGAAAACCAATTACCCACTGAGGAGAAACCCTTACCAAGTCTCTCCCAAGCACCGTCAACCTTCAGTTCAGTTAAATCTTCCTGTAAATGTGTAATATTTTTAATATATCCCTCCAGGTTCTTACTTTTATCAGGGCTATAGGTGCAGCACAGTTGAATTTTCAACATACTACAGACTCCGCCCTCTTTTGCCAATAATACATCAAGAGCAAGTCTATTTTGTAAGACCATAGATCTTATAGCAACCATTTTTGTATCAATCATCAAGAACCCACCAGCAGTGTCTGTTGTTAAACGATCAACCAATTTTCTAATTTTATGTGAATTTAGAATTACTCCCACTGAAGGTATCAATGCTCCAAAAATATCACCCACTAATCTCTGCAGGACTGATTCCCCTTCTATTTCATATTAGTTCACTCTTCTTTTCATTGGTTCTATGACTCTTATCCAAATGGTAGACTTTTGAAAAAACAATCCCCATATAACAACACCCATACCAATGTGCAGGCAACCTACAATAGGCATTCTTACCACACACATAATATATTCCAGGGAAAACCGGATCCGTACCACCTCTTATTCCCCAACCTCCCATAATTAGGAAAATATGATCACATTCACTAGAACCAATGAAATAATGATTAAAGTCTGTTTTCTGTCTTAGTAAGCAAAGCTTTCCCCTATGATGCCAATCCAGAGTCATTGCAGCATATGTCTCACCCTTTTTGTAATCACCTTCTCTAAAAGCCCAAGGAGGTATATGGAACTTTTGCTCAGCAGCTTTTTTCTTAAAACTCTATCTCCTATCTTCCACCAAATTTATAAATTCAATCTCCTCCTGACGCAGACTACTAGTTAAATTATTATGATTTGCATACACAGTATCTATCGTTTTAGTAGTATGAAAGAACTCTCCAGAGTACTCAGCATTTTTTGCACTATTCACCTTATTCATATTCTTTTTAATAGGCACTTCAGAAAATACTAAATCATAATTTGAATAAAAGTACTGCAGGCTTCCCTTTTCATAGAACAAACTTGTTAGTACACTACATGAAACTCCATATGTTAAGGGTAGGTGATGATAGGTCACCCCCTCAGACACAGATGAAGGTAATTGCATGCACACGTAACAGTCTCTCACATCCATAGTATCCACATACTCGTACAATAATTTGGTAAAAACATTTAACGAAAAATCATTAATAGAGTTATCCTTGTAATATATATTATCACCTGTTACTTTCTCAATATTAGTCTGTGACTCTTCTTTAAGATTTTCCACCTCTACTTTTTCACTCACCATATTATTAGTAATATTACTCTTAGAAGGATACATAAAATAAGGCACAACAACAATTAGTGTTAACCAAAGAAACATTAGTAGTAAAATACTTATGAAGCAAGCATTAATACATCTAAGTTTAAAACTTTGGTTTTGGTATCCAGTCTCTTGAAATTTTGCCTTTGCCATTTTCTATAAAAATAAGAAAAACTAGACTAAAATTAAGACAAAAAAAAAACTAAATTAAAACAAAAAAATAGTGAAAAATAGTGTGCAATGTATCCAAGCACTTCTTAAGCCTCCTTGCTTCTCCCCTCTCTCTTTTTCTTTTACAGCTTCACAGATTTTAACTGAATTCCAGCTTAAATTTCTGCACTCTTCAGAGTGATTTTTTCAATCTTCTGCACCCCAATTTTGACACAGTTCATTTAGGGTGGCTCATAACAGTTCTTGTGACTCAGCTGCTTTAGTCACCACCTATGTCCATTCAGGTGCTGCGTACCTCTTGTTCGGAACTCTTTCCCTTTTTGTTCTCCGAACTGTATCTTCTTCTGAGTCACTTTGTTCTCTTTGACTCAATACTTCTATTATTGTATTTGGAACCTTTTCATTTAGAGTGTATTTCAGTCTTTTCACTCCCTTTGGCCATATATCTCCTTTTCTTGCTTTTTTCACTTGCACAGAATCACCAGATTCAAGACTTGATTCAAAACTTCTCTTGTTTGCTTCCTTTATTGTTTGCACTTGTTCTTGAATCAAACTTTCTTCTGCATCGGCATTGACAACAGTCTCATGAGACCCAGTAGCTGATGCCCACTTTATTTGACTTTGTTCAGACTCTCTTTGATTTTCAGCCTGATCTTGAGCTCTTTCATTTGTTTCCGTTCTTTCAAGTGGACTTGGGACTCTTCTTGTGTGGCTTGTGTGTATCCAATTTGGTAAGCCACCACACTTCACTGCTGTTGTCGTCACCAGTATCACTTGGTATGGCCCATGCCAACGTGGTTCCAAACACGACTTCCTTACCTGCTTCTTCACCAAAACCCACTCTTCTGGACTTAGGTCATGTGCTTGTTGTTGCTGTGTTGTAGTTGCAACTTCTCCAACCTGATGAAACACAGAACGCGCCACATCAGCCAATCCTTTGCAATAATCGAGCACTAGATCATCAGTTATGTTCACCAGTTGATTTGCTGGAACTATTAGCTGTCTCATTGCTCTCCCCATAATTACTTCGTGGGGCGATAATCCAGTCTTTTTATCATGGATACTTCTTAGACTCATCAGAACTAAGGGTAAAGCATCTGGCCATTTTAGTGCTGTGGACGCACACACTTTTGAAAGATTTAATAGTGCCATTTATCTGTTCAACCACACCTGAAGCATCTGGTCGATAGGCACAATGTAATTTTTGCTCAATTTGCAA
The DNA here is from genome assembly GCA_963921515.1 of Calotriton arnoldi. NCBI lineage: Eukaryota > Metazoa > Chordata > Amphibia > Caudata > Salamandridae > Calotriton > Calotriton arnoldi. The sequence continues at coordinate 298,137 of CAWUFW010015311.1, read as the reverse complement.
TGCTGCACAAATCATCCAAATTATTTCATTGTTGAAGTGTGTACCTCTATCTGTTTTTAAAGGGAATGGAAATCCAAACCTTGGTATTATCTCTCTTAGCAGCAATTTAGCAACAGTTAAACTATCATTTCGTCTTGTTGGATAAGTTTCTACCCAACGAGAGAACAGACAGACCACTACCAGCACATATTTCAATCCATTACACGGAGGAAGCTCTATAAAGTCTGCCTGCAATCTGGTAAATGGACCTGCTGCTTTTCCAATTTGTCCCCAACTGACAACAGTTTTTCTCCCTGCATTTTGCTGCTGGCAAGTTATGCACCTCTGGCAAAGATTCTCTGCAATGACCCTGAACTTGGGATTATACCACGTTTGCTTAAATAGCCTAATCATTGCATCTCTTCCTACATGTGTTAAACCATGGTACATCCTTGCCATTTGTGACAACAAACTATCTGGCATTATTGGTCTTCCATCAGTGTACACCCACACTTCATCTACAGCCCTACGTGAACAGCTTGCTTTGATCCAGATTTCTTTCTTTTCCTCACTAGCTTCTTCCTGCAATTGCCTAATTTCTTCCCATGTCTCCACAGAAGAAAACACTAGATGACAATTTGTATCAGATTTCTGCATCTCTTTGTTAATTAAAATTGAATTTTGAGCACAAAAACGTGCAACTTGATCAGCGTAACGATTTCCCTTAGTAACATAGTCATTTCCAGACTTATGCACTGAACATTTTACCACTCCAATCTCTTTGGGCAATTGTAGTGCAACCAGCAACTCTTTTACATGATTGCTATTCCGAATTGGTGAACCTGATGATGTCAAAAATCAACGTTGCATCCACAATTGTCCAAAATCATGGACAACCCCAAAACCATATTGACCATCAGTGAATATGGTTATTCTCAGATTTTTGCCAAATATACTTGTTCTGGTCAATGCGACCAATACAGAAATTTGTGCTGAACTTATTCCTTTTGAGCATGAAGCTTCAAGGACCATAGTCACTGTACAAACTGCATATGAAGCACGCAAAGTACCTTTATCACCAATCAGACAAGATTCATCCACAAACATCACGCAATCAGATTCAGGCAATGGTGTATCTTTTATATCAGGTCTCGGTTTTGTACACAATTCAGTCACATCCAGACAATCATGATCCGCTTCATCCACCACTTCCTCACAACTTGGACTCGGTAACAATGGAGCTGGATTCAAATTTGTGCATCTTGTCACAGTCACATTCTCCGCTCACAGAATCACTCTCTCATATCTTGTCAACCGACTACTTGTAAGATGCTGTGTTCGAGTTCGTGTCAGCAAGATTTCAACAGAATGTGGCACTTACACTCTCAATGAATGTCTCATCACAATGGATTCACTCTGTTCCAAACTCACACAAGTGGCAGCTACTGCTTTCAAACATCCTGGTAACGCTGCAGTCACAGAACCTAGTGTTGCAGAAAAATATGCCACTGGATGGCGTGCTGTTCCATGCGTTTGCATTAGAACTGAAAGTGCACAACAATCTCTCTCGCAACAAAATAATGCATAGTGCTTGCTGTAGTCTGGCATTCCTAATGCGGGTGCTCGACAAAGGCTGTCTCGCAACTCTACAAATGCCTTCATGCATTCTTTATCCAGTTCAATTGGATTGGTCACATCTTTATGTGTCAATCTCTGTAATGGCTTGGCTGTCAGTGCAAAACCACTGATCCATTGTCTGAAGCATCCAACCATACTCAAGAACATTCAAACTTCTTACTGTGTCCCGGGTGTATTCATTTGCAAGATCACAGTTATTAGATCTTGTGATACTTTCCTGACTCCTTTCTCAATTTTGTGTCCCAAATATAGAACTTTTTTTTGACAAAATTGAAATTTAGCTGGTGACACTTTATGCCCACCTACTGCCAAATGGTTCAGTAGAGCAATTGTAACTGTCACACATGCTTCCCTTGTCTTTGATGCAACAAGTAAGTCATCAAAATATTGCACCAATACTGAGTCTTCCGGCATTACCAATGACTCTAAAACATTTTTCAAAATCTGATTGAAAATTGAGGGACTCTCTGTATACCCTTGAGGAACTCGGCACCATGCCAAAACGTGGTCTCCAAACCAGAATGCAAACAAATATTGGCTATCCGGATGCAAGGGTATCGAGTAAAATGCTTGGCATAAATCAATCACGGTAAACCACTCCGCATCACAAGGAATTTGGTAAAGAATTACTGCTGGGTTTGGCACTATTGGGCAACAAGGAATCACTATCTTATCAATTAAATTAAATGCCGGTTTTGTAAAGCTCGTGTATGCCGAGGCGTCTTAGCGCTAGCTGTCCTTAGTTTATATAAGCGGGGAATAAAAAAAAAAACTATTGTTTTGACGCAAATAGCCATGTTTTTAACAGTTTCCTAAACGCTTTTCTATTGGTTTGGTTTCTGAGACTGATGGGCAGTGTGTTCCATAATTTAGGGGCCAGATGGAAGAAACTTCTGCCACCCCATTTTATGGTCTTCACTCTGGGAACCACGAGTAGGAAGGCCAATGATGACCTTAGGTTTCGTTGTGGGATGTGCCATATGATATGCTTACTAAGGTAGGCAGACCCAGCCCCGTTCAGTGTCTTATGCACAGTGCACATTGACGTAAATTGGATCCTTGCCTGGACTGGGAGCCAGTGCAGGTCTTGAATGCTTTGGGTTACAGAACTGAATTTAGGAATCTTAAGCAGCAATCATGTGGCTATATTTAGTAGTGATTGCAGCTTGAGTATAATTCTCTTGTTTGCCCCTAGGTAGAGAACATTACAATAATCAATTTTAGATAGCACCAGAGCAACAATAACTGTTTTCTTGAGATCCATAGGAATAAATGGTAACATTTTTCGTAGAATCTTCAACGTGAAGAAACACGATGAAGTAATGCTATTTACCTGGTCAGATAGTGACAAATGGTCATCTATAATGATGCCAAGGTTTTTTACCTTTTTTACTGGCAGAGGGCAAGGCCCGGCTGCTTCCGGCCACCAGGAGGAGTTCCAAAAGGAGGTATCTCCACCAAACAGTACCACCTCGGTTTTGTCGGTATTCAACTTTAAGCAATTTTCTCGCATCCACCTGATAAATACAGTCATTAAATTTGGTTGCCACGTCCTCAGGCTTTGAAGATAGAGACACAACTATTTGCGTATCGTCAGCGTAGCAAATAGTTGTGAAGCCATGAGAGCGTATGGGTTTTGCCAATGGAGTGACATAGACATTAAATAAAGTTGGTGATAATGAGGATCCCTGGGGCACCCCGCACGGCAAGGCGTCGGGGTGAGATTTATGTCTCCCATGACTATTGTTTGTTCTCTGTCAGTTAGGTAGAATCTAAGTATATTTGAGGCTTCACCTATGATCCCAATTTCAGACAAGCGATGGATGAGTATTTGGTGGTTCACCGTGTCGAATGCAACTGAGAGGTCAAGCAGAATCAGTATAGCTTTTCTTCCCCATCTAGTTGGACACGTATCTCCTCAGTGGCAGCTATCAGAGCAGACTCTGAACTATGTCATGGCCGAAATCCGTGTTGCACAGGGTCTAGTTTGTCATTAGACTCTAGAAAGAGGGGTAGATCTTCGTTAAGAGCTTTTTCAAGACTTTTTGATGGAAATGGTAGACAGGAGATAGGTCAGTAATTACTAGCCTCCATTGGGTCGTGGGAAGGTTTCTTTAGAATGGGTCTGACCAGGGATTTTTTTCCAGATAGTAGGGAAGTGTCCAGCGTCCAGAATGTTGTTAAGGAGGGGAGCTAGATGGTCCGCAATAATGTTGGGGACCATGTGCAGGACCGTAGCGGGACACGGGTCCAGTGGGGATCCGGATTTCGTTGACATTATGAGCCTCTATAGTCGGTCTGGCATTAGGGGATTACATTTTTGTAGGTGGGCCTGCATGGTCGCCTCGCCTTTGTTAGGCCCATCAAAATTGTCTCCGGTCTTGCTACTGGAGAACTCGTTGTATACCTTTTTTACTTTGTCGTAAAAGAAGTCAGCTAATTTGTTGCAGAACTGCGTGTTAGGGCTGAACTGTTTGCTATCACCAAATTTGGATAAGGCAGAGACCGTTTTAAAAAGTTCTCTGGCTGAGGTTGTGGCGGAATTGATTTTCTCAGTGAAAAAACATGATTTCGCTGTAACTATTGACTATTTGTAATTAGCAATTGCCTCTTTATAGTGGTTTCTGCCCAGTTCCAGGTAGTCTTTCCTCCATGCTTGTTCTTTAGCCCTGCATTTTTTTTTCCAGTTCTTTCAGTTCCGATGTGTACCATGGGGCTGATGGTTGTTTTCTGCAGGTGTGTGTATGCTTCTCTGGGGCTAGCTTATTAGCTGCCGAGCGAATCCAGCCATCAAAATTTAGGGCCGCGGAATCAGGGTCAGTATTTAGACCGGGGCTGTGGGAGCGTAAAGCAAATTCCAAATCTGGAGTATTTATTTCTCGCCAAGGGCGTGTTGTGCCCGTCCTATTGTTGTATGATTCTTTAAAGGGTTGCCCAATGAGAGATAGCTCAAAGAAGACAGCACTATGATCTTTCCAGGTCATAGGTAGAGTTGTATTTAATTTTATCCGAGCGTAGTTGGTAAAAATGCCATCCAAAGTGTGTTTGCCAGTATGAGTAGGCTCAGTAACAATTTGGTTTAAGTCAAAGCTCTTTAGTACATCAATTAAATTGATGGTGTCCCGACAATCAGTGGACTCTAGATGAAAGTTAAAATCCCCCAGTAGGGAGAAGTTGGGGTATTCCATGCAAGACTCCATAGCGGTCTGTATGGAAGAAATGAACGGATTCCTAGGACCAGCTGGGAGGTAAATTAGCATTCCGTTAAATGCTGTTGTGTTGTTGTATTTAAGTGTAAACAAGACAGCTTCTTCCTTCAGTTGGAGGATAGCTGCAAATGTGGCCTTAATGTTAGAACGGTATGCGATAGCAATCCCCGCCTCAATGTCCTACTCTGTCTATTTTAAACAGGTCGTATCCTTTTGGTATGGCCGTAATCAGATCTGGCTCAGAGGAGCTGTTAGTCCAGGACTCTGTAAGGAACATAATGCCTGGCTTGTATTGGTCAAAAAAGTCGGCAAGTTCGTATTTATGTTTTGTAATCTTCCTCAGGTCTTGAACTATCCTATACTTTCCACTCGGTTTCATAATTCCCATAATAGGTGAATTACAAGGACTCCCTAGTATCTCTCTCAAAATGCCTTGTTCAATCATAAATTCAATTACAGGTGTTACTCCTGCAATGGTCTCAGGACTCATTTTGTACTGTGGCGTTTTTGGAAATTCTGCACCTTGTTTGACTAAAATCTGAATAGGATCAACTCCTTTCATCAATCCAATGTCTTTCCCTGAAAAATCCCACACATCAGTCATCACTGTGTCTCTCAATTCAACAGGCAGATCCTTTGCTGTGAATAAAGGATACAAACCATTCACTTCTGTCCCTTGCCTTGCCATTATCATCTTGAACACCACATCTTCGTCCTGCGTATGAAATGCTATACCATCTGATGTACAGCAGATGGTGCAATTCATCTTACAAAGTAAATCTCTACCTAGCAAGTTAACTGGACTCGTATCACACACCACAAAACGGCGTAAGTCTTTAAAATCGCCAATGTGTACCTTCATTGGTTTGGTCACTGGAGTTCTGATTCATTGATTTGAAACACCTACAACTTAGAAAGTATCACCCGAGAGGGGTAGGTTAGGGATTTCCACAGTTCTCACAGTGGAATGGGTAGCACCAGTGTCTAAAGGAATGTAATTACATTACCTTCAACTTCCCCATCCACAAAGGGACCACATTGATCTACCTCCAGAGATGCGCTAAGCACGCACTCTTCCTCCCCCCTCAGGCACCGTCATTGAGATGTATCTGAATCACTCTCCTGGCACTGCAACCAGTATTGTGAAACCATTTGTACATTTTAATTATTATTAACTCGTTCACCTGCATGAAAACCCACATTCGCACTGTATCTTTGCACTTGAGCATTCACATTGTTTGGCATTTGGGCTTGTGATATTTGTACCTGTGTAACTACCTGTTGCGGTTGTATCTGATTTCTGTTCACCTCAACTTGCATTTGCTGATTCAAATCCTGATTCATTTCATTATTCTCTAGAAAAACCTTACACTAGCGTTTCCAATGTCCCAACTTGCCGCACACATAACAAACACATTTCTTTTTCATCTCTTCTTTAAACTCTACCTCTTCCTTGAGTAGGAACACCACCATTCATCATGACACCTCCCTTGTTAGAAATCTGACCATTCTGAGTATTCTGATTCTGACCCTTTCCGTGAAAACCGGTTTGAGATTAATCTACAAAATTACCACCTTTCTGTGCTGCTTTCATCTGTGCCCACATTAATTTCTCTTTCAACTTCTTATGTCTCAATTCAATGTCATCACTACAATATTTCGCATACCGCAATATTTCATTTACACTCTTGTTTTGCCAACAAATCAAATGTTGCTGAATCATGTTACTGATCTCTGGTTTTAAACCAAACACAAACTTATACACAAAATGTCCCTTATCTTTGTCAGTTATACTTTCAAAACCACTATACTGTTTAAATACATGTAAAAGCCTCTCATAGTAAGCATGTACTGTTTCTTTCATCTCCTGAGTTGTTCTATCTATTTTTACCCAATCTGTCTCTTTTGGGGAAATCTTTCCCTTCAAATAGGTAATTACTTGATTATATTTGTTCATCACTTCATCTGATGGTGCTCCAGTCTTTGCATCTCTGGGATATTCTTCTTTTGGCCAATCTACTGCAATTTTATACTCAACCCATAAATCAGCTGGAACTACAATGTCAAACAAACCATCTAAGTCTTTCAACAAGACCTTTGAAACCTTTACAAATCTTTCTACTTGTTTGTACCATTCAATTGGTTTTTCTCTCAATCTGGGAAACTCGTTTGTAAAAGACAGTATATACTGCCTTGACCACGGAACGTGACCATATCCTCCTCCTGGTACCTCTCTAATTGAATATATCATTTCAGTCGTTTTTGTCTCTGTCCCTGTTTCTCTCACTGGATACATAGATGATGCTTCTTTATTTTCAAGCATTTCTTCTTTCCTTTTAGCCCACCTTCCTTTCCAACGTTCCAATTCACCCCATCGTCTCAATGTATTAATCAACTCCTTAATTTGCAATCGCTTACCAGAAGCATTCAAACTCTCCAAACGTTTATCACTAAAATCCAATCTACATGTCTTTTGCAAAGCCTTTGATTTCTCTATGTCAACTCCATAAGTTTGTGCAACTTCAGCAAATCTCTCATGAAGACTCTTCTCTCTCATTGTAATATTTTTACACAAAAACAATAATTCTTCTTCCTGATATTTACTCAATCTTTCTGGACTAATCGTACCTAAGATCATTTCCTCCAAGTCCGCTTTTAATCTAATCACATCCATACTCGTATTCACTTTATTAGACACCATCCCTCTAATCCACTCATCCAACTCTTCCGGTGATGGTCCTATTGAACCTTCTGAAGTAGGTGTCACTTCGCTCACATTTTGCACTAATCTTCTAGGTTCCATTTGTACATTACGCTTTGGGGTTTCTACTGATCTCTCTGAAATATCAATCAATGTCCCTGTCTCACTCGCTTCAGCGCCACTATTAACCCTAGCATTATTAACAGGTACCGTCAAAGTATGTACTTGTGCAATATTCCAACCCTCACTATACAATGGAACTATGGGACCAATTGTCACAGGAACTGATAAAGCTTCTGAATTCAGATTTAATTGAGTAATCTTTTGTGTCAAATCATCCTTTGCCTGTGTCATTACATTTGTATTTCTCACTTGTGAAGACTGAGGAACCTCAACTTGAATCAATGGAGCATTCTAAGTAATTCTCTCCTGTTCTTCCTGATATGGTGGAGGTCTGTTTAGTAATAACTCATCCAACAACTCATCATCAACTTCATTTGGATCTGGATCTGCACATTCTACATTTGTCCTTTTCTCTTTACACTTTCCTCCAGCCTGGTCCTCCACTACAACAACCGGATATAGACCTTCACCTCCTGTAATCACATCTTTTCTCCATCTTTTCATTTGGGCATCCCATTTTGCCTCTGAGTATCTACTCACAGTATTTCTGTATTTATTCGCAGACCTGTCTCTGTCTCTCTTATATGCCTCATGTTCCCATTCCTCAAGCGCTTCATACTGCATAGATCTAGGATTTGGTCTTAGTTGATTCATTTGATATCTCAGGTTCTCTAAAATCCTCACATTAAAGGTACCGTGCTCTGGAAACGCCAAATTCCCATCTCCTTCTGTATATTTCACTCAATTCTCCAACCATGTACACGTATGATGTCCTCGTTCTAAAGACATAAAAGAAGCAGGCATACCATCGAGGCGGTACAGGAATTCCCTCTCTAATAGGTATAGGCTCATCTTTTCTAAACAAGGTCTTCATCATTTTCAATAACTTCATTCTATTTCTTTCGCTTCGCTAACACCCAAACAAAACCAAGAAAACTCTTCTGTATTGCCACAAACACTATTCGTTCACGCTGCCTAATACCAGGGCGGCTCACACCAACCAGCCAATAACAACACAGCACTCTTTTGTGACGACTCACACTAGCTAACCAATGCCAGCGCGGCTCTCTGTGACGTCAGTATAACTCCTACCACTGACCTTCCCTTTACAAAACATTTTGGCAGTGAATTACAAACTTTTCTTAAAGGGAAACAAAATTAGAAACAACATAAAACAAACCTGCTTGTCTGCCCCACTAAAAGAAAGAGATAGATTCAATCATTCAAAGAATTATTTCGCTACTACGGAATATCGACCAGCATTACTCCACCCTTAATCGAGTGAAAATTCTCTGGACTTCTTTAGCTGCGCTTTCTAAAGGTACCCAAATAAATCTCCAATATACTAACTTCAGAGTTCCTTATGCAATATTAACAACCCATCTGTTGCTTAATACCACACCAGCAGACAACGCAATTCTACTTAGTGTATGCCACATTAAACCTGCCAATTAGGCTTATATCATCCCGGGATCTTAGGCCACTTTGGACCTGTCTCTCTTAAGGTCAACAACGGACCACAACATATAACAATGATACGATATGTTAATAACCAAAATTATTAATTCTGACCAATTAAATTGCCAATTTAATCCATAAAACCATCACGTTTGCTACCAAAAACTGATCCAGCATTTCGGAACTTGCAAATTTTAATCATCTGGACCCAATTTAATACCTAACAGTTCCTTCAACGCTGCATGAGTTTAAACCAATCTTACCAATTTGCTCATTATTTATTTATCCTCTTCCTGCTCCGATGAATCTTTGTCAGTGGTTAGGGATCGGCAAAATAATATCAGAATTCTAAAGAAATATCATCATAAAGAATAATCAATCAATATAACTAATTAACTCTAAATAAAGACAAACGTTTGTTCATGAATCAATATGCCGTATCTAAAATAATGTGATTGCTCATCAAGTACAATACAGCTCGAATCATAGATCATCACACAAGAGAACAATAGTAAAATAATTCATGATTATACATCTCAAATATCAGCGCAATGAGAGAGTGGATAGGCGTAGAGACAAAAGGATAAAAACATTTGCAAATGTGATTTATGCAAATTCAGAATATCATATTAACCGATCACGCAAAGTGCAAGAAATCTGGAAAGCCACCCTCTGGCCATGAGAGTAAGCTGGGCATCCCCAAGAAGAATTGAGGAGCAAAGTCAAAGAGTCGGGATCAGTAGAACAATAGCCTGCCAATAAGGTTAGGAAACAGCAACACGGCTCTCTCCTCTCACAAAGTAAAGAAATAAACACGCCTAGCCCCCACCCTCTTACTACTAATAGTTATACCCTAAACTCACTAAAGATCCAACCCCTCATGTATCATTACACATAGAATTCTTTAATCTCATTGGTTCAAAACAAGGGGTGTCTAATCACTCCACTCTCGATGTGCCTAACTTTTCAACAATTCCTTTGTCTTTGACCGCTCACGTCATCAACCTTCAGCAGAGGAAATTCAGATACCACTCTTCCGCGGCTTGTACATTTCTCCATCTCGCAACTGTATCCATATTGTTATAAAAAATATCCACATACTCCACTCTGCAAGGAAGTTTCATTCATAATGTTCATTGTTTCCTCTACACAACCTTGGCCATCATCAGGAACTCACGAAGGACAGACTATATATTTTTCATTCTACGTTCTAATAAGCAAATTAAACCTAAAAAGACTCCTGAGGCCTTCTCTGAAGATCAGTAAAATGCGATCTAGGATAAACAAATACAAGTGTGATTATCGTTATTATTTTATAAAACTCCACTATTAGACGCTCTATGAATGCTTTTGATTGCATTTTCTTACGTTTTGCACATTATTTTCAAACAGTTAGTGAAAAAGAAACTCACGGCTTTTGGCTGTTATTTTCTGCATTAATCATGTGCATTTTGTGGCCTACACTAATTTACCCCAGCACGTGCTTGCGCAGTTTTCATCCTTCCCCTTTTCAGTTTTGCACTATTAATTTTCACACCATTTGGTTAATAATTCCCACAATGAGGAGTTCAATCCGAGCTGGTTTTATTTGGCGAAAATCCTGCTCCATCAGAGCCCAAGCGGATTTAAATCCCCTCGGGCCTACTGAGGCCTTTGTTTTATTTGTTAGAACATTCTGCCCTCTAGTGGCGGAATGTTCTAATAGCCTTTTAGCCCTCCGTAGCTGGGCTATACCTCCATTAAAGGCCTGCTCCCTTGTTAAAGACCTTGGGGCTTATTTACAAGCCTCTTGCGCCACTTTTGCGTCACTTTTCCCATGTTAAAAATGACGCAAAAGTGGCGCAAGGGGCTTGTAAATCTGCCCCCTTGCCTTCGGCTTGGATCTTTAACACTGGAACGGGCCTTCAATGGCTGGTATAGTCCGCTATGGTGGGCTATAAGGTTGTAATAGAGCCCATACTTCACTAGATGAGACAGTCTAGCCTGAGACTAATAATTGTTTCACTGCTTTTACATAAGCTGTACTTTCACTGTAGTGATCACACAGATATTTGAAGTTCTTTTTTAAACGATAGAGATGCACATAGTGAAAGGCTCAGACGCATGGCAGAATAAGAGTGATTGGTTTCAGTAATGAATTTCCATACTTAAGTTTGCAAGAGTGATAAATATAGTAGCTTAAAGAATAATACATTTACAAAAAGCATAGTAATGTTGTATGTGACTATGTTTCTTGGAATGAAACTTTGGGAGGAGTAATGGCACACATATTGTGTTCAATAAGGCATTACATTTTTCATTTGTTTACATCAGGCCCAGTCTTACAAGCGGTTTGAATTATGCAGTTTTATTTGGGGGCAGGGGGATAGGTAAACCCAGAGGCAAGTAAGAGGAATATCTGAACTACTTAATTGGAAAAGAACTACAGGAGTTTCTTAGAAAACTAGAAATTGAGTGACCTCCATGTCCAGTGAAATCTATAATCCCACTCACCAGAGTGCTAGTGTGGTTATCTAGTAATCGTGTTTCTGGTAGCCAGCCCCCTTTGATCGAGACACCAAACCTTTCCTCATCTCAGCGTTAAGCAAGACTCATCTAGCAGATGCAAGTTCTGCTTTTTACTAATCTTGACAGGGATGCTTTTCCTTGTGTCCTTTCAGACTAGATGGTGTTCTAAAGGGGCATCTGATTAAAAACAATCTACTTGTCTGAGGGACTAAATGCTTAAAGTGCTCCTTTTCAAAAGAAATTCACTTTTCCCAACAGTTTAAATGAATTAGATGGTCCATGTTAGACCTGGTACCATTGGCGTGAGTCTCCCTTCCATTTTTTTCGCTATGCCTCCTCTGTTGTTGACATGTTTTTGCTGGTTTAGATGCTTTGGGCACTTTGCCACTGCTAATCAGTGCCAAATTGCAAGTGCTCCCTATGATAAATTGATGTGTGGATTAGTGACTCCATGATTGGCTTATTTGATTTACTATCAGACCCTAGTACAGTGCACCGCGTGTGCCCAGGGCCTGTAAATCAAATGCTGCTGGTGGGCTTGCAGCACTGGTTGTGCCACCCACCGGAGCAGCTTGGAAAGCGTGTCTCAGGCCTGCCATTGCAGAGCCTGTGTGCAGTCTGGTACTGCCATGTCGACTTGGTAAGTGCACCCACTTACCAGTCCCCAAACCTTCCCTTTTCTGCATGTTAGCCACCCCTAAAGTAGGCCTGCGGGCAGGGTGCATTGTATGTAAGAGGTAGGACATGCCCTGATGTGTGTGGCATGTCCTGATAGTGAATTACAGCCAATTTCGTTTTTCACTATTGCAAGGCTACCTGTCCCCATAGGGCGGAATAGGCAGTTTGATTATAACATCTTATAATCCTAACTGACCCAGGGAACATGGTAGAAAAACGAATTTAGTATGCCTGAACTCAGAATGATAAAATACATCTTTTAGTGGAGTTGGTTTTAACATTCTGTGTTTGAAAACACCACTTTTAGAAAGTAGGTATTTTCTTGCCTAACCATCCAGCCTGCCTCTGCTAGGTTGTTGATTGTATGTCTGGTTTTGTGAGTGACAGGGGCAGGGGGACTCCAGGAGACAGGGTGAGTCAGCACTAGGCTGAATAGACCTATCTGCATGAGGAGTGGTGGGAGGAGTAGCACCTGGGCCTGAATAGGGCTGTGCCTCCCTTCCACAATGCTGGCTCCACCTCCTGTGGTGTGTCTGATGACCCTGGCCCACACTGACAAAGGAAGAAGTTGTGCACTGGCAGAATGCACCCAGAACTGGTTTGGACTAGATACAGACACTCTCTGCCTTCAGAGACAAAGGATGTATGGGTATAAAAAGGGGGACCCAGACCCCAGAACTTTAGATCACTTCTGGGAATCAAGACGAACCTTTGCTGAGGAGAAGAACCAGGAAACTGAAGGAGGAGACTACCCCTGTGCTGTGTGCTGTTGGGGGTTGGCCTGCAGTGGTTGCTTCATTGCCAAAGAAAGGAGAAAAGGACTGAGTGTGCTTTCATCATCTTGAAGAAGATCTCCAAGGGCTTGAACATTGAGCTTGCCTCCTGCCTGAAGTCTCAGGGATACAAGACTTCACCCCCAGCTCCCCTCCTGAATTCCCTTGCTGGGAATTGAAGTGCCTACTGCTGTTGGGCCTTCTGAGAGACTGCGTGTCGCTGGGTGCTGGAAGCGCGACTCAACGAAGAGGAAGCGTGTCGCCGCCGCAGCAGTTGTTGTCGCATCGCAGAGTAAGTGTGCCGCCGCTGCCGCATCACCGAAGCGCCCCGCATCACCGGAGAAGCGTGCCGCCGCAGCAGTTGTCGGCGCATCGCAGAGTAAGCGTGCCGTCGCTGCCGCCATCGCATCACCGAAGCGCCTCGCATCACTGGAAAGTGCGTCGCAGGGCCTGTCACGGCTCAGAAGATCGGCGAGTCGCCGAACGGCCGCCGGGCGTGCCCGCATCCCGTCTACGTTGTCGCATCGTAAGCAAGACGCCATTTTATCGCATTGCCCCGGATCGTCATCGCATCGAAGCGCCATCTCGACGCATCGTAACCGGGCCGCAGTAAGAAACCGACGCATCCTCCTTTCTGCGTGTAAGGAATCGTAGCATCACCTTCCCTGCGACCCTTTTGTTTGTTTTGCGTTACGCATCCAAAGGTACATTGAGAGTAAAGTGTCGCATATATTATCCTTATTGAACTGAGCTATTTTCTACCATTTGACAGTCATATTTTTTCGTATTGTATTATGGATTTTTGTCGTTTGGGTCTTGTGTTAAGTCTATATAAAAATACTTATTTTTATACTACAACCTGTGTGGTGTCCATCTGTAATGTTGTCACTGGGTTACTGTATGTGTTCACAAATGCTTTACACACTGCCTCTGAGATAAGCCTGCCTGCTCGTGCCAAGCTACCAAGGGGGTGAGCAGGGGTTATTTTAGTAGTGTATCCCCCTTACCCTGACTAGAAGCAAGGGTCCCTATTTGGACAAAGGTACCTACCTCTGCCAACTAGAGACTCCCAGTTCTAACAGTCCAGCATGGAAATGTTACTATATATTATTATTATTTTTTTTAAATTCCAAATAAAGTAGGGTGAGACGACTTCACTGAAACAATAAATGCTTTAAATTAGGTATTAGCATCAGATACTGATCTTTGCTTCCACTTAGTTGGGGTGACCAGGTTTTGAAAACTTGGATATTCTACAACCATAAAAATAGAACACAATTTTGCATCAGCCGAGGGACACAATGATTCAATTGTCAGGGCTCAACAAAACAGAGAAAATAAGCAGTGATGCTCTTAAGGGAGTTAAATATAGCTTTTGCAAAAGCTATCATATTTGCTAACTAAATCACTACCAAATCTTGTATCAGAACGCAAAGCTTCCTTTCCTCACTTGTCACGTGACGCCTACTCACCCTACACTTAATTCACATAGCAAGATTAGGCGACCACCTCACTTCAGCTCATTAGACACACTTTATGGTCCTTAACTTTTCACCTAGAAATCCTTGGTTTCGTGTTAGTCTAATTAGTACCACTGAAGGAAATCAAAACAAGACTATTGCACCTACACCGCATTAGGCTGCCACAAATCCAGGGCTGTGAAGAGTGTCTGTTATGAACAGAACGAGGTGGTCACCCTATAGCAATCCATCCTTTTGAAATGGGCTAGCCCATGAATTGTTACTAGTTACTAGGTATGATGGGTGGCTCTTGGTAAAGGCACTTACATGTTTTTTTTTCTCTTCTATCGTAAGCCAGTGATTAATAGCTACACTTTGGCCATATTCCTTACAATATGGCTATTGCATCATTTGGAGCATTAAGTCTTAATGTTCGGATTTAGGTCTTTTCGCGGGTTATTCATAAAATTCATTGAAGATGGAGCCCTTTGTGTTATATTGGTTAGACTGAATGTATACATTTCAAGGATAAAGATATGAGTCAAAATGGCAATTTATTTGAAATAAGGGACAACATCCTTCATATCATTCTGTATTGATGCAGTACCTCTCTACCTCCTAGACACTGTGTTCAAAGCTTGGAATGTCTGAGCTAGCGTACGATTAACATTTACAAACCTTTGGACTTTATTTAATTCTAAGTAAGCTCTGTCATTTTTTATTGTGGCATTATTACTATGTCCCAGACATTGGTGGAAAAGCCTTCAATCTTCTTTTACATTTGTTGCGCTAACCCATTTTCAATGACTGTTAGTGTTAATTCCCTGACAGGCTGGCTTTCTGCACATTCCACTGACAGCCATTTGCTCCACAGAGCTTTTATAAATTTTGAAGGGGTACTTCATTGACATCTGTCATATGTCCATGCCAATTGCCATCTTAGAATAATGTAGTACATTGAAGTGTGTGTGTGTATGTATATATATATATATATATATATATATATATATATATATTCACTGAAAAAACCATAGGTTTCAGACACGTTATAGTTAGAAATTAGCATTTAAAAAACCTTTGAAATTCACTGAAAACCATAGGTTTTAGGGACAGTTATAGTTAGTTGGACATTTCACTCGTACAAAACCCGTGAAATTCCCCCGTTATAGTTAGTTCAGCTAACTATAACTCGCGCCCCCGCAATGCACTGCTGATGACGTCACATATTACATCACTCATGACATGGTCAGTGACATCACTGATGACATCACTCATGACATCTCAAATGACATCACTGATGACATCATCCAGTGACTGTGTGTTTCTGTAAAGTTTAAATATTTTTAATATATATAGGGAAAGGCGTATTGAAGAATGAGTGGGTGTATAAGTGTCCACTCTGGATGGATGATTTAGTAGGTGCGTGACTGACTCTATAAGTGAGTGATTAAACGTATCTTACTGAATGCATGGGTTAGTGACTAAACTGGGTGAATGTCTGTATCCGTCTGTCTGTTGCTGTGTAAGTGGCTGCATGGGTTTGTGAATAGCTACATGAGTGTCTATATGAGTTATTGATTGGTTGTCTGAGTATCTGTATGGGTGCCTGAGTGTTTGTGTGGGTGGGGTGTGTGCGACTCTGTGCATAGATGTGTGAGTGGGTGATTCACTGGGTGGATGGTTTCAAGAGTGCATCTGTGATAGACTGTATGGGTGGGTAAGTGTGTGTAAGAGTGTGTTAGTGAGTGAATGTATGTCCCAGTGGTACATGTGTGAGTAACTACATATGTGAAAGGCAGTATATATGTGTGTTGGAGTATATAAATAGCTATAAGCGAGAGTGAGTGATTGTGATAGTGGCTGTATGGATGAGTGTGTGCTTGTATCAGTGATTGTATAAGAGCGTAACAATGTGCTAGTATTTGTATGAGTAAGTGAGCTGGTGTGTGTATAACTGTATAGGTGAGTAAATGGCAGTGTGTTTAATTATTTGCACGACTGACTAGGTGTGTGAGTACCTCTATGGATGAGTGGCGGTGTTTGAGTGTCTATATAGGAGTAAGAGTGCATATGATAGTCCTGTACTGAGTGACCGTAAGTATGAGTGACTGTACGGGTGAGTGAGTGGATGTGTGTGTGTAGACCTAAGAATCAGTGAGTGGGTATGTAGTTATTGGTGTTGGAGTGTCTATGGTTTTGCGAATGGCAGTCTGTAATTTAGAGTGGGTGTATCAAAGGTTATATTAGGGTGTGAGGAGGTGCATCAGATTATCACGTGGATGATGTCATCAGTGATGTCATCAGTGATGTCATTTGAGATGTCATCAGTGATGTCATCAGTGATGTCACTGACCATGTCATGAGTGATGTAATATGTGACGTCATCAGCAGTGCATTGCGAGGGCGCGAGTTATAGTTAGCTGAACTAACTATAACGGGGGAATTTCACGGGTTTTGTACGAGTGAAATGTCCAACTAACTATAACTGTCCCCTGAATTTCAAAGGTTTTTTAAATGTTAATTTCTGACTATAACTTGTCTGAAACCTATGGTTTTTTCAGTGAATTTCAAAGGTTTTTTAAATGCTAATTTCTAACTATAACGTGCCTGAAACCTATGGTTTTTTCAGTGAATTTCAAAGGTTTTTTAAATGCTAATTTCTAACTATAACGCCCCTAAAACCTATGGTTTTTTCAGTGAATTTCAAAGGTTTTGTAAATGACAATTTTTAAATGTATTAATTGTTATATTTATTTTTTTGATACTGATTTACTACATTTTTTAAAACTATTTATTTTTAGATATTTTATTTTTAAATTACATTGTAATTACATTATACATTACATTACAAAATATACTTTCTCAGAATGAATTACTTTAGTTTAAATACTTTGCAAATAGGCAATAGAGTTTTAAGTACAGTAGTTACAGTTGTTGCAATGGGCAACACAATTTCAAACACAATGCAACATTGAGCTCAATGTGAATTTCTAGTTAAATGCAATTAGTTACTTTATGGATTACTTTTCTAACCACAGGACTGGATCCTAGATTCAGTCCTGGGACATCTCCTGTAAACAGTTGAGTAAAAGCGTTTTGGTTACAGTAGTGATTTTTAAGGAATATTATTGTATTTTAAAAGTTGACACTTAGAAACTTTTTCACATAGAATCACCAATGTTATCCTGAGGGAGGAAATTCACTTAGCAGGTAAGTAGTGTTATCGTTACTTTTTCTTACTCAGTGGTGGATCCTGGATCCAGCACTGGTGCATCTCCTGTAAACAGTTGAAAGAATGCGTTTAAGTCATACAGGCGATTTTTAAGGAATATTTGTAGTTTGTGAAAATCGACACTTTGAAACTTTTCTGCTGAAAACCAGACAATGGATTCCTATGGAAGGAAATACAAGTTACTGGTAAGTACGGTTAGAATTACTTTTCAGGATCAGTACTGGGCTCAAAGATGCAGCACTGAGGTCTCTCCTGATAACAGGTGAGTAAATCGGAATTCGTAGTTCGGCTGATTTTAGAGGAATATTATAAAGTTCCAAAACTCCACACTTAGAAGAATTTCCAAGTGAAACCAGTCAATGTTAGCCTATGGAAGGAAATTCAAGTTACTGGTAAGTACAGTTAGAATTACTTTTCAGGATCAGTACTGGGCTCAAAGATGCAGCACTGAGGTCTCTCCTGATAACAGGTGAGTAAATCGGAATTCGTAGTTTGGCTGATTTTAGAGGAATATTTGCACAATGGTGAAGGAAGGGGGTGGGGCCTGAGGTGACATGTCTGCAAACACGCCCTGTGGCGCATTTTAAGTTGGAGAATTAATTCCTCCTCATTCCCGAGGGTCCCTAGGGGCCAACTAGCCCACCAGGTACCTCCAGTATGCGCCAGAGAGCTGCGTTGCAGAGAGGTGTTCAGAGGCCACGCCCCTTTTTACAACACTCTGCAACGCAGCTCCGTGGCACTTACTGGAGGTACCTGGTGGGCTAGATGGCCCCCAGGGACCCTCAGGATTGAAGAGGAATTAATTCCTGAACTTAAAACACGCCACGGGGCCTGTTTGCACACATGTCACCTGAAGACCCGCCCCCTCCCTTCACCACTGTGCAAACGCGCCCGTGGCGCGTTTTAAGTTGGGGGATTAAGTCCCCTTGAATCCTGAGGGTCCCTGGAGTCCAACTAGCCCACCAGGTACCTCCAAAAGCGCCACAGAGCTGCGTTGCAGAGAGGTGTAAAAGGGGCGTGGCCTCTGTACACCTCTCTGCAACGCAGCCCCTGGCGCATACTGGAGGTTCCTGGTGGGCTACTTGGCCCCCAGGGACCTCCAGTATTCAAGGGGAATTACTTCCCCTTCTTAAAACGCGCCTGGGGGCGCGTTTGCAGACTGCTGCAGGGAGGGGGCGGGGCCTCCGGCGCGATGCTGGTCTTTTTTTTTTTTTTTGTATGGGAGGGGGGCTGCGTGGCCCCCCTTCCCCCTGCCACTTTTGGCCCCGGGGACCCCATCCCCCGGGGCCTGAGGATTATTATTTTTTTTTTTAAATAAAAAAAAACGGGAAGGGGGCCGCGTGGCCCCCCTTCCCTGGGCCTCTATTGACCCCGGGGACCCCATCCCCCGGGGCATGCCCGCTTTGTTTTTTTATTTAAAAATATTGGAGGGGGGCTGCGTGGCCCCCCTCCTTAGGACACTTATGGCCCCGGGGACCCCATCCCCCGGGGCCGGCCTCTACGTTTTTTGTTTTTTAATTTAATTTAAAAAAATTATTTGTAGGGGAGGGGGGCCGCGTGGCCCCCCTCCCGGGCCACTAATGGCCCCGGGGACCCCATCCCCCAGGGCCTGGCCACTCGTTGGGGACCGTGGGGGTCCCCAATCCCCGCACGGTCCCGCCGGCTCCCCGCGTCCTGCGGGAGCCGGCATGCTTTCCATAGGGGAGCTGCTGACATGCAGCTCCCCTTATGGAAAAGCAATTCTGCTTTGCTTCATTGAAGCGAGAGCAGGTTTCCCTGCTCTCGCTTCAATGAAGCAAGCAAATTTGCAATGACAGGACGGGAGCCGCGAGGCTCCCGCCCTGTCATTGCAAACTACAGTGTCCCGGGGTAGGCACCCCGGGACACTGCAGGAGCCGGCCCTGGTGGGTGGCGGTCCCCAGGGCCATCAAGCGCTCCAGGAGGGGGGCCGCGCGGCCCCCCTCCCATGTCTTTAAAGCCCCGGGGAGGTGGTGGTCCCCGGGGCTTCAGGGGTCCGAAACGGACCCCCAAATTTACATTTTTAGTGCCCCGGGGAGGTGGTGGTCCCCGGGGCGTGTGGGGGGGCTCGAGCCCCCCCACACAGGTTCATTAAATTAAATTAAAAGAAGCCCCGGGGGGTGGCGGTCCCCGGGGCTGCGGGAGGGCCGAGTGCCCTCCCGCACCATTTTGAAATAAAAGCCCCGGGGGGTGGCGATCCGCCCCCCCAAGCATTTTTATTAACCTCCGCATGCCCCCGGGACTTGGCCCACCCGGGGGCCAATTAACCACGAAGCGCGGGAGACCGCGCTTCGTTTTTTTTTTATCGGCAGGATCTGCGCACCCAGCGCGTTTGTTGCCGATTTTTTAATTAAAAAAAAAAATGTTTTGGGCCCTGGGGGTCCTTGTAGGACCCCCTGAGCAGGCCTAGGGGGTCAGGGTGTTTCTACCCTGCCCCCTTTTTGCGTTTTGCGCCCTTGTTTTTGTCTTTTCTTGTCCCTCGGTTCTACCGAGGGACAAGATGGCTGCCAACACTTCCTGGTTTGGAGTGTTGACAGCCAATTAGCATGCAGCTCTTGGTCGGGAGGGTGCGCGGATCCACCGCGGCCATAGATATCGAAACCTTTATTTTGGATTTTCTCAGCAACTACTGAACGGATTTACACCATTTTTAAAAGGGTGCTTTCTGAACCAAGCATTACCTTTTTGCCAAATTTGGTGTAATTCCGTTCAGCAGTTTTTGCTGTAGCCTTGCATAAAGTTTCCTATGGGAAATTGATTTTTTCACTCTTATTTTTTGAATTTCTCCGCAACTACTGAACGGATTTACACCATTTAAAAAAAAGGTCGCTTTCTGAACCAAGCGCTACCTTTTTGCCAAATTTGGTGTAATTCCGTTCAGCAGTTCGGGCTGTAGCCATGGCTAAAATTTCCTATGGGAATTAACATGGAGAAAACACGTTTTGGGACCCCCCTTTTTTCTCGGCCCCCGCTTGATGAATCACCCTGAAACTTTCAAGACAGGAGTGGACCGGAGCGCCCCACTAGTTTTGAAAATTTCGCGATGATTCGTCAAACGACGCCAAAGTTATTGGGAATAGAATGTTACGGATTTCCTATGGATAATAGGTCCTAACTATAACTATCTACTGGCGACCGCCAGTAGATAATATATATATATATATATATATATATCTGCTCCCAAACATAGTCACTCAGGAGACGGCACTCCGTAGAAACGAAATTCAATTTTAATGTAAAGGTTGCAAAGGCAGACAAACGTCTACGCGTTTCAGCTTGGAAAGCCTTGTTAATGGCATGGCATGGGCATACATATGCATACATACTCAGTTAAAGGTCATATTGATGAGCGAACACAAAGCGGAAAAAGCCCAGAAATTCACAAATTACGATATGAAATGCACACTAACTCAAGCCCCCGCCTATTGATTGCATTCATCACCATGTGGCTATTCTGCTTCGTGCACAGCCTTTGGCCAGATGTTGTGCTAACGTGCTTTGGCTATGTAAAGCAGATGTAGAATATGTGACTTGCACCAAACTTAATTTGCTAGCAGCCAGATTTCTTGCAGTTTCATCAAACCAACAGTTATTTGTAAACAAATCTTTATTGTCCCTCCATTTATCTTTTCCACTCCATGATGCATCAAGGGTGACCAACTGGCATGGGTGCAAATTCTTGACGGTAAGTGTAAAAATTCAGGACAAAGGGTCAAAATTCAGGACAAAAATTCAGGATAGAAGGGCAAAATTCAGGACAAAACTTCAGGACAAAAGGTAAGTTTAACAGACACATCAGAGGAAGTTGCGCGTTAGTATAAAAGTAAGTAAATAGACAACCACTTAAGTACAAGTCAAAATAAGTTTATATTAGGTTGAGACAATCGTGCATTTCACATTTTTTCAGTATGCATGCAGCTTTGAGCAACTGTGCAGGGTTTTTTTGTGGTATTTCATATAATAATCTATTTATATGGTTACTGCACTGGGTTGTCCAGTCTGATATTTTGTTAACAACTCATGGTCCTGAGCAGGCATGTTTGGTGAGAGAAGTGGTCAGGAAGATCTGCTCGGATAGACTTTGTTGCTAGCATCTCATATCTGAGTGGCATTGTGAGATGTAAAGTGGCACGCATAGGTGAACTAAAGGGAGGATTGCTGTGATGAACCCACTATAGGGAACGCATTATGGGTGTTTCAGCAAGTGGAACTTAAAATATGGAATCTGACTTTGCTTATGGGGGCTTCGCAGAGAGTTGCACAAGCTGACGGAAGTCACAAAGGTGCTTTTCCCTGCAGCTTTCTTAAAGAAGGCACTGTCGATACACTATTACATAGTTTATTTTTGATTCCTTGCCTATTGCTACAAACACAATATACATCTCAAGCACAGCTCATGGCACTATGAGGCTCTCCCTAAAACCTTACACCTAAAACAAAACATGCAAACATTTACAATTACTAGTGTAACATTCAAGTAGCAGTTGGGAGTCACTCAAAATGTCATATGCATGATGTATAGATCCCACACATAAGCACACAGCAAATACAGACTAGTAACACATAGGCAAGGGAGTAGCCAGAACAAGAAAATACCTCCCACTTTGACCTAAAGCTCTTATGGCACCAAGAAAGCAAAGTAAGTCATCACAACCCTCCCAAGAAGAGCGCTCTTGTCCAAGGATCATCCTTCCATCAAACCCCTGATATCTATCTATACCTGTCATCTATTTATTCTTTCATTCATCATTCAGTCTTTCACCATTCATTCTGTCCTTCCATCTGTGTGCCCATCCATATCCAAACATTTTCAACCATTTACAAACCTATCCATCATCTATCCTTCCATCCATCATTTCACTCATCCATCCCTTCATCCACCCTTTCACTCATCCATCCACCCTTTCACCCAATCCATTCTTTCACTCATCCATCCACTCTTCCACCCATCCATCCATTCACTCATCCATCCAACTATTTACCCTTTTACCCAAGCCATCCTTTCACTCATCCATCAACTTTTCCACCCATCCATCCATTCACTCAATCAATCAATCAATCAAACACACTTTATTCGGTTTCTACATAAAACCATAAAAGTATTCTAAAAACCATACATAGTATAAAAAGAGCACTGGTACAGTGTGTTTATACAAGCATCACAAGAAAAACAGATCTTACTAAAAATCTCATACAATGCATAAAATATATTATAAAGTGAATATACCATAAATCACTGGAAGTAAAAAGCAGCAAGGAGAATAAGCCCAAGGTCCTTAACTTGACTATATAAGTCAACGAAGACTATCCCTTCATTTAAAAGCCACTATCAATTAATCGCGACAGGCTCTAAGCTTCACTGCTGATTTCAAAAAGTTAAGACCAAATAAAATAGAATCACCATACAGCAGTTGTAAATAAATAAGAGCTGGTCGCACCTGCTTAAACTCCAACCTCTTTAAAATAGGAATAATAAAAGTTTTCTGCAACGTCGCATAATCCTTACAAAATATTAAAAAATGAAGCATGTCCTGTGGAGACTCACCATCGCAGCCACAGGGCTCTCAAATCTGGCCTCTGCTACACCCCCGTGGCTGTGCCAACAGGAGGTGGAAAAGATCAAAACGGAACCTGGACAATAAAAAGCGTTCATAGGTGTTAAAAGGCCCTAGGAGATATGGCTCTATCGATTGCGTTGTTTTCAGAATTAAAAATTTACGAACACTGGGTTTTCTCAGCTCAAGCTCTTCCCTCTCTAGTCTCCTCTGGCTACAAAAAGACTTCCATTCACTCATCCATCCAACCATTTACCCTTTCACCCATCCAGCCATCCTTTCGCTTAATTCAATAAAACTTTATTCGGCTTTTGTGATAAAAACTATAAAAGTCAAGATTACAGCGATACAAAAAACTCCCATCCAATTGATATAATCGATCATCAAATATCATACTTTAATGTAGGACATATTTTTCAGATAAATAGATATAAAAGTTCATCAAGCCTACTCTACACATAGTGCTAATCGCAACTAGATCTAAGCCTAACTGCAGCCTTTAAAAAAGTAAGAACATACTATAACGTGGACCCTGAGAGCATAGCTAAAAAAGTAAAAGCAGGACAAACTTGATTCAAATTTGCTGTTTTTAAAATTGGAATTAAATAGGTCTTCCTCGGCACCTCATAGTAACTACAAAACATTAAAAAATAAATCATGTCCTGAGGGGACTTGCTGTCACAACCGCATGGCGGCAAGGTCTCACCTTTACTACTCCCTCGTGGGTGGGCGAGGAGGAGATAAAACAAGTCAAAACGGAACCTTGTCAATAAAAAACGGTTGTATGTGTTTGAAAGCCCAAGGAGATATGGTTCCGTAGATTGTACGGTTTTCAAGATAATGTATTTGCGTACACTGGGCTTCATTAACTCACACTCCTCCCTGTTCACCACCCAGAGTCTACAAAAAGACTCCTTAGCCCAAAGTAAATTCTTCCTGTTGATTGAATCCGGGTCACTAAAGAGATCCGCCCTTCCAAGAGTCCTGAACCCTTCCCAGATATATATATATATATATATTATTTTTTAATTTCTTTATTGGTATTTTGTACAATAAAGGAACAAACAACAATAACAACATAGCCAGCTACTCCCAGTTACTGCACACAGCATCTGTGCGCTAATCGTGTACAAATGTCTGTACCAGAGATAGTCCCTGCATCTTTAGTACTAGGGGAAAACAAAACATATTATACATTGCGCATCCATTGTATGGTTGAGTTGAACTGTACAGAATAAACCCAAACGGCACTTAACATTTTTCCAGTAGGGGGCCCAGGTAATCGTGTCAACCAGACCTGATGTTTAACCTCCACTGTGTATTGAGAACTAGGCGATGCTCTTCCATTGGCGTAGATAAGCATGCCAACTAGTCTTCTGGTGTCCCTGAGGGGGCTGTTTCTGCCTGCTGGCGTGTTCGGGCCCACTCCAAAAATGGTCCCCATATATCTCTAGGCCTTGATGCCGACGGCATCAGTTCCCAAAAAGTGTTCAATTTTGTATGACTGAATGTCACATCCGGAATCCAATCTTTCATGGAAGGGGCATTCCTCCTCTCCCAGCACATAGCCACCCTTCTCTTGGCAAACAGCAATAGCATAGCATGTAGTTTACGAGTCCACGTTGGTGTGTCTTTAACATATCCCAATAATCCCAATAAGGGATCCGGGTCGCCAGGTGTACCAATGATGTCATGTATGGTGTTAAAAATCGTTGACCAAAAATAAGCTAGTCTAGGACATCCCCATGCCATGTGTAAGAATGTTGCCGGAGCGAGGCCACATCGCCTACAGCACCTATCATCCATCCTGATCCCCATTCGGTGAAGTTGAGTAAGGGTCCTATAAAATCTATGTAAGAATGTAAAATGAATCAGCCGAAGCTTATAATTGGGGGATAGGGCCATAAGTTGATTGCAGCAGAACACCCACTGTTCCTCTGTTAGCGGAGTGTGCAGTCCAGCATTCCATGCTTGGACGGCCTTGGGAGTCAATAAGGGGGCGGAGTTCTGCATGTTATTGTAGAACCTAGTGATGAGTCTACGAGGGGAGTCAGTCTTTAGCACGTTCTCAAGGGCTAACAATGTGGGGGGTGGGTTAGGGAAGGTATCATGGAGTACTCTACACGTGGCCCTAAGTTTATGATGGAAAAATAGATCAGAGAAAGAGACCTCGCGCCCCTCCTCGGGCTCGGGGGGGGGGCTCTGTACTCCTCTCCCGGGTAGAGGTCTGCAAAGGTTCGTATCCCCATCTTCAGTGCCAGCGCCCTGCTTGTACCCTCTCCCATGGTGGGTAGCATTGGGTTGTGTGCCAGAGGAATGGACGGGGCATACAGAATTTTCAGATGCGCTCTTTCCCGTAGCTTGTCCCAAGCCCACCTCAATGTTTCCACCATGTCAATGTCTCCTCGAGGTTTTTTGTAGTTCTGATATAGTGCCACCTGAAGGGGAACCGGAGCCGCAACGTCCATCTCCACGGCTGTATGCGGCTGGAAGGGGGTGGGATGAACCCAAAAATGTAAAAATTGTGCCTGTGCACTGAAAGCGTACAGCTGGATGTACGGGGCACCCAACCCACCCTGGGACAATGGTAATGTCAACAATTCCCACGAGATCAGTGCCTGTCAGCCCGCCCATACCATGGAGATCAGAAAGGAGTAAATGGTGTTAAAAAAGGTTTGCGTGAGGGATATTAACAAAGAGGTATAGCAATTTCAGCAGGACCACCATTTTAGCAATTGCTATTCTTCCCACCAAGGACAGGGGAAGACCGGCCCATGCAGTTACGTTATCCTCCAGCCATGACACTGTACGCCCGTAGTTCATGTCCCAAATTTCCTGCATGCTCCGGCTAAGCCAAATACCTAGGTATTTTACCGGGCCGTCTGCCCATTTCAGTGGGTAATCAAGAGGAAAGGGCGTATTGGCGTCCGTTAGGGGAAAAATTGTAGATTTCGTCCAGTTTATGGACACTCCAGATAGTCCCCCGAATGTTATCAGTTCCCGAAGTACAGGAGCCGTGTTCGTCTCCGGGTCTCCCAAATATAGTGTAACATCATCGGCATATAATGAAATTAAGAGACTCCTCGAACTAAATCCCAAGCCTCTGGCTGTATGATGCTGTCTGATGTGGGCCGCCAGCGGCTCCATCGCGATCGCGAAGAGCAAGGGAGACAGCGGGCATCCCTGTCTCATGCCCCGCAAGATGGCGAAAGGCTCCGAAATCATTGCGTTCACTCTGACTCTGGCCGAAGGACGAGCATATAATAATCGCACAAGGTTGAGAAAAAGGGGATTGAATCCCATCCTCTCCAGGATAGCAAATAGATATGTCCACTCAAGCGTGTCAAATGCCTTTGTGGCGTCAAGGAAAATTGCGATGGCCTTCGAGTCTGGATGGAGATAATGTACCACAGAAAAAAAGGTGCGGAGATTGTGAGAGGTAGAACGCCCGGGAATGAAACCTGACTGGTCTGGGCGGGCGATTAGCGGGAGGAGAGGCTGCAGCCGATTGGCGACCAGTTTAGCCAGGATTTTAACATCCACATTGATCAACGATAGTGGCCGGTAAGAATCAAGTTCGTCCTCGGGTTTTCCCGGCTTAAGCAGGGTGATTATAATGGCCTCACGCATGGAGAGCGGTAGAATACCCGGGGGATTGGGCCTCCTCGTACAATGTTATAAGATGTGGGGCTAGTTCTTCGGCATACGTTTTATAGAAAGCCGTGGTCAGCCCATCAGAACCCGGGGCCTTGTCTGATGGAAGGCTCCTGATCACCTGGATAACGTCTTCCACTGCGAACGGAACGTCTAGCTATTCCCTATGCCCCCGTCCCAGCCAGAGCAACTCAAGCGAGTCTAAGAATGTCTTGAGATTGTCTTGGACAGCGCTATGTGTCGATGTGTATAGTGTGGCGTAAAATTAGAAGAACTGATTCAGTATGGCTTGCGGGCCTCTTATAACTTTAGGGGGTCACCCTTGACCTCCGTAATGAAAGTAGTTGTGGGTGTGGCTCTGAGCATTGTCGCTAGGGTCCTCCCAGGTCTGTCCCCCTCCCCGTACCTCCTGGCTTGTGAGATTTTGCCTAGAAAGTTTACTTCGCGTTGGGCCTCCTCCTCAAATTCTAACAGTTTCTCCTTCAACCTTGCCACCAGAGTGGGATCATCTGAGGTGTAAAACTGCGTTTCAATCTCCTTGATCTGTTTCTTCAAAGATTCGAGAGTGCCTCGTATGGACTTCAGTACCCCCGCCTGACGGGCGATACACTGACCCCTAATTACCACCTTAAATGCCTCCCAGAGTGAGGCCTGGGTTGAGACCGAGCCCTCGTTATGAGTAAAATAGTCGGTTATGTCCCCTCTAATCTCCTCCTTGAAAGCCTCATCAAGCAGAGCATTCGGGGGAAGTCACCAACTGAACATTTTGGTTGGGGAGGCTGGCAGCACAAGTCGTAGTAGACCTGGAGCATGGTCCGAGAGGGATCTGGAGAGGTGAGATACTGTACTTGTCCATGTCGCCACATCCCTTGACACCAACCAAAAATCTAACCTAGACCAGGCCTTATGGATTCAGATATACATGTACGTTCCGTGGTCAAATGGTGCCGGTGGCGCCATATGTCTACTAGATTGCCGTCGGATATAATGGCATTGAGTGCTGCACTTGCGTTAGGGTGTAGGGAGTGGGACTGGCCTTTCCTGTCCAATGTATCATCTAATATTGCATTGAAATCCCCCCCCCCCAAATGATGGTGTCACACTCCATCGCTCACAATCTGGCCCAAATTCCCTGGAAGAAAGTTGGAGAATCAACATTGGGTCCATATACTGCCACTATGACCACCCGTGACCCCCCCAGGACACCCAGTAGTATGATGTATCTGCCCTCTGGGTCTATGTGGGATTCGCTCTCTTTCCAATCCAAACCCCTCCTAACCAACACCGCCACCCCACTGGAATAACTAGAATAAATAGAGGAGTAGACATGCCCCCAGCGTCTGTGTTGCAACCTAGTGGATGGTGAGGTATTCAGGTGAGTCTCTTGCAGCAGGCACACATCAATGTGGTGTCTAACTAGGTAGGAGTGGACTAGCCGTGCCTTCCTATGATCATTTAGGCCCCTAATGTTCCAAGTTAAAAAACTAAGACTCGTCATGACGAGCACACCTTGGGCCAATGAAATGCTACAACCAGGGCCCCATGCACATTCGTCCCTCTAGAAGCAATGCCATGCCATGGAAGGATGCGTTTGAGAAGAAACCAACTTTTCGCAAACACTGGGTACTGAAAAAATATGAACCACGATACCAAAGCAGGGTATTTTAGACTGGGAAGCAATATACTGGCTAACAACAAAACATTAACATCTCCCCTCCTCCCACCACCCACTCCAACCCCCAATCAGGTTGTGTAGAACCCCCCCCCTTCAACATCTACTACTCTGGAATATACCCCGATGAGGGCAAAACCAATAGGTGGGAAACCTCCCTGAGGGGTGCGGTGTTGCCGGCATACACCCCTGCGGAATGCAGGGTGGCCAAGAATAAGGCAGAGGGCAAACGCCACGTAAAATAGCACAGTCCGCATTTCCTTTGACAGCTCACCATTAACATTATGCAAACCAAATGTACGACCAAAACAACAAGCACAAGTCTGTATCTGGCAAAATATAAACAGGAGTAAACACCTTTAGGAGCAAAATTTAACCATGCACAGATTAATCATTGTCACTTAGCCTGTCCCCCGATGCCTCCTCGGAACCCGGACCCCGCGCCTGTTTTTTCTTGCCCCCAACATGCTTAGCAAATTTCAGTGCGCATTTGGCGTCCGAAAAAAATGAGCCGTGCCCTCATAGGACACCTTGAGTTTGGCCGGGTACAGCAGCGAGTAAGGGATCTTGGCCTGGAGCACAATCCTTTTAGCAGGCAGGAATTCACGACGTGCCGCCTGCACTGCGGGCGTGAAGTCCAGATAAAAGGAAATTGTATTCCCTTGGTGGGTAATGGTCCCCCGTTCCCTGGCCAGTCGCAGAATGAGGTCCCGGTCCTGATAGTTCAGAATTCGAGCCAGAATTGGTCGAGGTGTGGCCCCCACCGGGGGACTCGGACCAAGGGTGCGGTGAGCTCGCTCGACCGCGAACACCGCGAACAAATTAGGTTCAAAAAGTTTGTGAAGCAAAACAGCCACGTAGCTCTCCATTTTGGATATGGCCGTCGTCTCCGGAATTCACGTAATCCGAAGGTTGTTCCGGCGGGAGCGGGGCTCCAAATCTTCGTTTTTTTATCTAATCAGGCCAAGTACCTTGTCCATTTGTAAGAGCTGGTCTTTAGTTTCCACCTGGAACTCGTGGAAATCCGAATTGCGATTTTCCAATATGTCCAGCCGCGTTTCGTGCGCTCCCACCTGCTTTTTAACGGCATCAAGTTGAGAAGTGAGGACATCAAGTTTGGTATCGATGGTACGAAGGCTAGAGCGCATTTCTAACATCAGCGTGCGCAGGTCCTCACCGTGATCTTCGGCTTGCGACTCGGGCTGACCTTCAGAGCTTCCCTCCGGATCTTGCTCCGTAGTCCTGGTGGCCCTTCTGTTCTCAAATGTTAGTTTAGGTTGTTTTGCGTCCTGTTTCCCCATAATGATAGGGCTATGCAGCTCCTGTACTTCTGTGTGAGATCTAACAAATATCACTGACCGGACTCACAACGCCCAATCTCCAAACAGGCCCTGTAAATGCGCAGGCTACCGCCTACAGCCGGCCGCGGAGCATGGATTGAAACACGGCGATTTTTGTGGGCAGGGGACCAGTTTGATTCAACTTAGACAATGACCACTGTGTCCAGGGCCGGGTTTCGCACCGTCGCTTCCTCCCTGTGTCTCGATCTCGCGCCACTGGCACCCAAGCTCTGGTGACGCTGTGTAACAGTCACCGTCCCTACCCAAAAGGGAGCTCCTTAGGGCCCTCGGCAGCTAGGGCAGACTCACCCTGCGAACGTCCAGTAGGGTAGTTGCTTGTGCCGCCCGAAGGGGGCCGGGCCCGAGCAGTGGAGTGAATGTGCACCAGCCGACCCCTGTCCTCACCAGGGAAGTGCCACAGGCCCCACAGTCCTCTGATCTGGTGGCGCAGGTTCTGATCCGGAGCAGCCCGGCACAAAAACGGCGGCCGCTCAGGCTATTGGCCAACCACCCAGCTGATAAGATCAGAGCAGGCCCCGGAGCGCAGGAACGAAACTGCAGGGCCTGCCTCCAGACCCCCAACAGGTCCTCCCACGGTGCCGGGCCCAGCGCTTAGTGGGCCTTCTACAGTGCCAGGATCGCTGGAAACGTCGGGTGAGGCACAAAGTACAAAGCGCTGCTTCGGTGGGCCGCAGCAGGGCAGCTCGCTGTATTGTGGGCTGGGCGGCACAGCGGACGTCCAGGGTAGGCTGCGACTGGTTGTGCAGTGTTGGCGCCCAAACCCCCAGAACCGCAATGATATCTCTGCGGGGAGCGCCCCGCCAGTGAATTGTTGGCGGTACCTTGGGTGCAAGGTGAGTCCCAGGCTCAGTGGCGGAGCACAAGCAGGCCCGGCCAGGCCGGCCGATCAGTGCTTGCAGGGCAGGTCCTGCGGGCTTCCAGGGACAACAGCGTGAGGAGCAGGCTTTCCGGGTCTCAGGACGCGGGGAAGCTCCAACGATACTCGCACGCCTGGGTCAAACATCCCCGGCTTATCACGTCCCCGGATCCGCTCCTCCCAGCGAGCGGTGCAATCTTCCTTGCTCCCCCGGGGCGTCGGCAGCTCAATGGGCATTCACCCGGTCGGCTCCCAAACGACTCGCAGCGGGACCGCCAGTACACGGCCGCGCGAGACAGGCAACGGCAGCAGGCTGCTCCCCAGCGGCTCTCGCACAACCACGGGGCAGGCCTGGGCAGCAGGGATGTCGGGAACGGTTTACCACAGCAGCACGGCCGCCTCCGCATGAACCGAAGGCCCCGGCTTCTCCCCACAGGCCGCACCAGGTCCGGGCCCACAGGGCGACACCACAACCCACAGCGGCCACCTCGGCAGCTCACCGCTTCATATCCAGCTGTAGGTGAGCCGTCGTAGCACGTTGGCGATGGCGATTGCCCCCTTGTATGCGGATTGATGCAGGATTAATTTTCTCGGCCGGCGGAGCTCGCTCAGAAAGCGGCCAGACCACGCCCCCTTCCCAGATATATTTAAACCAAGGGATATGGTGGGCATAATCAAGGGCCATACAATCCCTTATGATGTCTTTATGCAAGGCGGTCCCCTTATTTAATCAAATTTTGAGCCAATAGGATAAGGGGCGAAACGACAACAGGTCTGACAGGTAAGACATACCCAATTCTCCGGTACAGAAAAAGTAGAGGTTCCCTGGGGTACACATAGGAGTCGTCTCAGGAACCTATTTTCAATTCTTTGTAACTCCTCATGCGATGTATAACCCCAAATTTCACTACCATAAGTTACCTGTGCTAGATACTTAGCTCTATAAATATCCAAGATTGCACCTAATGTTTTTTTCCCCAACCGCGATGCAAAGTTAAAAATTGCTGCATTAGCCCGTAGGAATTCCCCTTTCTTTTTATCTTCTCAGCGGGCCTCAATTTAGTTTGGCATCCGGCATGACCCCCAGGTAAGAGAAGGCACTGGTCTTAGGGACCGGTGTAGACCATCCCTTAAAATTAAAGGACTTCCTTCAACTTAACCCCACCTGCATCAAAAATGACTTAGAGTTGTTGACTAACAGGTCTCGGTCCTCCATAAACTTCACAAAGGAGTTGAGTAGGGTTTGCAGACCCCTTGCTGTCCGGGCCATCCACCCAGTCGCTCATCTGTCCACCCATTCAACTTTTCACTCATCCATCAATCCTTTCTTTCGGCTCTCCACCCTCCCTTTTGCTCATGTATGCATTCTTTCACTCATCCATCTTTACATTCTTCTTTTCACTCATCCATGCACCCATTCGCCCACCCATTCTGCCTATCATTCATCCATGCTTTCACTCATCCATCCATCCTCCCTTTCTCTCTCCATTCCCCTTTCACTTAGCCACCCATCCTTCTATCCACCCTTCACCCCTCCACCCACTCATCAATTTACTCATCCACTCATGAATGCAACCATTGACCCTATCACTCTTCCATCCTTTCACTCATCCATCCATCCTTTCTCTCATCCATCCACCCTTTCACTCATCTATCCATCCTTTTGTCTATCTACCCTCCCTTTCACTCACTCGTCCATCCTTACATCCACCCTTTCACTCATCCATCCATCCATCCATTCATTCACCCTTTCACTTATCAATTCATTAATCCATCCATCATTTCTCTCATCCATCCACCCATTTCCTCACCCATCATCCACCCTTTCACTCATCCATCCATCCTTTTACTGATCCATCCACCCTTTTACTCACCCATCTACCCTTCCACCTATACATCCATCTATTTACCCTCATCCATCCTTCCACTCACCCATCCATCCATCCTTTCTCTCATTATCCATCCATTCACCCTTTTCACTCATCCATTCATCCTTTCACTAATCCGTCCAGCCATTTACCCATTCCTTCACCCATTCCTTCACTCACCTACCTTTTCACATTAATTATGAGCTAAGCCTTTGTCTACTGAGTTGCAGACAGAAGAGGCCCATAAAGAACTTCACCCACCCTCGCTGTAGTTCCTAAAGCAAGGGGTGGTGGAGGGTTCACTATGCCCCTGCACATAGGCAATCTGAAAACTTGGAAGTCATGAGTCATGCATGATGCACAGTGCCAGGACGTGAGGTGACTGTGACATGGTGTTGTTTCCAGGGCTTTAAGTAGGATGAAAAAATCGGGGGTCTCTCTAAGGGGTGTGTCTGATGTAATTAAGGGCGTGGCTTAAACCACCTAAGCTAAAAACATGTGCTGAGCATAATGTGCCGCCCGACTGGTATTTTGCTGTTTCTATTTTTTATATCCAGTAACTACAACAAACCATGCCTATTGGCTTTGTCAATGGATGTTAGTTGCATAAAATAAATAAAAAAGCAGCAACTATGGCTTTGTTGTATATAATATAAAAAATGCTTAAGCTTTGAAATGATGAGACTGTGTAAGAACTATAACCTCTTCTCTTTAACTTCTTTTGCCAGCTTCTTTTCATGAACTGGCACATAGCAGCATGGGCGTTTTTGTACATTTGTTTTGTACATTTCTTCCATGTACCCCTGCCAGAATGCCCTGCCCTAGACCGCGGCAGGAGGAGGCCATCACATGCTCTAACACCCCAAACTGGCCCATTGTCATTCTGTATATGACAATCAGCCAGCATACAGAATGACAATAGGCAGGTGGGGCTGCTCTTGTGCTTCGAGGATGAGTGCAGGGGGCCCCATCAGGGAGCTGAGGCCCCTCGCAGGGGAACAGCTCTGCTCCCTGCATGGCCCAAAATTACGGACAAAAGGCATCCGTAAAAGGGATCCTCACGGACAACGGACGTGAGGTCCAAATTACGAATGGTCCTTGAAATTTACGGACGGTTGGTCACCCTAGATGCATCTGTGCAAAATGTGACATAACCAACAGAATACTAAGGGGCAGATTTACAACTTCTGGCGCATCCCTGCAAATCAGCAGGGATGCGCCAGAATAGTTGCGACACACAATTCTCTCCTTGCGCCACCACGGAAGCGCCGCATTTACAATGCGGCGCACCGTGGCGCAAGGAAAGGCCGATGCGTGTCGCATCCTGTGGTGCAAGGGCGGCGCATTGCTGGAGTCGTGTCGCAAGCGCGACGCAACTCCAGCAATGCTCGTGGGCCGCCCATACCTAACGTGGTGCGCCACTCCTTACGCCTGCTTGAAGCAGGCGTAAGGATTCGTCGCAGCGGCGTCGGAAAGTGACTCAGTGAAATCTTGTAGATTTCACTGCGTCACTTTACGTGGCATTCCTTCGACGGAACGCCCACCCTGCGGAGGAACGCCCACATGAAACCTGGACGCAGGTTTCATGTGGCGCAGGGCTTTACAACGTGACGCATCTCCCTAGATGCGTCACGTTGTAAATAATGCGCAACGTGGCGCATGGTTTACGTCGCCGCTGCGTCACAAAAGTGACGCAACGGCGGCGCAAAAGTGGCGCAAGGGGCTTGTAAATCTGCCCCTAAATTGTGTAAACGTCTGCCAGTTTTTGTGCAGATTCATCAAATGGTGCCAAATATTTCGCAAAGGAATACTTCTGACAACTTCATAAAATCTGCCCCGACAGACCTGCAAAAAACTGAGAAAGCAGAGTAGGTTAAACATGCTAAGTCTTTGCCAAACTTAAAAGTAAATCAAAGAAGGTTTGCATCCCACCTTGCCCTTTACTTCCCTCCCTCATTGGATCTGCCCAAAAACTGATATACCTGCTGAGGATATAACTTGCTGATTGCTGGCCATATTTGATGCTGATTCACCAAACAGCCCTAAAGGTATAGGCAAATAAAAACTGTATTGGACCTCCACCCCAATTAGCTTTGCTCAACCTCTTGATGGATTGGCACAAAACTTAACATACTAATTGAAAACCAATCATTCGTAGTTTCTGCCAAAATTTGTGGTATAGATTCATCATAGTGCCATTGTTTTTTTAAATATATTTTTATTTTAAATTTCTATTCTAAACTGTAAGATGTAATCAGCAAATTTGTGCCATGAGTGTAGAGCGTCATTACATTCAAGTACGCTCTATAACCCTCCCCTCCCACCAAGCCTTAGCCTGACAGTTTTGCCTCTATTGTTGCTTTCATTTGCCCGGAATGGATGGTGAGCCATGGGGTTACCTCTTCAGCTTAAGCCTGATGAACTGGGTAGACCCGTTTGACATGCAACGAGGAGAATATATCCAAGGCCAGGAGTGGCATGGATGAGAAACCAGAAAAGGAAAGAAAAAGAGAAGAACAGAAATGAAGAAGCGAGGAAGGAAACATAGAGACAGAGAGTGAAAAGTCTAACTAATTAAGACCTTAGGGCGTCTGGACATCCTGAAAGCTTCTGGACCTTTTGTGGAGAGCTTTCTGAAGGCATTGAGAGCTTTGGATTAAAATTGGGGCAGGTTGTCAGTGGGAGGCCTTTTGTCAGGAATTTAACCAGTGGTCCCCACGAGTATTCAAAATTTTTGAATTCATCCCTGTAAATGTCGCTCATCCGTTCCATGGTTAGCGCTTACCATAGTCGAGCATGCCACTGTGTAATAGCCGGTGCTTCTGTTTTTTTCCATGCGGCCGCGATTGCTGTTTTGGCGGCCCCGAGACATAACCACACTATGGCCTGGTCTGCTTTTGTTTGGTATTTCAAATCCAAGTCTCAGAGGCCAAGAAGTGCAAAACTTGGTGATGTGGGGATGGGATAACCTAATATCTCTTTAATTTGCGCCAGGATTTCCGACCAAAAAGGACGGACGGTTGGGCAGTCCCACTATATGTGGCGGAAGTCTCCCAACATGCCACATCCTCTCCAGCAAAACTCGGACGTGTTGGGGAATATCTTCTTTAATTTTGTGGGGTACAAGTACCAGTCGTATAATATCTTATAATGAGCCTCTCGTTGTCCCAGCGAGTGATTGTGCCTTTTTATGTCCCTCCAGGGGGCTTTCCATTGTGCGTCTGAAATTTCCTGTTCTAACGTGTGTTCCCAGAATTCAAGGTGTCTCGGGTGTCTAGAAGGCAGTGTGTGCAGTAGAAGAGAATACAGGAAAGAGATCACCCCCCTCGCTGTGCCTTCCCCCTTCACAAAGCGCTCTAGTGTCGTGAGTGCTCTTGTCGCCCCTTCTCTAATCCCCGGCTGCAAAGCCCAGGGCCTTATTTGCATGTAGTGATAAAATTCTGTATTGGGAAGGTGGAATTCCCTTTGGCTGTTCTCAAATGTTAAAATGTACCAATTGTGAAAAATATCAGTCAGGGTGAGACAGCCCCCCTCCCTCCATGCGTCGAACGGGCCCGGTTCTAACGCAGGCAGAAAGACAGGATTGTAATGAATGGGGGTAAACGGCGAGGGGAATGAAGTCCATTCAGTCTGCCTGAGAACGTTATCCCACGTTTTAAGAGTCATCTTAGTGGGGGTGCTTATGTAAGCATTAGCCGGACGATCCGGTTTTGGCTTCCATAATAAGTCCCATACCCACCTACCCACGATCGCACGGTCCATATGTAACCAATGTTTGTCCGATTCACGTTGGGACCATTCCAATATGACGCGGAGCTGTGCCGCTTTAAAATATAAGGTTAAGTCCGGGAGCGCCAAGCCCCCCTCGTCATTGGGCTTCCTAAGAGCGTAAATGGTAATCTGGGCCTTTTATTTTGCCATATGAATTTCTTTAACAGTGAATGAGCTTCTTGTAGGAAGTCTCTTTCCAGCTCTATAGGTAAACTCTGAAATAAATGTAGGAATTTCGGGAGGACCACCATCTTGACAGCATGAATTCTGCCCATCCATGATATATAAAGAGACGCCCATCTCTTAAGATCAGCTCGAAGCTGTCGCAGGAGGGGGGGATAGTTAGCGGCAAATAATCCTGATATTTTGGGAGTCAATCTTGTCCCCAAATAAGTTAGATCTTTCTTGGCCCATTGAAAGGGTGTGGACGCCACCAAACCCTCCATTACCTCATCTGGTAGCGTCAAGTTGAGCAGGAAAGATTTTGTCAAATTAATGCGTAGGCCCGCTACTCCTTCTAACCGTTCCAACTCTCTCAGTAGAGCCATTAGGGAGAATTGCGGATCTGATAATGTCATAAGTATATCGTCCGTGAACAATGAAATTTTATGTTCGTCTTGGCCAAATTTTAACCCCTTAATTTTTGGTTTTCTCTAAGTTTTGCAGCTAACGGTTCAATGCTTAACTCAAAAAGAAGCGGGGATAGGGGACACCCCTGGCGTGTTCCCCTACCCAGGATAAAAGGTTTGGAAGCTACTCCGTTGACCAGGACCCTGGCCTTCGGTGCTGCAAAGTTTGCCGCTATCATATTTATGAAGGGGTCGCAAAAGCCAAATTGTTGAAGGGTCCAAAAGAGAAAACTCCAGTCCACGCGGTCGAACGCCTTCTCGGCATCTAAGCCCACTAGCACTGCGGGGATTTGTTTTTTGGAGGCTTTTTCTATAAGATGGATCACGCTACGAACATTGTCGTGTGTTTGCCTATTTTTAATAAAGCCCGATTGATCCAGATGGATAAGTTCCGGCATCATATTCTCCAACCTAGTGGCCAGTATCTTAGAATATATTTTGGCATCCAGATTAAGCAGTGCTATGGGGCGGTAGGAACCGCAATATTGTGGATCCCTCCCTCCTTTGGGTATCACTGTAATAAGGGCCTCGCTCATGGACTGTGTTGTCTGTTTAGTGCTCGCTATGTGGTTAAAAAGAGAAGTCAGCTGAGGGATTAATTCTGCACTAAACGTTTTGTAGAATTGAGCGGTTAGACCATCTGGTCCTGGCGACTTATGTAATTTCAGACCCCCTAAAGCCTGTCGTACCTCATCCTCTGTAATGGGTTCCTTTAGGCGTTTGTTCTGGGTCGGTGTTACTTGTGGGAGTTTTACTGTGTCAAGATAGTCCGATTGTGCTTGCGGGTATAAGGCCTTGTAGAAGTCTCTAAAAATTTTCGCTTT
This sequence comes from Calotriton arnoldi, assembly GCA_963921515.1. Classification (NCBI taxonomy): domain Eukaryota; kingdom Metazoa; phylum Chordata; class Amphibia; order Caudata; family Salamandridae; genus Calotriton; species Calotriton arnoldi. The sequence goes on along the minus strand of CAWUFW010015311.1, from coordinate 260,170 downwards.
CCCGGCTTCGTCTGGTGTCGGCATGTCTTTAGAGTCCTTTATGTTCCCAATATACTCCTTTTCTCTGTTCACCCTGAGTTGTCGCGCCAGGTGTGCCCCCACTTTATTGCCCTGTGCATATGAAGTTTGTTTGAGACGCAGTAAGTTCAATTCCGCCCTATTGGAGTAGATCGCGTGCAGTTTCCCCTTCAGAGCTGTGACTTGTCTCTGGAGCATAAGTGAGGGGTTAGTCTTGTGTGTTCGCTCCAGTGCTTTAAGTTCCCCCTCTAGTTTTAGTCGTTCCGCAGTCCTTTCCTTGTTTAGGGCTGCCATGAGATTCACGCATTGGCCTCGGATCACAGCTTTAAACGCGTCCCAATTGTTTGCCGGTGTCGTGTCTAGGGGATTGTTTATGTGGAAGAAATCCCTAATCGCAGCACGCAAAGCGTCTCGCATTGTGGCGTCTCTAGTTACGACATTGGGGAAAAACCATCTCTTAAATTTCGGTTTGGGGCAAGCCCAGTTCAGGGAAACCTGTATTGGGGCGTGATCCGAGATTATGATGGGATGTATTTCGGCTTCTCGTACTTGTCTGTTTAAGGGGTGGCTCATGAAAATGTAATCAAGTCTCGAATAGGTGCGGTGAGAATGTGAAAAGAAAGTATAATCCCTTTCTTCTGGATGCGCCTCCCTCCAGGTGTCTCTGAGCCCCAGATCTTGAATGGTATGTTTCAGGTTCTTAGGGAAACTGCCTGTGTGGGCTCTGTGTGGGTGTGTACTATCTATCCCCGAATCCCAGGTCAGATTGAAATCCCCCATCAGAATTATATCCCCCGCTGCGAAGCCCCCCAGGAGAGCCAAGGTGTGGTGTAGAAATCCTGCTTGGTTGTTGTTGGGTGCGTATATTGCCGCAATTGTACAGAGCCTCCCTCGTATCCGGCCTTTCACTAAGACTACCCTCCCCTCCCTGTCAGTTTTGAAGTCCTCTGGTTGGAACCTAAGGGAAGCGTGAAAGAGAAGGGCGACTCCATTATGTTTTGAAGTGGAGGATGACTTATATATCAATGGGTATGTCTTGTGTTTTATTCTGTGATCCTCTGATCTCTTGAGATGGGTTTCCTGGAGTGCCACAATATCATAGTGTTGGTCGGTGAGATATTTCCAGATCTTCTGGCATTTGGTAGGGGCATTCATCCCCTTAACATTCCACGACAATGTGGTGATTACCATTGTGTCTGTGTAAACCTGTACTCTCGCTCTGGTCCTTCCCCCGCCTCTGGTCCGGCCCACCCACTTTCCCCCTCCCCTCCCTACTCGTGATCGTGCCCCCCCTTTTATTCGTACCCACGCCTCCAGTGTGCATGTCCTCTCTGTGTGTTGCATCCGTTATTCTTGTCACCCAGGTCCTCACTAGTAAAGTAAAGAAGAAAAGAGAAAGAGATAGAAAAAGACGATAGAGGATAATGTACATGTTGTGGTTCCAACGATATTGGGGCAACAGGCCCCTGAACTTGACCACTATTGTGGCGTATAACAAACATTCGAGGCGATTCGGACCATTGTCCGCTACTGTAGTCCATTTCGAGAAGTTCTTTGCGGTTGCAGTTGATGTCACTGGTTATCGAAGTTTCATCAAAGGATCATCCTCAGGCGTTTCCGTGCCGTCGTTGGCCTACATCCTATCAGTATTTCCTTTTAGTCTTCGGTGGAGAAGAAGAGTTATGATGGCTCTCTTATCTCTTGGGATCTTCAGGAGAGTCCGGCAAGGTTATATTTTTTAGAATTGTGGGAGGTATCAGGTCTCATGTGGTGTTTCAGGGGCTCCCTTTGCGTTCTGTCCTCTCAGTGGGCGACGACTTTGCCATTGTTTTCCTGGCCCTGCTCCAGATGGATAACTTTCTTGGGTTTCACTGTTATTCTCCTCTGGTGTGTACCCTGGCATTGGAAGTCCCAGAAGGGAAAAAGCTTCTTTGACCTCAGTAATATGGTGCGTCTTGTTGCCATATTCAAATCCTAGGCCGAAGGGGTAGGTCCACCGATATCTAATGTTGTCTTTCCTGAGTTTCTCCGTGACAGGTCTAAGAAGTTGTCGACGCGCTAGTGTGGCTGGAGCTACATCTTGATAAAGATCACATGAGAATCCCTGAAAACGTACCGAGTCCAGTTTCCTGGCCGCTTGCAAGACGGCCTCTTTGGTCTTGAAGGAGTGCATCTTTGCCAGGATGTCGCAAGGTCGGCGCTTCTCTCCTTGGGATTGCCTTCCTACTCTATGGACGCGTTTTATTTTGATTTTAGGTGCGGGGCCGCCCAGAATTTCCATAAAGAGACCTGTCACAAAGGCTTCCAAGTCTGGACCTTCAGCCCCTTCCTCTAAGTTGCGAATGCGAATGTTCTCACGTCGTGACCTGTTCTCCAGGTCCTCGTTTTTCATAAGCATTGTTTGCAATTGAGTCTGAAGTTCCCTCGTGGTCCGTGCTAGGTCTCCCGTCTGTCGTTCCAAGGTACCCGTCTTGGGTTCTAGGTCCATCACCCTGGTGCCCACTGAATCGACATCTTGCTGCAGGGTAGACAATCTGCTGCTGAGATCAGCTCTTAATGAGTCTAGCGACTGTGTCTTGTCGGCCTTTAGCTCCTCCCGTAATTCCTGTTTAAACTCTCTCAGGGTGGCAAGCAGGTCCTCTTTAGATATTGCCATAGTGGTCTCCCCTCCTGCGGGTGCTGAAGGCTCTTTGGCTGGTGTGGCGTTAAAGTATGAGGAGACTCTGTTGTTTTGTTGTTTTTTGGGAGGCATAAGGGACTCCTCAGCTTCCTCCGGGGTGGGTTCGTGGGTTCTCTTCTCCTTAACCGGCTTGTGCGTTCCGAACAGCTTTCTTTACTCGCCTCTCTGTGTTGAGAGGTGCTCGTCGTCAGGAGGGCCCCAGCAGAGTAGTCTCACAAGGTCCCCGATGTCCACCTGGGGGTCAACCCCCTGTTGTGCTTGTCTCCTCTTTTATAACACCACTTGTCACTCTTTGTGTTGTCTTACGCCCCTTCGCGGTGCTCCCCTTTCTATTACATGGCTAAGGGGTGCTGGATAGAGGCCATGGGGGAGTGCTCCGGAGTTATTCTGGTCCTAGGGCTGGGTGATCCTTGTGGGACAGTTCTCTTGTGGTCTTATTGCATATCTAGGGGTTATTCCACTTCAGGCGCTAAATTCCTCCCTTGCTGGGTCATCCTCCCTTTGTTTCCCACGTTTTCTACATTCTGCTCATCGTTGGACTGATAGACCTCTTAGTTACGCCAGGTAGCGCTGCTGACCCTTTGGGGGGATAGTTCGTATTTGTGGTTTTATTGTTCCTTCCCCTCAAGACTTGAAATGGAGTCCGTGTGCTTCACAAGCATAGGAGTGTCCCGGCCGGCCACCATCTTGAAGTCAGGTGAGTGTCTCCTCCGGGTCAGTTCACCGTATCCTGCGCCCCCCCCCCGCTGGCTCTTCTTCGCGCTGGTCAGGTACTAGTTGCGCTTAATCTCAGGATTGCCACATCGTTATTTTTTATCTCCTCTGCATTTCTTTCCAGGCGGGCGCCGCATAAAGTGTCCCTGGCGCGCCACCCGCGGCTCACACTCACCTCCTGCTCGGGGGGGCTGCACTCCTGTTCTTTGCTGATTGAGCGGTGGAAGGGCCCGCACAGCCCCGGGACCCCGTGTGGAGCAGGGCGCTCCCGTTGCTGTCCGCGTCAGCTCGGCCGCCGTAATCGCGGGTTTCCTCACGGGGCTTCCTCACGGGCCGCAGCCAGGCCGTTCCTGCCCCGAGACCTTCAGTCCGATTCCGGTCTCCTCTTACTGCATCTTGCCGTTCTCAGCCACTCACGTCAATCTCCGGGCATTCACTGATACTATTCCTTCAGTTTCGGTATGCGATGCCGGCTTAATCCCATCCTGACGGTAGTACAGTAGCGGAGCCGTTGTGGTTTATTTCCACACGGCCATCTTGGCTGGCCACGCCCCCCTAGTTAATTTCTTATGGAGTTCTTCAGCCACACCATTCACTGTGCCAATATTTATAATAATTAAAACATTGGAATTTTGGGAGTTCAATTGAAGACAGTGGAGTGCTCCAGGCTTCTAATGGCTGGTAAAAGCCCGGAGCGCAAACATTCCAATGATTGCTGCTCACAGCTGTTGCTGTGAACAAAGGCCTCATGCAGCCCAAGGGGATTTAAATCCCCTCGGGCTCACTGAGGCCTTTGTTTTATTTGTTAGAACATTCTGCCCTCTAGTGGTGGAATGTTCTAATAGCCTTTTAGCCTGCCGTACCTGGGCTACACTGGCCATTAAAGCCCCTCCCTTGTTAAAGGCCTTCGCCAAACGCTAGAGCGGGCCTCTAATGGCTGGTATAGCCCACTATGGCGGGCTATAATAAATGCTTTCCTCTGAGAAAATTTTGAAAAAAGAGTGGCAAACGGTGCATTTTAAAGTGAATTTGAATGCAAGGTTTAAATAGCAAATGTGAAGTTTAGGCTTGAAATATATAAACACATTATAAACTGTCCTATATCTTACTGCATTAAGTATGTTTAACAGTTACTGTAGTGTGCAACTTGTACAGGGAAATAAGTAAGGTTTTAAATTGTTACTTGCACAACACACAAATGAGAAAGCTGGTTTTGATAACGTAGTGGACCTGCGTGCCCACCAGCACTACCTCTTATCTTGTGGGCAAGCTCATGATCTGTAGTGGCCCTCAGCAATCCTGCAGCCAAGACGCCATCAGTCTCTAGTCTAAGGCCCTAATTCTGACTTCGGCTGTGCAGGAGCGGGCAGTACGCCACCGCCGCTCTCCTGCCCTGCTGAAAGTCAATGCCACTTGCGCGCCAGATTACAAGTTTAAAGTGGTCTGACAGTCGGGCGGTGTGGCGGTCCCGCGGTGATGCCTTAGAAAACAGGCACCACAATGTGACCGCACAACAAAGTTCCTGCACGGCATAGACTTGAAAGGCCACGCTGTGCAGGAACTGGGGTGCATGTACACAGGGGGGGCACAACATGTGCCCCACTGCATGCATCCACATGCGGAGAAGGCACAGGGGGCCCTGTAGGTCCCCCTTTGTTTCCTCTCCGCCATGGTGTTCATGGAGTAGGAACCTCTATGACACCGTCAGCAGAGAGGAAACTCATAATATGCTTGGCGGGACCATGGTGGTCCCGCAAGCATATTGCGGCCTCAAGACCGCTGCGCCACTGCCAGGGAACTGCGGTGCTGTGGCAGTCCCATGGCGGTCCGACCGCCCTCGTTGTAATAGGGCGGATGGAGCGCCTGTGGGGCAGTGGCTGGACCTCCACCTCTGCGCCCTTGCAAATCCGGGGGTCTTCGGACAGCCACACTCGTAATCAGGCCCTAAGAAGTGTGAAAAAGGCAAAAAAGGCTGCAGGGCCTTTCCCATCTATGCACATAGGCTGTCGAACAATATCCCTGTACCCATCAACACCACCACAAACACTGCTGCAGCATAGGAAATATTTGAAGACCCTTCTTTAAAGAACAGTAAATCACAATGCAGTAACAAACCACTAACCAGTCCTACCATTCTTTGACTGTTTGCTTGCCTGTGAACCAGTACAGAACTTCTCTGCCTTCTTGGGCAGATTCCCGTCATAGAAATAGTGTGTGTGTGTATGTATATATGTGTGTGTATATATATATATATATATATTTAAATATATACACATATATATGCATGTGTATATGTATGCGTGTATATGTGTTTGCATATATATAAGTATGTGTGTGTGTATATATGTGTGTGTAGGTATGTGTTTGTATGTATATCTGTGTGTATGTATATGTGTGTGTGTATATATAGATATGTATGTGTGTGTAAGTTTTTTATATATGTATGTGTGTATGTATGTGTGTGTGTATATATGTGTGTGTGTGTGTATATTGTAGGAAGTAGGATCTGCCTCTAAGGTTACTCCCACGTTTTGCTTGATGTAATGCTGTTTAGGACTAGTCTGACTTGGATCCTGCTAACCAGGACCCCAGTCTCTCTGCTTTCTCCCCTAAATTGTGATGGTAAGTACTTAGGTACATCCCAGATTGGATACAGGGGTACCCTTATCAGTCCCTAGTATATGTTACTAAGGTACCCAGGACATAGGTACCCCAGAGGCTGAAGCATGTATTATTCCACCTATGGGAGACCATTCAAACTATCTCTACAGGCCTGCCATTGCAGCCTGTGTAAGCTGGTGCTAGCTCCACTTACGAAAGATATAGGTTTCCCTATATCTAAGGTCACTGCACTTAAAACCTATAAGTCACCCCTACAGCAGGCCTTTTCAATCCTGAAGGCAGGGTGCTTGGTTCTAAGTGTGAAGGTGCGCCTGCATGATCAGGACACCCCTACAGCCTTCGGAGTCCAAGTGAGACAGCCATATAACATATAGAGGGGCACCGTGTCATTACGTGATGACCATCTCGAAACTGGCTGTATCGAACCCTGTCGTGTTTGGTATCAAACATGTTGGAATCATACCCCCACACTATAAATGGTGTGGGAGGTATGATTCCAAGCACTGTAAAGACCCTCCATTAGGTACTCAGTGCTCCCGGTACCAGTCTTCTAGACCTGGACAGCAAACTATGGCTGCTGCCGACCAGAGACACGGATATGCCCTCCTGCTGCTGAGTCAAGCTCGAGCAGAGGAAGGCAGAACAATAGGCATCCTGTCACAGGAAGGTGTGACCACCTCCCAGACAGGGTTTAGTGTATTGTGCCAGGGCGGGAGCGCTTGCCAGCGCCACATAGTCTGCATGCAGGGCACATTTAGTGCCCTCCATGCATAGTCCAGCTGAAACCAGTTCAGGGAGCCTTTGGCTCCCGCTCTGGCACGAAACTGGACAAAGGACAGGAGAGTATCCTCCCCCTTGCCCAGCCCCTCCTTAGGGAGGGACCCCTGTATCATCCCAATCCTTTCCTTAGGGTACTTAAGGGCTTACCTGAGGGTGGGTCCCTAGATTCATCGTGGGACATGATACAATTCAGACACCACTTCAACTTTGACTGGCACTCTGGACTTTGCTGGACTTCACTCTGGGCATCAAGGCTGCAACCAGGAAGACTCCTGCTGCTCCTGATCTCTTCGACCTGCTTGTCTGCTGCAATGTCCATGCCTGTGCTCTATACAGGAACCCGTCCAGGGCCTGTGGGCATCCAAGACATATAAAGAAATCTCCCTTGAAGTGAAGGAGTCACTTCCCTGCATCTGCAGGCACCGCAACCAAGCTGACCGGTCTGCTTATCCTGCGCTCCTACGGACTCCGAAAGGCTCAGCAACACAGGTGGTAATTATTCACATTGCTTGAGGCCGGCCCTGTCCTCTCACCAAGTTTGAGCCTAGTATCCCTCGTCGGAGCCAGAGGAACCAAACCCCTGTGCACCGCATCGACTTGCAGTTGCAAAGGCTTGTTGGCTTCCTTCCACCAAGATCTTCGGGCTCCAAGTACCCCTAACCTCAAGCATCACTAGCGACCAAGATCTTCATCCTCACCGCATCACTTGCACCGTGGGCCTGCATCTTTGGTGAGCTGCTCGAGGTCCTCTGCGACTCCAGTGCCTCCGGCCTGTGGGTCCTCTTGAGGGTCACTTTTGAATTCTTTTGGGCTCCCCTGATTGCTTGGGGCCTGCCCTGACACCCCTGCTTGTGGTGCGTCTCCTGGACCTTGCTGGTCCTGACATTGCACCTTCTTCTTCTACTTCCACGTTCTTTGCAGTTGCCAAGGCTTGTAGGTGCTCCCGCCAGACACCGACCCCTCAACTCTCGACATCCGATGTGGGACAGCTCATGTATGGCTCCTGGTCTTCCACAGCGTCGCCTGGTCCACACAGCTGCAGTTCCAAGGTCACCATCAACTCTTCTACAGTACCCGACATTGGTGGGCATTCTTCTTTCGTGCCTCCTGGTCACATTCAAGTGGCATAGACTCTGTCCCCTCTGCTTTCAGGTACTTCTCTAATTGAATCCACTTTTGGGTTTCACCGGACACTTTCGCCTTCTCCAGCAGCGGCACTTTCCTGAAGTCCTTCATTGGGTTCGACAGCGGTTTCCGACGCTACTTCACACCTATGCACCCGGCTCCCCTGGGGCAGGTATCCTGGTTCCTAAGGTATCCACAGGTGGGGTGTTGCTCCAACCTTCTGTCTTCCACTGGGTTTCTTCAGGGTCCACTGGGAAGGGTCCTTCTTCTTTAAAATTGCAACGCGACTTACACGTTGATTTGTACGGAGAACGCGGTCGTGTTCCCACACTGCACATGACCTCCGTGGGGCTCCTAGATACTCACCTTGGGTGGTTCCTTGGGTCCCCAGCACTTCTACATACTCTGACTATTGTCGTGACTTGAGTCATGGTCACATACCACTATTTTAGTATATGGTTTGGTCCCCCCCCCCAGTGACCACTGTGTATTCTGTGCTTCTTACCTGTTTCTATTGCAAAGTATTGTGTTTATTGTGTATATCTCCGACTAGGAGATATTTAAATGTGTTAGTGAGTGTCTTAGAATAAATACATATTTTTATAAATACACTGTGTGGTTCTTTTTCACTTAATCTATACCTATGAGATTATGTTCTGGTAAAACAAGCTGCTTTACACTCCTTCTGGACTAAGCCTGAAGGCTACTCCCCACAGCTACCACTTAGAGAGCTTTCTAAGGTTGTCTGAGACCACTAAAATCACCATAAGGGTTGCCTGGATCAGTGCAAGGTGTTCACTTACATAAGTTTACATCATATACTGAGCCAGCCTCTCACATATATATATATTTGTATATATGTGTGTATGTATGTATATGTATTTGTGTGTGTGTGTATATGTATGTGTGTGTGTATATGTGTATGTATATGTGTGTGTGTATATGTGTGTGTATATGTATGTGTGTATATATGTATATGTATGTGTATATATATGTGTGTGTGTATATATATGTATGTGTGTATATATTTGTATGTATTGTCGTGTAGTTCCTATATGACCTATACAGGATCTGCACGTTTGGATAACATAAACTGTGGGACTGGTGGCAGACTGAGTCCGTGCACCCCCACCGGGTTTGTTAGCCTGTCTGTATCAGCAAGCTCACAGTGCCACTACAAGCTCCTCTTACCAAGGAGAGAATAGATTCTGGCAACCTCAGAACATGACAACCCTGATCCCTCAGGACCGTGGAAACAATATACTACCTTTCGCTCAGTCACTCGTGCTTACTTAGTCTGTCTCAGAGAGATACACCGAATAAAGCAAGCTAGGCTTTTTCAATAATCATTTATTGAACAGTTGTTATTCTGGTGTAAAATAGATGTGCTGCAACAACCGTTAGACAGTATAGGATATAAATGATTCACAGTACTACAAAAGTAAAAGGATGGTAGAGTTCTACCATCTTACTAAAATCATGAATACATTCAAGTATATAAGACACATGATAACATATGCGTACTCCTACGATGCCTCCCTATCTAGATGTACCTAAGTGTACCTAGCATGGGTGGAGGTGTTAAGGTGTTAAGCCAAGAACCTCTCTAGGATCTAGTCAACCCCATTACCTTAAGTGAGACTGTGGGACCCCATCCTGGTCTTGAGCTAGACACCCCGCGAGGGATGTTAGACTACTGCGAGCTGGAGAGTCTGCATGCAGGAACCTCAGCGTCTCTGGTCAGTGTGTCGGCCGGGAAGTCTCAGTCTCCTCTAGCTATCTTAGCAGGATGTGATGTATATATATCCATAGGTCTCCCCAGGGGTCCTACCTTGCTGTGTTACTGTGTCAGCCTAAGGATGACGTCGGGCCTGAACTTTATACATAGATTTTATACAGGAGATGGCAGTCCTGCTGTGCTTCGAAGAACCCTCATGCATAATGTATGAGATTTCGAACTAGGGAAAACCCTCATTCTGAATGCAGTGTAATATCTAGGTAAAAGGTCAGTCCCTGTAAACCGTGACAAGCGTAATGTAGGGAGAGAATATAGGTGAAGGGTAACGTGTGTACCGAGGCCTATATTATAGTACTTATATGGAATTTAACACCCACTCCTCTTCCGAATGGACGACATAGTTTTAATTTCTACACGTACTACTAGGTGTTCTAGATATGTGTACGCAAATACACAAAACATTAGTTTGTCATTATTAAAAACATTCGTTAAAAAACGTTTTCTTAAAAAAGTTTAAGAATTTTTAGAAATTGACAGATAGGCTACTGCTCTAATATGTCCGTAGGTATAGTCCGAACTACTACAAGCATTTTGAAAGCCATACATGTGTGAAAGGAATGTCAATTTTGATATAGAGTTTCAGTTTTCTGTTTTGTTTTCAAAAGCCAAATTTCTTCCCAGCACACGACGGGCCAAATGAGTCAAATGTTTATGTGTCCTGGCTGGTAGACACAACATTCTTGTTGCTTGCTTCCGCAGCTGGCGGTCCCTGTAACACCTCGCAGATTATGTCTATTGAGCACAGATGATTTTCCGTACTGTCCACAGCCAGTGCTGGGGCAGCTTGTGCAGCCGGTGCGCCTTCCAAGGACTGGGTGTCAGAGGTGGCGCCGGTGTCCATACCAACAGGAGCAGATACTACCTGTGGTAGCTCTAGGAATGCCGCCATCAACATGGGTATACGCTGGGGACACTGCAAAACATGGGCCGTTATTGGGTCCAGTAAAGCATCAACGTCCGGTCGCACACATGATGGGAGTGTCAGACAGAGATCCAACACGCATTCTGCTCTGAAAAACAGGCATCGGAGGACAGGTAAGATGCAGTCCATCCAGACTGGTCTAAACGACAAGAACCAAGAAGCACTTAGTTCCCTTAGGCGAGGTGTGCCTAGAAGTTGTACCATGCGATCACGGTATTTTCTCTCCAGGAGCACTGTTTCCATCTCCTTGGTGACTGGGACGTCCATTGCGTAGCAAAAACACGACAATCAGGATACCTGCTATTAGAAACAGGATCAGCGGCAGTCCTCCAAAAATGCTTCCCAATACGGAGTGTATAAAGTTTGGAATAACTCCGAGGACTGTCTGAAAGGTGCTTAACAGTCCAGAACCTATGTTCTTAAATAGGTGGACAATGCCTGTCGTATCAGACATGTTAAAGATACGATTTACCATTTCTGCTAAATGGAAAGGGCAGTTTGTACGTATAAGTGCCTGTATCTCTGCCGAAGACCTTGCTACTTGGAGATCAAAAGTCTCTCGAGCGGAGGTTAAAGGCACGGATTTTTGTGTAAGCATGACTTTCATCCTGCTCAAAGTATCAAACCGTATTAATGAAATATTTAACGAAGGCCATAGCAGCGCCTCCCTGACTGTATGTGTTGGGGGAAACAATACTTGCATACAGCAAGTAACCCTGGAACTTACAGTTACCAGATATGCAATGCCCGGAAGCATCCCACAGCAACCTTGATCGTTCAGCATCAGGTAACTGTCATTTGAAAGTAGTTTGAACACTGGAGTGATAACGGCAGCTGTGGCACCCTTTAAGTGACAGGACAAGTTTGCTACTGAACCATTACAGGCCCCATGAAGCATTATATCCTGGCATATAAGTGATCCACTTAAGGTAGTCTGGCAGTTAGTACCGCTAAGAAACACTTCTTTTTCCCCACTCCGGCATCGAAACCTTACGGCAATTTCCAAGATTCCTTGATGAATTCCTTACCCATTTCTTCATATCTGCCTGCCTGCATTTGTTCTAGGCAGTAATGGAATTGAAAAGTTATAACTGGGAGAGTTATGTGTCCATGGATAACCATTCTGTGGATGGTAATTCTGCCACCGTAAATGTTAATCTGTCCAGTTTTTCAACGTGCAGCATCGTATACTTTGCTCCCCTCTGTGCCATTTCTATCTGTTTTTCTGTCAGATTGTAGGAGGAAAACAGAGACGTGCTGTTTATAAAACGCCATGGCACATAACCTGCGTGCAAAGATTGCAGCGTCCAGCTTAACAACATAATAGAACGCAATTGCGATTGCCCGTGTTGTAATATAGACAAATCTTGTTCTAGTACATCGATAGCAGAAGATACATTGTTGCCCAGTGAATATATCCTGGATGTTAAGGTTGTTAACCCATTATCGACCACTGATAGAGCTTTCTCTATATTTAGACGATCTATCTCTCGTAATCTTTCCGCGGCCTCTTGTTGAGATATTTTCCATATTTCATTATAGACAGCATATAGGAAATGTTTTTGACGTGGTTTCCTAGGACCTAATAAAAAATCCCGTAGGTCCACATCGCCTGTAAGTAATGATAAGTGTTGTTTCACCTGTGTGAGTGTTGAGGTTTGTAGCCAATCGAGGCATAATTTCCCAACACTGTACGATGTCACTACCCCTGGGTGTTGTCTTTGCACATAACGTGGATCTTGCCTCTTAATACTAAATCCTTTAGTTTTACCCAAGAATCTTTCTTGACAGTTATTGGTGTCTATGGGCCAAATCAACCATTCCTTCCAATCATTGTCTGATCTATTGCTTTGCAAGATGTCATCTACTGTAACCATTTTTTGTGATGTTGCATTCTCCTCAGTGTGTAATGGTGCTGGCACCCAAGGTTTATTCAAATCCTTATTCCTGGCTAATCCAAGACAGGTTGTTTGTTGCACTGTTTTGTTCAAAAACATTATTTGTTGAGGAATCAGGCATGCTCTAAATAGTGCCTCTGTTCCCGGGACCTGCCAGTCTCTTGTACCCCAGACGGATTTTAAGTCTATAGTGTCTTTCCATAGGTCGAACTCTTATTCAGACAACTGGGCAATAAAAGAAGCAGAATAGATCTGTTTTGTGTTTGTCAACATATTTTTCTGTGCTTGTGTAGGTGCAACCTTATAGTAATATGAGACTGAGTCTGATGTGTTAAACCCCGAAAAATATGGAAATTTCTGTGCAAATGTTTTTGAACTGCTTTTCGGTGGTGTTGGGCAATGTTCCCATTGATGATATGTAAAAACATTCCTAGGTTGAGCAGATTTGTGCAGAAAATGATGACCATAATGTTGATAGCAATACATTTTTTCAAACTCTGTTGTGTCTTCTAACATTTCATTATTAGAAAACGCAGCAGATTTCTCTAAATCAGACAGCATATTATTTACAGTTTCATAGTCCCAATCATCGGAAAATGTACTTGAGGTAATGATATCACTCAAGGATATTTTAAATAAATGTGGTATTTTTAACAGTTCAGTCGGACCAAATATATCGAAATCAATCTTGTCCCATACTATACCATCAGGTATAGGAACTGCTGTAATGTCCACTGATGACAGGTCTCTTCTTTCACGATGTGATGATAGGTGCGGTCTTAGGATCATATTCACTTCCTGTGCCGCCGAGCTTTCTCGAAGATAAGTTCTATTAATAAGCATACTAAAAACAATTACTAGGCCTATCCAGAAAATAAAGAAAAGTATTCCTGTAGATACCCAGAGTTCCACCCAAGGTGATACCAGGTAGGTCTTTGTGAGAAAGTTCCAAAAGTCCTTAAATCGCTGTAAATGAGTTTTTTGGGCTGGCATTGTTTCAGGTTCGCTTGGATCTAATGAAAAGGTGTCAAAGTCAATGAAATAGCCAGATGCAGTTCGGTCAATTTTTGGTAGTTCCGCAGGTTTTGTGGAAACCTGTAGATTGCTCTTGTTGGGGCATGTTGACGTAGATATCCGTGTTTGGTCGAATTGAAATTTGTCTTTCAGTGGAGTTCTCATTTTGAACTTCAGTTTCAAGAGGAACGAGTTCCATTGCATTGTTGCTTAGTCCTTCATTCCGTGTAGGTGACCCTTCAAACGTGATGAGTCTTTCTGTTTGAACTTCTTGTATAGTTGTGAGAGGAGAGTGTCTGTTACTTCGGAGTCCACGTGGCCTACTACTCAGTAACGGCCACATAGTGTGGTTTGATTAGGTCAATTGAGACAAATCTTTTCTCCTTTTTACCGGCAAGAGGTGGCAGAAATACCGTTCTTGTTCCTTCTACTGCCAGGACAGGTACAGCCTTTCTATATGATGGCCCAAATTCTTTTTTGTCCGCTATTTTCTCTCTGACCAGATCCCCGACTTTAGGGATCCAGACTGGTCTTGCAGTGACACTTTTTGTGGCGTTCTTCTTTATATTGACATTACTTTGTTGTTCCCTGGTTTCATTCAGGTCCTGTAAAACAGCCAAATGTTTATTGATGTCAAACTGTTTATTATCTGCCACTGTGCCTTCACAATCAAGATTAGGTACCCAAATTCTCGTCCCAAATAGGACCTCATAAGGAGTGACTTCCCCTAGAGAGCTTCTTGGCTGATTATTTAACGCCCTTTGGACACCGTACAGGTGTTTTACCCAATTGCCACCCAAGCCGAATACTGTAGCTGTTAAAGATTGCTTTAAGTCCCAGTTTTTCCTCTCCACAACCGAATTTCCCTCGGGATGGTACGGAGAGGAGTACCGCAATGCTACACCCAGACTTCCCATAGCTTCCTTGTAAGCCCTAGAGCTAAACGAAGGCCACGGTCAGAATGAAGTGTGCCAATTGCGTATGTCCCTATAAAGACTCGCAAATCTTTTATAACAGTTCGAGCGTCAGCCGAGTGCTGGGGCCACACCCATAGGAACCTAGAGCAGGAATCCACTGCAACCATGATATACATGTAAGCCCCATCAGATTGTAAGGGGCCGCAGTGGTCCAAATAAACACACGCAAGTGGTTTGTCTGATATTAATAAAGGTGTCTGAGCTGGACGTGTTACGGTGGAGCCTTTCATCTGCTGACAGATGTCACATTTCAAGACATAGGGGCCGATTCCGATCTCGGTCGGAGGCGCACCCAATACCATTCGGTCAGGAAAAAAGCCATGCGAATGCCTGTTTCCCGACCGATCCGTACAGCATACCGAACGAGTAAGTACGATGCGCACAACAGCACAGAATCCGGCCGAGTCGTACTCACCCAATCCAGGTCCTGTTCTCCGACCGAGGCGAATCCGGAAACGCAGAATCGAGTCGCACGGAAGGGAAAATGCAGCCCCGTCCGGCCGAACAAGTACGATGCGCTTTCCGTACGCGCCGAACCCGTCGCCACGCACGGCACGTCAAAGCATCCGAGAGAGGCGCACATAAGCTCCGATTCGCGCCACAACACGATCCACGGCTACGAGGCGAATACGCCAGCGACGAGGACGACGCGAAGCAACGAGAAAGACGAACGACACGAACCAACCATGAATCCCTCCGTCCCGATCCTACCAATATTCTACATTTACTACCGGAACAGGCACGGACGCGTACGGCGCAGAAGGTAAGTCAGACACCAACCACAAAACACATACAACACGTACACGACACATCACACACACACAGAGGGATGCAGAATTTACTCACACAAGCAACAGCAGCACCATAGGGGCGGGATGCCCATCACCAATGCCACATATGCACACAGGGGCCTGGATGCGCACCACCACCACCACCCCTACCCAGGGGGGGCCGGATGCCAACCACTACTACCACCCTTAGCCAGGGGGCTAACACCACCACCACTACCACCCTTACCCAGGGGGGGCTGGATGCCTACCACTACTACCACCCTTAGCCAGGGGGGTACCAGATGCCCACCACCACTACCACCCTTACCCAGGGGGCTGGATGCCTACCACTACTACCACCCTTAGCCAGGGGGTGCCAGATGCCTACCACCACTACCACCCCTTACCCAGGGGGCTGGATGCCTACCACTACTACCACCCTTAGCCAGGGGGGTGCCAGATGCCTACCACCACTACCACCCTACCCAGGGGGCTGGATGCCTACCACTACTACCACCCTTACCCAGGGGGTGCCAGATGCCCACCACCACTACCACCCTTACCCAGGGGGCTGGATGCCTACCACTACTACCACCCTTACCCAGGGGGGCTGGATGCCTACCACTACTACCACCCTTAGCCATGGGGGTGCCAGATGCCTACCACTACTACCACCCTTAGCCAGGGGGCTGGATGCCTACCACTACTACCACCCTTACCCAGGGGGGCTGGATGCCTACCACTACTACCACCCTTACCCAGGGGGGCTGGATGCCTACCACTACTACCACCCTCACCCAGGGGGTGCCAGATGCCCACCACCACTACCACCCTTACCCAGGGGGCTGGATGCCTACCACTACTACCACCCTTACCCAGGGGGGCTGGATGCCCACCACTACTACCACCCTTACCCAGGGGGCTGGATGCCTACCACAACTACCACCCTTACCCAGGGGGCTGGATGCCTACCACTACTACCACCCTTACCCAGGGGGCTGGATGCCTACCACTACTACCACCCTTACCCAGGGGGGCTGGATGCCTACCACTACTACCACCCTTAGCCAGGGGTGCCAGATGCCCACCACCACTACCACCCTTACCCAGGGGGCTGGATGCCTACCACTACTACCACCCTTACCCAGGGGGCTGGATGCCTACCACTACTATCACCCTAAGCCAGGGGGGCTGGATGCCTACCACTACTACCACCCTTAGCCATGGGGGTGACAGATGCCCACCACCACTACCACCCTTACCCAGGGGGGGCTGGATGCCTACCACTACTACCACCCTTAGCCAGGGGGGTGCCAGATGCCCACCACCACTACCACCCTTACCCAGGGGGCTGGATGCCTACCACTACTACCACCCTTAGCCAGGGGAATGCCAGATGCCTACCACCACTACCACCCTTACCCAGGGGCTAGATGCCTACCACTACTACCACCCTTAGTCAGGGGGTGCCAGATGCCTACCACCACTACCACCCTTACCCAGGGGGCTGGATGCCTACCACTACTACCACCCTTACCCAGGGGGTGCCAGATGCCCACCACCACTACCACCCTTACCCAGGGGGCTGGATGCCTACCACTACTACCACCCTTAGCCAGGGGGTGCCAGATGCCTACCACCACTACCACCCTTACCCAGGGGGCTGGATGCCTACCACTACTACCACCCTTAGCCAGGGGGTGCCAGATGCCTACCACCACTACCACCCTTACCCAGGGGGGCTGGATGCCTACCACTACTACCACCCATACCCAGGGGGGTGCCAGATGCACACCACCACTACCACCCTTACCCAGGGGGCTGGATGCCTACCACTACTACCACCCTTACCCAGGGGGCTGGATGCCTACCACTACTACCACCCGTACCCAGGGGGGCTGGATGCCTGTCACTACTACCACCTCTACCCATGGGGGGCTGGATGCCTACCACCAACACCACCCCCACTCATAGGATGGACAATGCATGACACAACCAGCACACCACAACCTAGGGAATGCAAGAAAAAGACATCCCCCCAACACCATGACAAGCGTGTGTAGACTGTGTCAAATGCCTACAACACTGAACATGACTTTGAACATACAATGTGACCCCCTATCACATGTGCCACACATATATGTGTGTGGCCCCCACAATGCAAGCAGGCCATGACCATTGTGGCAATGGTGTCCAAACCCCCATCATCACAGTGACCAAAATGTAAGTGTGGGGTCCATAGCTGAAGCACATTTTGAACAGTGTGGCAATGGGGTCCAAACCCCCATCATACAGTGACCAAAATGTAAGTGTGGGGTCCATAGCTGAAGCACATTTTGAACATTGTGGCAATGGGGTCCAAACCCCCATCATCACAGTGACCAAAAGGTAAGTGTGGGGTTCATAGCTGAAGCACATTTTGAACAGTGTGGCAATGGGGTCCAAACCCCCATCATCACAGTGACCAAAAGGAAAGTGTGGGGTCCATAGCTGAAGCACATTTTGAACAGTGTGGCAATGGGGTCCAAACCCCCATCATCACAGTGACCAAAAGGTAAGTGTGGGGTCCATAGCTGAAGCACATTTTGAACAGTGTGGCAATGGGGTCCAAACCCCCATCATCACAGTGACCAAAAGGTAAGTGTGGGGTCCATAGCTGAAGCACATTTTGAACAGTGTGGCAATGGGGTCCAAACCCCCATCATCACAGTGACCAAAATGTAAGTGTGGGGTCCATATCTGAAGCTTCGAAAACCAAAAGAGAGAGTCAGGACTATGAGTGTGCCCTCTTTGTCCCAAAAGTATTAATCGAAAAAACAACTGAGACGGGCCACAAAAGAGTGACTAATTAACCTGAATGGTGTCTGACACCACAGGAATTGTTTAGAAGAACCCTCACACACCAACCTGGTTGGTGTCATGCTTCATCATTGGGTTCCCAGTCGGGTAGCCGAATGCTACCCAACTGTGCTTCAACACCTGATTACAGTGGAGCAGGTTTTTTTGGTTGTTGAGTGGTGGCGTTGTTGGTGTGGTGACTATAAAAATACCTCTAGGAAACTCACTATGCAATCTTTTATTCCCAGTGGCCCAGGGTACATTTAAAAACAAGGTGAGGTGAACAATATATTAGAACTACCATTAGGTGTCTAATTTATCATTAGGTCAACATGTTTCAGCTCTCCTAGAAAAAATTAAGTGGAGCTTTCTTCAGGACCTCGTTATGTTGTGAATGAAGTGCAAAAGTGAGTGGTAAAAAATTAAACCACAAGTGTTGCGCATTTTTACACACTTGCTACAGCGTGTTTGTCATGCGTAGATGGACTAACCATGAGTAATGTTCCATCTGTGGTAAAATTCCTGTAGGGAAAGAAATCGACAAAACAAACCAACATATAACACATACAAATTGTTTGTTGATTACTGTCACAATCGTATTGATCATCCCCAAGTGGCAAGATAAACATTCAGTGTCACTCATACGTGCGAGACCATGCAAACAAACAATGGTTCAGATCGTCTCAAAGAACAGTGCATACTCGCCATAATGGAGACCATGCTTGCGGTATAGGCGGCAGGTCAACTGTTCATGCTACGCCGAATATCACATGCAGCAGTAAAAAAGCGATGTATATTCGCCAAATAAACTAGCATGCTTGTGCTCAAGGTCAGTGGGCATGCTGAAGTGGAATGCTCAAAAAGAGCGTCGCGCTATGCTTGGTAGCGTATTTTAAGGTCTTCCTAAGCTAACATGATAACGGAAGTGCCGTAATGCTAAACATTAAGCAAACGACCTGCGCATTACGCATGGATCATGGTAACATTAGTATTTACGTAATTCATGGCATTTCCATGGACATACGAATCCAGGGCGGGAGGGGCTCCTACTTGGTGCTCTAAAGGAAGGATTAAAAAGAAGAAGAATCGATGAAATAGATGTCTCGAGCAGGAGTGAGAGACTAGATTGAATAGCCACTATTTGGATCTGTGAGGAAAGATCTTACTTTGTCTCGGTGCTCCCCGCGTCTTAACCTACTGCGGCGTCCGCTGGAACGAGATAATGTCGAGGGACTGGGAGGTGCAGAAATAGAAGCCGGGCGGGAGCGCTGGTAAATGATTAGAACCACCTGCGTGCAATAGACTACAACGCTAACCAAACGTGGGCGCCTAGCACAATGCGAACAGGAACGTCAAAAAACGTGCATCACGTGGAAGCGTCAATGTACGAGTCAATCCGTGAAGACTGAAACGATAACTGCTATCGCGGAGCGAGCGTAATAGACAATGAAGGTATAGGCTGTCTATAGTGAAGCAAAAGATATATAAATATGTGTATATATCTATATAGATTAATGCCATATCAAAAGTAAAGTACATATAGTAGGAGCCTAATAGAGATTTGAAAATTAAGCGCAAAATCAATAAAGTGCCACTGTAACAGATGCGATGTTATCAAATGCTGTGCAATGAATTAGTGAGCACTTTTATTGTTACCAATATAACACCTCCGTGCAGTTAAAATGTGCTTGAATCACTTCAAGATCTCTATGTACATTTTTAGGGGCGAAGATATGCTTAGGAGTACAAAAGTTCAGGGGATTGGAAGCCTGGTTGTGCAAATTGTAAGTTGTCAATGGTTGGACTGCAGTATCTCAAAAGTCACTATTGGCATTCAAGTGGTGCCCTCAGTAGTGTCTATCTACTGAGACTATTCCACGGAATATTGTCGTTCAGACCGCTGAGATGGGTGGACAACCGATAAATCCATCGTTGTTCTTTATCTAACAGTTGTTGCTGAGTGTTCCCACTCCTCATTTGTAAATGTTCAATTATAACCCACTCCATGTCGTTAGTGGTATGGCCTGCTTCCAGAAAGTGGTTGGTCATTCGTGTAGTATTTCTTTTGCAACGAATAGTGCTTCTGTGCTCACATATTCTAGTCTTTACTTTGCGACTTGTCATACCCACATACCGAAGGCCACAGGGGCATGTAATGAGATAAATTGCATTGTCTGTATTACAATTAGTATGTGTACGGATTTGCCATACTTTCCCTGGTTCCAGGTTAAGGGTTTTAGATGATTTTGTTAAATGGCAAATGCTGCAGTTTCCACAAGGAAAATGTCCGGTGACCTTAGGGAGGCCCCATGCATTATGTATGGTGTTTGTTGACGACATCACTTTTTGAGGTCTTGTGTGCACTAGACTGTCTTTAAGACTTCTACCTCTTTTGTAGGAGAACATGGGTTTTTCCCAACGATGGTTACCAGTATTAAGGATTTGCCAGTGCTTTTGAACAATTTTAGCCACTTGGCATGAGACGGGATTATATGTGGTCACACAGGTCAGTGGTGTTGTAGTTGCCTCCTTTGGTGTATTTTCCAGTAGGCTCTCTCTATTTTGATTGCGTGCTCTCTTCATCGCTTTGGTAGTGATCCTGTTGGGGTACCCACGTTGTTGTAATTTCTTAGTTAGCCATTGAGCTTGGTGTTTAAATTCTTCTACGTTACTACAGTTTCTACGTAGCCTCAGATATTGTCCATAAGGCAAGTTTTCTCTTAAAGTTCGAGGGTGAAAACTGGTGTAGTGGAGCAGCGAATTTCTCGCCGTCTCTTTGAAATGAGTTTTTGTTTCCAGTGCTCCATTAACATGGGTGATGTCTAAATCTAAGAATGTGATACTCTTCCTGCTGATGGTGCTAGTAAATCTTAAATTGGAGTCACACCCATTGATCCATATGAGGAAATCATTAAGGGATACCTCTGATCCTTCCCAAATTAGGAATACATCGTCAATGTACCTTTTATAAAAGCGAATGTAATGTGACAGTGAGGTGCCTGGATGGAATAGATATGTTTTTTCAAAATTGAAAACATACAGTCCTGCCACACTTGGGGCGAAGGTGCTGCCCATCGAAGTTCCGTACGTTTGTAGGTACAGTTGGCCTTCATATTCAAAATAATTTTCTTTTAGTGCAAGTTTTGCACAATCAAGGACGAAAGATTTGGGAGTAACATACTCCCAGATACCCTCGTTCAAGGAGGATTTCAGCACTCTCAGTGTATCATCCTGAGGTAAACTTGTGTAGAGGCTTTCCACATCCAGGCTCACCAAAAAGGACGTGTTGGGATTGAACGATAAATCCTTTATTTTGCCCAATAGATCTTTTGTATCTTGTAAGTAGGTAGAAGAGGCTTTTACCAATGGTTGTAGGAAAAAGTCACAGAATTGTGAGAGAGGTTCTAATACTGACCCGATCCCCGACACTATGGGTCGACCGGGTGGCGGCACCTTATTTTTGTGCACCTTGGGGATGGTGTAAAAATATGGTGTTTTTCCACTATTGGTTGTGAGGAATTGGGCTTCCTTTTTGCTGATATTTCCAAGATTTTCCGCATCATACACCAACTCATGGATAGTAGATTTTAGTCTCTCCGTAGGATCCTCTTGTAGGGGAAGGTAGTTGCGTCTGTCACTTAATAGACGTAAGCATTCTATATGATAATCATTTTTATCCTGAAGAACTATTCCCCTCCCTTGTCCGCAGGTTTAATGACAATGTTGTTATTGTTCCTGAGGGAGGACAAAGCTTCAAGTCACCTTTGCTCACATTCTTAAAGAGTTTTTTTTCTTGGAGATTTTCAATATCTTTGAACACTGCTTGTTCAAAAGTAACCAGTTCACAAGGGATTGAGCTTGGTGGTGGTATGAACGTGGATTTAATTTTTAAATTGGTGTCACCATTTGATCGTATTAGTGGTGCCACTACATCTGACTGATTTTCGAAGAAAGCTTTGAGTTTTAGCTTTCTAAAGAATTCGGCCATTTCACAATGTAGGCGGAACTTGTCTAGATTGGCCGTCGGGACAAATCCTAGGCCTTTGTTCAAAAGGACTTTTTCTCTTTCAGACAGGATGTGTGTGGAAAAATTTGTCACTAAATCCGGCTTGTGCTCGGTCCTGCCTGTTGATTCAGGGATTTGCTCCTGGTGTGTGCCCCTTGATTTTCGTCGTCTTCCCAGTGTACTTGTTGTTGTCTTTTGCGTCTTCCCCAACCTCTGCGGCCATTCCCTAAAAAAGGGGGGGGGGAAACGAGGAGACTGATTCATATATGGATTTTGCATTGGGCCAAATTGGAGATTCCAACCGTACATCATCTGTGGTGGCATCTGAGGGAATCCTGGTTGGAAATGAATTTGATTCCCTGGTGGTCCTTGTGGCCATGGTTGTTGCCAGGTGTTGAATCTCCTCTTCCTCGCTGTCGGTTCCGATAGCTACCAGTGCTGGAATTGCTACTATCTGAGGAGTCATCATCTGAACCTCCTGAAGAATCAGTCCGTTTGGGCGGGTGGTAATCTGCCTCTGAATAAGGATATATCTTGGAGTATGAGAACTTTTTTAGATCTTTTTGAAACTTTAGGATCTTTGATTGTGTAAGGTTTTCCCTGTACTCCTGTATCTCCTTGTTAACTTCGTCCAATCTCTTTTTATAGGCAGTCAGAGTTGTCTTGAAGTGATTTTCAGTGATTTGTATTTCTATGATGATGGCATCTGAAAGTCTTTTCGCCGTTTGTATGATTAATACGATCCAGTCTCTTGTACAGTGCCATGCGATCTTTGCCCAGTCTCTACGAAATCCTGCATCATTTAGAAAGATTCTTGGGGCATTAGTGACGATTAGGCCTCTGGGTGCTGTGTTACTCCTGAGATATTCAGTGAGGATTACCCCGTGTAAAATAGTCCTAATGTGGTTTCTCTTCATTTCAGAAAGAGTCTCCCAGTCTGAACTCTGGGCTATTGTCTTAGCAATGTTCAGATCCGCCAAAAGTGGTGCTCCTGACAAAATATCATCGATTACTTCATCTGCGAATGTGAGTGAAAGGACGCAGGTAATTGGTGAAAGTCCTTTATTTAATATGAAGGGCGACAGGACGAGTCGGACCTCCGACTCCGAGATAGTCAGCTCCCAACTGACTACAGTTCCGTTACCCCAGTAACAAGGAGGTTCCATAGAGAATGGAATAGAACCTAACACATCTTCCCCCCTTACATAACAACGCAGAAGAGTACAATGATGCACAATGAATGAAAACAAAATAACAAAATCAAAAACAATAGAAGCTAACACAATATTAACAAAATGTACAATACAATGAATGTAGCAAAAGAAGAAAACAATTGAACACATCTTCCTCCTAGCATAACAGAGAATATATATGAAAGTACAATACTTGTAGTACAATATAATTTAAGCTATAAAACCACGAAGTCTAGAAGAAGGAAATCTGGTTCTAGTAGATACGCGTCTCTCACATTCACGGATCATAGAAGATGGAACACTGATGCGGGTAGACACAGATTCCTTATCGCCACCCATGGTAGGATTATTACTGTGAATATCATGAGCGATGGAAACCTTGTCCTTGTTCCACCACTTACCATTTTGTAACTTGACCACGTTTTTTTCACAACTACCACTTTTTGTGGAACAGAAAATTTGGAATCCTTCATGGCAATGACTCTAGGTACTTTAATTCTGACAAAATCACCAACTGCAACCTTAGATTCCTTCCCCCGCACACTCACATACTTATTCTGAGCAACAATTCTTTTCCTGATCACATCCTCTACCTTTTGCCTGGAAGAAGAAGAACATCCCATCCAATCTCTAATTAACTTGGATGCAGGTAATCTCCCTCGTAAAAGAGAAAAGGGGGAAAGATTAGTGTCAGCATTAGGAGTAGTGCGAACAGCCCACAACAACTTGCGCAACTCCTCTTTACTGTTCAAACCACAAGACTTGGCCAGCTGAACATTGTCCTTGATGACTCTGTTAAAACGTTCTACCAATCCATTACTCCTGGGATGATATAAAGAAGTTCTGGTGTGCTTAATGCCTAAAAAGGTGACAAAGTCAGAAAATTGAGAGGAAGTGAACTGACAACCATTATCCGATAAAATTTCATCCGGAATGCCTTCCCTAAGGAAAATAGACTTCAAAAATTCAATGACACTGTAGGTATTAGGAGATTTAACAAACTTAAACTCTGGCCAACGACTGTAAAAATCCACGACAACAATGCCATACTCCCGTAAACCACCAGAAAACACCATGGGACCAATAATATCAATAGCTATCTTGCCCCATGGTTTGTTGGGAACTTCAATAGCCTCAACAGGACTGGGCACAGTTACTTGACTCTTGTCGCTTCCAGCACAATAGATGCAATCTCTAACAAAATGCTCAACACTTCTATCAAGCCCTGGCCACCAAAAATGCTCCCTAATCCTCCTCTTCATGGCTCGCATACCAATGTGTCCCTCATGAGCTAAGGTAAGGACTCTAATCCTCATGCTTTCGGGCACAACTAATAAACTAAAACGGTAAAGTAGACCATCAATGATAGAAAGTTCCCCAAAAACATGCTTGTAGACATCACTTTTAACACCATCAGACTTCCATTCCGACCAACCTTGAAGAATACCATTTTTAACTTCTGATATTTGGATATCAATATCACAAGCCATGAGCCATTCACTTTCTAGTATGGCACCATTGCACCTCTGTTCCACCGCACATACCAAATCAGAATCAGAATTTTCAGGTAACTCAACTTCATCCACTCCATTGCAACTAGGCAAACGAGACATGCAATCTGCTAAGACATTTTTAGCACCTGGAACATACTCAACAGCATAATCATATTCCTGGAGCCTATACTGCCATTTGGCAATTCTAGGCGTAGCACGTTCCATACCTTTGGTAGTAAATAGCTGTACTAAGGGCTTGTGATCAACACGGACAGTAAAATGTGAACCCCACAAATATATTTTGAAGTGAACAATGCCCCACCAACACGCTAAGGCTTCTCTTTCTATTACAGAATAGGATGATTCAGCACCCTTTAAACTTCTTGAAGCGAAAGCTACAACTTCATCTTTGCCATCTCTGCGTTGCATGAGGACAGCACCTAAACCCATCTAGCTGGCATCAGTCATAATGATAGTTTCATCAGAGGTGTTGAAAGGCTTAAGAGGTATAGCATGCACGAGTTCTTTTTTGATAAGAGAAAACTCTTGACTACACAGAGTACACCAATTAAAAGAAACATTTTTCTTAAGAAGATTTCTCATGTGAAAAGATTTTTCAGTACACTTAGGAATAAACCTGGAATAAAATTCAACTAAGCCTAAGAAAGACCTTAGTTGATCCTTATTTTTGGGGTATCAAAATCATTGATGGCTTTTACAAGACTGAGCTTAGGTTCAATGCCCTTTTCAGAAAGTTTGTAACCTAAGTACTCAATTTCGGCAAGACCAAATTTACATTTTTCTGTACTGAGAGTTACACCCTTGTTTTTCAAAATCGACAAAACATGACGCATTCTTTTGTCATGTTGGTCTTGATCGTTACCAAAAACCAAAACATCATCCTGAAAAGCAATGACGCCTTCAACATCCTTAAACATGCCTTCAACCACCCGTTGAAATACTGCGGAGGCTGACGCTAAACCAAAAGGCATGCGCTTGAATTGAAACAGGCCCTCAGGAGTAATAAAGGATGTCAGGTGTCTGCAATCAGGAAGAAGATTGATCTGATGATAAGCTGAGGTCATATCCAGTAAACTGAAAATTTTACCACCTCGCAATATGGAAAGCATCTCAGTGATGTTTGGTAAGGGGTGTCGATCAATCCAAATTTGTTTGTTTAAGTCGCGCAAATCCACACACATGCGGACAGAACCATTAGGTTTACGCGCTAAAACAATGGGGGCAACCCAATTGGAACTTTCAATAGGTTCAATGACACCTAGTTCGCAAAGTTTCTGTAACTCAGCTTTCAACTCGGAACGCATGGCTAAAGGAACCCTTCTTACTTTGTGGGCAACTGGGCACGATTCCTCAACAAGCTTGATTTTATGGGTGAAGCCCTTCAAGGTACCTAACCCACTGCGGAAAACTTCAGGAAATTGTAATTCCCACCTGTTGGAATTTATGACAGGCATAACAGGTAAGTAACTGTCCCTTAACACAACTTGAGCAGGATTATTAGGGTCGAGTAAAATGCCTAATTTCTTCTGATCATACCAACCCAATAAACAGGAATCATCCTTGGCTATGTAAACCACCCCATCGGAAGAATTGGATTGGAACTTAAGAGTGGCAGCAAATTCACCAACAACATCAATAGTTTTGCCACCATAACCCACAGGACGCAACATGGAATTAGATAATTGGGTGCCATTGAACTGATTGTGCCAAACTTCCTCACTCAATAAAGTATAAGGTGAACCCGAATCTGCCATGACTTTCACATCGATGCCATTAATACTAATTGTACAATATGGTCTTGTAAAATTATTCAACCCAATGTGACATACAGAATCATCAGCAGCAGGGTCCTTGATCAAGAGTATTTCATCATCGTCACCTGAATCTTGATCATGCTCAACACCATTGCTTGGACTTACTTCCATCACTTTTTTCTTATATTGGACTCTATTGGAGGCTCTACAAACCTTGGAGAAATGACCCTTCCGCATACACTTGGCACAAGTACGATCCTTAGCCGGACAAAAAACAGCATTCCCTAAATGAGACGGGCTACCGCAACGGTAACACTCCAAATGCCTGAAGGAAGGTCTTGTAACCTGGTTACCCAAACTTTTCGCAGTCTCTGAAGTGTTTCCAGAAGCGTCCTTCTTTTTAAACTTAGAGTATTTGGATTTGACTGCCAAAACATCTGAAGATTTGTTATCAGATACAGTTAGTTGACTCATGAAGGACGTGGTGCTTTCAATTCTAGAAGCAATTTCTACAGCTTTCTCTAACGTTAGATTGGGTTTAGATAGTAAGGCTTCCTGAACCTTCTTATTGTTGGTTTTCTCCACTAGTTGGTCACGAATCATTTCATCTTCAAAGTTCTTATATTCACATGAAACAGCAAGAATTCTTAAGGCTCCAACATAACTGGCAGCTGACTCACCAGAAATTTGAACCCTTCTATAAAATTTGTGCCTTTCCATGATGACATTTTTCCTTGCCTTGAATCTTAAATCTAATGCTTTTAAGGCTGTGGCATACTCATCAACTACAAAATCTCCTTCTCTTTCACCATGACTAACCAAAACAGGTTCAGAAGGAATGTGCTTAAGAATTTTTCGACCCTCGTTACCCAAACAATGTCGAAGAACAGCAAACTTTTTTATGTGTAAAGGTATCGCCGTCTAAAGCGTCTAAATATGCTTCAAAAGCTTCCTTCCACTGCTCCCAATCAGATTCCGGAGTAGTGGGATTTGGAGAAAAGGCAGGTGGCGGTACTAATGAATTTTGCATTATGAAGACAAAAAAACAAAAATATGTTGAAAAACATAAACTTGAAATGCACGTGGACATACACTGTGTGTATCAGTGGTAGGAAAAACACTGTACACAAGTAGATGCACAATGAAGGAGGCTTATGCAGTGTACGAGAAAATAAACTGTGTGTATCAGTGATAGTAGAAATACTGTACACAAACAAATGCACCAAATTGCATGAAATGTCAATTAGATCTACTGACACTGAAGTAAATGCACAAAAACACGCTAAAACCTGCGCGTAATTATAATGCAGAGATTATGCATAGGCAACTGAGGGTTAATAAATATGAGAACAGTAGTAAGGATAGCTGAAACTCATAAATATGTGGAAGAAGAAAATGCAACGATAAAGTAAGCTGTGTGCATCAGCGTAGAGAATTTTGCAGTGCACGTGGATTAAACTGTGTGTATCAGTGATATGAGAAATACTGTACACAATAGATGCACAATGAAACGCAAAATAAGCTGTGTGCATCAGCGTAGAGAATTTTGCAGTGCACGTGGAATAAACTGTGTATCAGTGATAGGAGAAATACTGTACACAATAGATGCACAATGAAGCGAAAACTGTAGCACTGGCAATAAAGTGAAACTCCTGATGCACAGTAACACCCTCGGTAAACTGCACGTATTTGCAATAGGAGAATGAAGAGATTCTGCACAGGCAGCTGAGGGTTAAAATATCCCAGGAACAGCTGAAGGAGCTTCCGTTGCTATGATGCAGATATACAATGGACTGACGTAACAATGTGAAGACAGTCAGGAAGGAATGGGAAGGCTCACGCAGGCAGAATCAAGAGCTGTTGCCAGGATACCAGGGGCTCAATGGACTGACAGCGTGGAACCACTGAGGCATGTCAGGAAGGGAGTTGGAGGCTCGCACAGGCAGGCTCGAGACAGCAACTCGAGACCAATTGCCAATTGCCCAATTAAACAGTACTCACGGCAGAAGAATGGATGAAAACCGGAGAACAGATGACAAAGCCGTAAATCAGCCCCAGATGAAGGTTCCAATGCCCCGAGAGGATGTTCTTCACGAAGACAGCACAGCAGGAGACAAGGTGAAGAAACCGGAACACTGCGTGGGGGACTCGTCCTGTCCCGGTAACTCGTCGCCAGTGAAAGGACGCAGGTAATTGGTGAAAGTCCTTTATTTAATATGAAGGGCGACAGGACGAGTCGGACCTCCGACTCCGAGATAGTCAGCTCCCAACTGACTACAGTTCCGTTACCCCAGTAACAAGGAGGTTCCATAGAGAATGGAATAGAACCTAACAGTGAGGCCCTGGTGTTCTGCCATAATTAATGTAAAATCAGGCGGAACAAAGTGTGTGAAGTACTCTCACAGCTGCGCGCTGTCTATTACTTCGAAAACCAAAAGAGAGAGTCAGGACTATGAGTGTGCCCTCTTTGTCCCAAAAGTATTAATCGAAAAACAACTGAGACGGGCCACAAAAGAGTGACTAATTAACCTGAATGGTGTCTGACACCACAGGAATTGTTTTGAAGAACCCTCACACACCAACCTGGTTGGTGTCATGCTTCATCATTGGGTTCCCAGTCGGGTAGCCGAATGCTACCCAACTGTGCTTCAACACCTGATTACAGTGGAGCAGGTTTTTTTGGTTGTTGAGTGGTGGCGTTGTTGGTGTGGTGACTATAAAAATACCTCTAGGAAACTCACTATACAATCTTTTATTCCCAGTGGCCCAGGGTACATTTAAAAACAAGGTGAGGTGAACAATATATTAGAACTACCATTAGGTGTCTAATTTATCATTAGGTCAACATGTTTCAGCTCTCCTAGAAAAAATTAAGTGGAGCTTTCTTCAGGACCTCGTTATGTTGTGAATGAAGTGCAAAAGTGAGTGGTAAAAATTAAACCACAAGTGTTGCGCATTTTTACACACTTGCTACAGCGTGTTTGTCATGCGTAGATGGACTAACCATGAGTAATGTTCCATCTGTGGTAAAATTCCTGTAGGGAAAGAAATCGACAAAACAAACCAACATATAACACATACAAATTGTTTGTTGATTACTGTCACAATCGTATTGATCATCCCCAAGTGGCAAGATAAACATTCAGTGTCACTCATCCGTGCGAGACCATGCAAACAAACAATGGTTCAGATCGTCTCAAAGAACAGTGCATACTCGCCATAATGGAGACCATGCTTGCGGTATAGGCGGCAGGTCAACTGTTCATGCTACGCCGAATATCACATGCAGCAGTAAAAAGCGATGTATATTCGCCAAATAAACTAGCATGCTTGTGCTCAAGGTCAGTGGGCATGCTGAAGTGGAATGCTCAAAAGAGCGTCGCGCTATGCTTGGTAGCGTATTTTAAGGTCTTCCTAAGCTAACATGATAACGGAAGTGCCGTAATGCTAAACATTAAGCAAACGACCTGCGCATTACGCATGGATCATGGTAACATTAGTATTTACGTAATTCATGGCATTTCCATGGACATACGAATCCAGGGCGGGAGGGGCTCCTACTTGGTGCTCTAAAGGAAGGATTAAAAGAAGAAGAATCGATGAAATAGATGTCTCGAGCAGGAGTGAGAGACTAGATTGAATAGCCACTATTTGGATCTGTGAGGAAAGATCTTACTTTGTCTCAGTGCTCCCCGCGTCTTAACCTACTGCGGCGTCCGCTGGAACGAGATAATGTCGAGGGACTGGGAGGTGCAGAAATAGAAGCCGGGCGGGAGCGTTGGTAAATGATTAGAACCACCTGCGTGCAATAGACTACAATGCTAACCAAACGTGGGCGCCTAGCACAATGCGAACAGGAACGTCAAAAAACGTGCATCACGTGGAAGCGTCAATGTACGAGTCAATCCGTGAAGACTGAAACGATAACTGCTATCGCGGAGCGAGCGTAATAGACAATGAAGGTATAGGCTGTCTATAGTGAAGCAAAAGATATATAAATATGTGTATATATCTATATAGATTAATGCCATATCAAAAGAAAAGTACATATAGTAGGAGCCTAATAGAGATTTGAAAATTAAGCGCAAAATCAATAAAGTGCCACTGTAACAGATGCGATGTTATCAAATGCTGTGCAATGAATTAGTGAGCACTTTTATTGTTACCAATATAACACCTCCGTGCAGTTAAAATGTGCTTGAATCACTTCAAGATCTCTATGTACATTTTTAGGGGCGAAGATATGCTTAGGAGTACAAAAGTTCAGGGATTGGAAGCCTGGTTGTGCAAATTGTAAGTTGTCAATGGTTGGACTGCAGTATCTCAAAAGTCACTATTGGCATTCAAGTGGTGCCCTCAGTAGTGTCTATCTACTGAGACTATTCCACGGAATATTGTCGTTCAGACCGCTGAGATGGGTGGACAACCGATAAATCCATCGTTGATCTTTATCTAACAGTTGTTGCTGAGTGTTCCCACTCCTCATTTGTAAATGTTCAATTATAACCCACTCCATGTCGTTAGTGGTATGGCCTGCTTCCAGAAAGTGGTTGGTCATTCGTGTAGTATTTCTTTGCAACGAATAGTGCTTCTGTGCTCACATATTCTAGTCTTTACTTTGCGACTTGTCATACCCACATACCGAAGGCCACAGGGGCATGTAATGAGATAAATTGCATTGTCTGTATTACAATTAGTATGTGTACGGATTTGCCATACTTTCCCTGGTTCCAGGTTAAGGGTTTTAGATGATTTTGTTAAATGGCAAATGCTGCAGTTTCCGCAAGGAAAATGTCCGGTGACCTTAGGGAGGCCCCATGCATTATGTATGGTGTTTGTTGACGACATCACTTTTTGAGGTCTTGTGTGCACTAGACTGTCTTTAAGACTTCTACCTCTTTTGTAGGAGAACATGGGTTTTTCCCAACGATGGTTACCAGTATTAAGGATTTGCCAGTGCTTTTGAACAATTTTAGCCACTTGGCATGAGACGGGATTATATGTGGTCACACAGGTCAGTGGTGTTGTAGTTGCCTCCTTTGGTGCTCCACTACACCAGTTTTCACCTCGAACTTTAAGAGAAAACTTGCCTTATGGACAATATCTGAGGCTACGTAGAAACTGTAGTAACGTAGAAGAATTTAAACACCAAGCTCAATGGCTAACTAAGAAATTACAACAACGTGGGTACCCCAACAGGATCACTACCAAAGCGATGAAGAGAGCACGCAATCAAAATAGAGAGAGCCTACTGGAAAATACACCAAAGGAGGCAACTACAACACCACTGACCTGTGTGACCACATATAATCCCGTCTCATGCCAAGTGGCTAAAATTGTTCAAAAGCACTGGCAAATCATTAATACTGGTAACCATCGTTGGGAAAAACCCATGTTCTCCTACAAAAGAGGTAGAAGTCTTAAAGACAGTCTAGTGCACACAAGACCTCAAAAAGTGATGTCATCAACAAACACCATACATAATGCATGGGGCCTCCCTAAGGTCACCGGACATTTTCCTTGCGGAAACTGCAGCATTTGCCATTTAACAAAATCATCTAAAACCCTTAACCTGGAACCAGGGAAAGTATGGCAAATCCGTACACATACTAATTGTAATACAGACAATGCAATTTATCTCATTACATGCCCCTGTGGCCTTCGGTATGTGGGTATGACAAGTCGCAAAGTAAAGACTAGAATATGTGAGCACAGAAGCACTATTCGTTGCAAAAGAAATACTACACGAATGACCAACCACTTTCTGGAAGCAGGCCATACCACTAACGACATGGAGTGGGTTATAATTGAACATTTACAAATGAGGAGTGGGAACACTCAGCAACAACTGTTAGATAAAGAACAACGATGGATTTATCGGTTGTCCACCCATCTCAGCGGTCTGAACGACAATATTCCGTGGAATAGTCTCAGTAGATAGACACTACTGAGGGCACCACTTGAATGCCAATAGTGACTTTTGAGATACTGCAGTCCAACCATTGACAACTTACAATTTGCACAACCAGGCTTCCAATCCCTGAACTTTTGTACTCCTAAGCATATCTTCGCCCCTAAAAATGTACATAGAGATCTTGAAGTGATTCAAGCACATTTTAACTGCACGGAGGTGTTATATTGGTAACAATAAAAGTGCTCACTAATTCATTGCACAGCATTTGATAACATCGCATCTGTTACAGTGGCACTTTATTGATTTTGCGCTTAATTTTCAAATCTCTATTAGGCTCCTACTATATGTACTTTTCTTTTGATATGGCATTAATCTATATAGATATATACACATATTTATATATCTTTTGCTTCACTATAGACAGCCTATACCTTCATTGTCTATTACGCTCGCTCCGCGATAGCAGTTATCGTTTCAGTCTTCACGGATTGACTCGTACATTGACGCTTCCACGTGATGCACGTTTTTGACGTTCCTGTTCGCATTGTGCTAGGCGCCCACGTTTGGTTAGCGTTGTAGTCTATTGCATGCAGGTGGTTCTAATCATTTACCAGCGCTCCCGCCCCGGCTTCTATTTCTGCACCTCCCAGTCCCTCGACATTATCTCGTTCCAGCGGACGCCGCAGCGGACGGGCAGACGCGGGGGAGCACCGAGACAAAGTAAGATCTTTCATCACAGATCCAAATAGTGGCTATTCAATCTAGTCTCTCACTCCTGCTCGAGACATCTATTTCATCGATTCTTCTTCTTTTTAATCCTTCCTTTAGAGCACCAAGTAGGAGCCCCTCCCGCCCTGGATTCGTATGTCCATGGAAATGCCATGAATTACGTAAATACTAATGTTACCATGATCCATGCGTAATGCGCAGGTCGTTTGCTTAATGTTTAGCATTACGGCACTTCCGTTATCATGTTAGCTTAGGAAGACCTTAAAATACGCTACCAAGCATAGCGCGACGCTCTTTTGAGCATTCCACTTCAGCATGCCCACTGACCTTGAGCACAAGCATGCTAGTTTATTTGGCGAATATACATCGCTTTTTACTGCTGCATGTGATATTCGGCGTAGCATGAACAGTTGACCTGCCGCCTATACCGCAAGCATGGTCTCCATTATGGCGAGTATGCACTGTTCTTTGAGACGATCTGAACCATTGTTTGTTTGCATGGTCTCGCACGTATGAGTGACACTGAATGTTTATCTTGCCACTTGGGGATGATCAATACGATTGTGACAGTAATCAACAAACAATTTGTATGTGTTATATGTTGGTTTGTTTTGTCGATTTCTTTCCCTACAGGAATTTTACCACAGATGGAACATTACTCATGGTTAGTCCATCTACGCATGACAAACACGCTGTAGCAAGTGTGTAAAAATGCGCAACACTTGTGGTTTAATTTTTACCACTCACTTTTGCACTTCATTCACAACATAACGAGGTCCTGAAGAAAGCTCCACTTAATTTTTTCTAGGAGAGCTGAAACATGTTGACCTAATGATAAATTAGACACCTAATGGTAGTTCTAATATATTGTTCACCTCACCTTGTTTTTAAATGTACCCTGGGCCACTGGGAATAAAAGATTGTATAGTGAGTTTCCTAGAGGTATTTTTATAGTCACCACACCAACAACGCCACCACTCAACAACCAAAAAACCTGCTCCACTGTAATCAGGTGTTGAAGCACAGTTGGGTAGCATTCGGCTACCCGACTGGGAACCCAATGATGAAGCATGACACCAACCAGGTTGGTGTGTGAGGGTTCTTCAAAACAATTCCTGTGGTGTCAGACACCATTCAGGTTAATTAGTCACTCTTTTGTGGTCCGTCCATATCTGAAGCACATTTTGAACATTGTGGCAATGGGGTCCAAACCCCCATCATCACAGTGACCAAAATGTAAGTGTGGGGTCCATAGCTGAAGCACATTTTGAACAGTGTGGCAATGGGGTCCAAACCCCCATCATCACAGTGACCAAAATGTAAGTGTTGACAAAGAAAAAGCTGCAACTGCCAAACTGCATGGATGATTCCTGGTCACAGAACATAAAACACATCAGTGGCAAAGTAGTGCATGTGTCCCATTGCAACATAGATTGGGGAGGCAAATACTGCAGTGCAAATAACACATACCTTTGGCCATGTGCAGACAAACAACACCCATGGGGACTGACACTGTCAACATTCATCAATGACACAATGACAGAAGTGACCATCAGAATGCAGACCCACATATTTGCACCAATGGGCACACAAATGCAGATACCCTGTGGAGACTGTAGATGTGAGGTGAATAGATACCATACCATGGCAGCAATGGGACACACAAACCATGATCATTGTGCTGACTGATGACCTAGGAGTCCCAGGGACAGCAGGGGAAACCCACCAAACTACATACAGCCAATGGCACACCTAAGATATGCCAATGCAGTGGTGCAGATGCACAAACACAAACAGGCAGACCCACACTGCACATCAAACACAACAGGTGAGGGGGGTGCCAGTGTCCCCAGGCAACCACACAACACATGAGGAGGCCTGAATACCAATTATACAGATGTGCATACAGTGCCACACAAAGGTAACTCATGGATCCAAATCCCCTATGTGGGCAATCAGGCATTGTCAGATGAGAGGGAGCACAAATCACACATGTCACACAGGCACGTAGGAACAGCAACTGACACAGCAAGACACAGACACACCACAGCACTACCCCCAGGGCCCCCACAATGTGGTGACCCTGGGCTGCATTACAATCCCACTGTGATGACAAAGCTAAATGTCGTTCACACTGTGAACCACAGTCATGTGTCCTGAGCAACAAACTACCATCACACCTACACAAGCACAAATCAATCAGCACGGCCAGTAAGCCAAGGCCAACATGGAGGCAGGGGTCTAGCCGGGCAACAACTCTCATCTGCACACACTCAACACCACACACCTCGACCTCCAACAATGTGCAGCAGTGAAGCACACATGCACTGGTGACATTGCACATGCACCCATGACAATTCCAGGGTGGTGGGTGGGAACCAAGGTGCAGAAACACATCACACATGGCCACTCAACAAGACTCCTGAATGTCTGACACACTGCACACTACGCTGTACATGGACATGACGGCAATACCACACCAACCAATGGGATCCCAGCCACAGTCACACACCAATGAAGAAGCCAAGGTCACCCACAAAGAACACACATAGACAACAACCAACATTGCAGCCCGGACCCAGAGGAGTGCCAGCAGTCACACACACAACGTGTCACAATCACTGAAAGATAACACAAACTGGAAATCACATGACAGGTGCAAACAACAAGTGCCAAGGGGAAACCTGACTGTGACCCATCTGCGTCTGCACACAAACTCAGCCCTGACAGCAAACACACCTATGGGTGACACCCTGATGACCAGTAATGTGCCATGCACCCACATCACAGAGAACCCAGGGAGAAGACTTTGGGGGAACATAGGTCAACTCAGCAAGCATCACAAACCGGTACAACACTAGGGATCACAGCATGCACAGCAAAACAGAAGTGAACACACAGACATGCTCATACAACACACACCTTGGGTGCAGGCAATATCACAGGAGTACACACTGCCATGAGGGGACTCCACTCCTGTGTGAGGAAAGCTGTGCCATATGTTGCCTCAGTAGGGCCCCATCATGTCAGCTGAGCACTTGGTCACACAATCAACAATTAGCACCAAATGAAGGCTCCTGTCACATCAGCCTGGTCATGGAAGTGCCCACGAAATCATCAGCACAGATCCAACACACTTGTATAGCAATGTTGCACTGACAACACAGATGAGTCCTTCCCCATTGATGCCCAAACCTGCATGTCCAGTGGAGATGGCCACACGGTCAGGGAAGTAGACAAATTGAACAATGGCAGGCACCACAGATGTGCAGGGGTGGAAGCCACAGATGTGAAATTGCTAATGTAAGTAGGAAATCCCATTGCCAAATACTGAACACATGACACCCTCAGATGCTGCTATGGATGACATGGATACACCACAGGATAGGACACATTCCCCTGGACCACATGTGTTCCTGCACAGTAACACTTCATTATCATGAGACCAAATATCACCATCACTGCAGCAAGGGCATGGTTAGCATCATCAACAACATGTACATCAGAAGCATAAGCACTAGAGAACAGAAAGTTGCTTTATTCAGCATATGTGTGTTTAAAAGTGAAAGTCCAGAATAAACACAAAGGCCAATGGCCAGTCCATTGTCAAAGTCCAAACAGGGTGACAGTGGCAGATGTCACCCTACGCATGCCTGCACTGCACAAAACCAGGGACAATCCACTAGGAGGGGCAACCGGGGGGCAGGCCAGGCACCGCAGGGACAGGATCAGGGCTCACCAGGAGGAAGCAGGGAAGGGGTGGTGGGTGCTGGCGAGCCACTGACAACTGCAGTGGAGGTGTCTGACATGGTGTGTGCCGGCACAACTGAGGGGCATGACTCAGATGTTGTGGGTGCCGGCACGACTGCAGTGGACCCTGCAGATGGAGTGGACAGGTCCGCCACTGAAGTGCCCAAGTCAGACAGGGTGGTAGTGGACTCCACTGCAGTGCCTACCACCAGGGGAGGAGAATGGGGAACAGGCAAGGTGGGCTGGACAGAGGGGGAGGACACCCTCACCACATCAGTGGCACAGACAAGCGCAGCGGGGGGTGTGGTGCCGGGAGAGCAAGTGGCAGGGGAGAAGGCCGGATCCTCTTGGGGATGGTATATCTGTGGGTGGGGAACCTGGGGCAGGGTGTGGTGGGGGCACCTGTGGAGTGGGGGCCTGAGGGATGGAGGAAGGAGACCTGGTGCCTGAGCTGCAGGGCGGCGGCGGGGTCTTGCTCTTACGACTCCGGGGGACTTGCGGGTGGGGGCCTCAGTCTGTCTGCGCCTGGGGGAGGGTGTCCGGGGGCGAGGGGCACTCTGCTCCGTGTGGGTGGGCTTCCTCTTCCCCCTGAATGCTGTATCAGCTGGATCGGAGGGGAAGAGGCCGAGGTCACTGAGGAAGAGCCGCTGGGTCTTTGGGGTTGCAGGTGAGGCAAGGGAGGGTGCTTTGGAGGGAGAGGCAACTGAGGACTGTGCAGTGCTCGTGGATGCGTGTGTGTGTTCCAGGGCCCCATCCCCTGTGAGTCTGGTTTCAGTCCCCTGACTGTGCGTGCGTGTGCGTTTTGTTTGTGGCGTGTGTGTCTGTGTGCTGGACGTGTGTGTGCTGGTGTGTGCCTGTGCCGGTGTGTGTGTGCTTGGGACGGGGAAGGTGCTGGGGAGTGTGGATGGAGCAGAGGCAGGAGGGGTGAGGGACTGTCTGAGGAGGGACACTGCTGCCGTCAGGGAAAAGTCCATGGACCTATTGCCCCTCTGTAGGTCAGACATGCCCGATGAGATGCCCTCCATGAACGACACCAGCTGAGTCAACAGAGCGGTGTGCGCATGGAGGACACTCAGCATGGCTGTCTGCCCTACATGGAGCTGGCGAAGGAGGTACACAGACTCCTCACTCAGGGGAGCAGGGGACACAGGGGCAGGGGGTGCGGTGCCTGGCCCAAAGGAGACACGCTCCCGAACATGGGAGCCTCCACGGACCTGGGGAATGGGAGCCGATGGGAGGGCGGTGGTGGTGCTGGTGGTGGCGGGGACAGCACCACTAGCTGGGGTGTGGTGGCTGCTGACACCCGCCTCCATAAGGGAGTCATCCTCCGAGCCGCTGTGGTCCTCAGCTGAGGTGGATGCTGCTGAGGACTCCTCGGTGTGGCTCCCCTCGCCCTCCGTGCCACTGGGTCCCTCCGACCACTCCTCTGCTGTTGACCCAGTCTGGCTCTCCGGCTCCTCCTGGTCCGTGGAGCTGTCCCCTTCCGTGGCCGTGGATGTATCTGCAAACAATGGGGAAACAGACAGACATCAGTCACCTGCACCAAACGCACACACCACTGTGAGCACAGCACATTACAGAGCAAGCCCTGGCATCATTAGTTGAACATTGCTAAAAGTGCCCTAACTGAACAGGAGAAGCCAATTGTCAGTCTGATGCCAACCATGGCACTCACATCCCACATGGCCTTGCACCCATCTGTCTGGTGTCTGTTGGATAGCAACACCCCAGTGTGGACACATGCACCACCTACACAGTAGTTGGACAGTGCAGAGGACACGGTGTAGCATGTGGACATGCACACATCACAACTCTTGCCACTGAGTCAGTACAGGTTTCCGGATGAAAGGGATGCCCAGAGTCAAATAGGAAATGCATGTGATGCATACCAGCGACAGACACCATGATGCACCCATGTCCTGATAGCCATCGCCACAATGGTGTGCATGTAGCACATGTCACTCCCCTGCAGGATCACCAATAAGTAGACACATGCCATGGCGGAGGCATGACTGCTAAGTCATACATCACTGTCTCAGTGATGTATGACTTGGCAGCCAGACAACAACACTCTGCACTGTGTCACAATAGTAGGTCATGGGGAATGCAAGTCCTGGAGCTGCACAAGTGCACATGTACATCCCCCACACAACACATCATCTTAACCCTCATCTGTCCAGGTCATACCGATTGGACATATGGGAGACCTGTGACACTACCCTCTGAACCTGAGCCCCTCACAATCTGCTGTGAATGGGAAACATCTGCCTGAACTTCACATTCGCATACCCCAGTCTGCACGGGCAGCTGATCAAACACCTATGTGACACACAAGTATCGTCTCCTATGGTCACATCTCCAGTGGCATGCTGAGCCCCTATCGAGAAACACCCCAGCAGTCCTGGCAACAAATCCACAGCACACTGACACAGAGGCAGACACCTGAGGGGTCAAATCACTGCGCACAACGTGTCAGCTGATACCCGGGAGTGGGAGTACAGGTGTATTGGATGGGCTGGAGTAGGCATGACTGTCCTGCCCCACATGAATGAGGGATGCGCCCTGGACAGTGGATAGCTGGCTATGTATGTGTCACACACATAATCTGCACACTCCTGGGGCCCAAACATTGTTCCCACCCGCTGCATGGGTGTGTGCCAGATACCCCAGGCACATGTGGTGGCTCAGCTCAGCAAGTGGACCGCATATGAAAGCAACACGCAGATTACATGTCCAAACACAGGCATTGTGTGAACAATGGACCCACCCATGATGCCCACAACAGAGTTAGGGAAACAGATGCTGTCCCCCACCTTGAGTGAAGCAAACTGCAAGGACACAGTCCCAAGTGACACAATTCCCTGAATGTAAGGGCCACACCTGGGTATCAGATGAGGAGTGGGCAGTGCACAATAGAGGGACATGGCTCCTGGACAACATGACTGCTGTACTGTGGCAGTTTAACCAGGCCAGAGGAGGGCACATAGCATGTAATACAGAGTTCACAGTGCAGTCTTTGACTCACCCCCTCCTTGCTGCTGTCTGGCCTTCAGCTGCCCATCCAGGTCTGGAAACACCACCGCCAGGATCTGGAGCATGTGGGGGGTCAGGGTCCGTGTTCCGCCCCTCCTGCGAGGAGGCGACAGCTTCAGCTGGACCCGTGCAATCCTCCGGGTCCAGCCCCGAAGGTCCTGCCACCTCTTCTGGCAGTTGCGGATCCGGCGCTTGTAGACCCCCACGGACCGGACAGCCCGGACGATGTCCTTCCAGATCTCCTGCTTCCGATGGGCATTAACCTGTGAGGATGACAAAGTGAAAAGGCCATTACTACACATGCAACATATCCGTGCATGACACAGTTGTATATACATGTCTCAATCACAGGGGCACATGATGTACACAGGCAGTGCAACGCTGCCCATGGACAGTTTGCCAGAAGTCACTACATGGTATCATTGCATGGGAAGTAAAACCTTGTTCAAATGCACTGTCACTGCACCATACCTGTCCAGTGCATGTCACTACACACTATGGGGGGTGACAACTACTCAGTGAGCCTGCTAGCCAGTGGCGTGCAGACTTTCAGCCTTGCTAGTCAGACAAAATGCACATTCAGAAAGGCAGTGCACAGAACACTCACCTGCTCCCCTGGTGTCCCATACAGCTTGCTGTACTGTGGAAGTAGGCTGTCCAGCAGGGCCTGGTTCTCCTCAAGGCTGAGGGCTGGGGCTCTCTCCACAGTACGTGCCATTGCAGGGTCCAGAGGGGGCAGAGACAGCAGCAGTGAAGTGGCAGATGTCGTCCTGGAGCATGTAGTGCAGGCAAGTGAGCTCTCAGGGGAACAGCCAGCAATATATATGTGCTGCAGAGGCAGATACTGTCCCATGTGTCCAAAGTGATAGGTCCAAGTCGTTTGCATCTTCTGAATCTGGCCAATCCATGGAATAGCAGCACCAATACACGCCCACAGCATCCTTCAAATCTTCAACTTCATGACATACATGATTTTGCAACATTGTTGTGGGTGACCAACTGAATTTCCAGCAACCGACTCGTTCGAATTTCGAAAACGTGTCCATTGCCAGGCTAGGCCATTGTCAATGGGTGCGCACCGATCGGTCCATTGCTGTTCAACGCGTACAGGGGTACAACGCGTACCCGCACACATTGAATGCAATGGGCCGGCCGGGTGCACCGATCGGTCCATTGCTGTTCAACGCGTAAAGGGGTACAACGCGTACCCGCACACATTGAATGCAATGGGCCGGCCGGGTGCACCGATCGGTCCATTGCTGTTCAACGCGTACAGGGGTACAACGCGTACCCGCACACATTGAATGCAATGGGCCGGCCGGGCGCACCGATCAGTCCATTGCGGTACAACGCGTACAGGGGTACAACGCGTACCCGCACACATTGAATGCAATGGGCCGGCCGGGTGCACCGATCGGTCCATTGCGGTACAACGCGTACAGGGGTACAACGCGTACCTGCACACATTGAATGCAATGGGCCGGCCGGGCGCACCGATCGGTCCATTGCGGTACAACGCGTACAGAGGTACAACGCGTACCCGCACACATTGAATGCAATGGGCCGGCCGGGCGCACCGATCGGTCCATTGCTGTTCAACGCGTACAGGGGTACAACGCGTACCCGCACACATTGAATGCAATGGGCCGGCCGGGTGCACCGATCGGTCCATTGCTGTTCAACGCATCCCTGTACAAGTGACTGGCATATGTCACCATGCCTGTCTCAGATGAACATATGCCAGCCACAGATAGCTCCCAGGGAGTGAGGGGCACACCTACAATACGACAACCTGTCCAAACTGTATCATAAGGCATGTAAGGCTGCATTTCCTATTGTGTGTATGTTGGTGTACATGTTGTCCTGTGGGTGTCACCTGGGGGCAGCCACCCCCAGGCTGTGCACGTGTTCATGGGGACAGGATCCTGGGTGTTACGTGTACATGACCACTGTGATGTGCAACTGTTCATATCTGTGCATGTGCCATGGTCACATTTCACGGTGGTGTATGTGTATGTCATGTCACATACCCCGTGAGTCCCATGTGGGACGGTATGTTTGAGCCAGGGTGTCCCAGTGGCACAATAGTGATGGTCCTCCACAGTCTGTGTGCATGTAGTGTTTACAATGTCTCTGATTTCATGTGCACAATGGGAGACAGTCTCCACATCCACGTTGTGTGTGCATGGACTTTGATGTTGTGCGTGTGTGTGTCACAGACGTCCATGTCTGTCCTGCAGTGGCAAGTGGGACCACTACCTGTGGGGGTCATGGTTGTTTTGCTGTGGTGTATACATGATACTCCATGTAATGCCAGTGTCCATGTGGCAATACAGGGTCCCTGGGAATGTACCTGTCGTTGAGCTGTTATGCCTGGGGCACATCTGTCCTCACATGTCACTGTGGGGGGTGATTGTGACATGGCAGCAGGAGATGGGAACTGTGACACGGCCTCATGATATCCAATGGGCCAACCTGGGACTTATTGATGCCACTTGTTGAACCGTGATGACAGATGTTGGCCATGTATGTACCATACATGTCCTTACGGAACTGCACACTTCATGTAGTTGTGCCTCATAATGATGTATGATGTGATATTGAGTGTGTTCAATGCCGCATATGTGGGGTGACTGACAATCTTGCTTTCTGCTCCTCTGCACTGCAGGGCTCCTGCTGTCCATAGACCATTCCCAGACCTGGCAACGATGGTGGAACGGGACAGCATCCGACGGTACCGCTTCACCAGGCAGCTGATTGAGGATTTGGCAGTGCAGTTGGCCCCACATTTGTAGCCTGGCCGGCCGTATCCTACAGCGCTGACCCCCAAGGTGAAGGTGATGGCAGCCCTACACTTCTTTGCCACAGGTACCTTCCAACATACTGTGGCGACTGCTGGTGGGATGTCACAGACCATGTTGAGCCGTGTGCTCCGCGATGTTTTGGAGGCAATGCTGCTATTCCTGAACCGGTACATCTATTTCCCTAGACTGCAACAACTCACTGACGTGAAGAGTGACTTCTATGCCCTGGGGAGGATGCTGCATGTCATTGGCTCCATTGATGGGACACATGTGGCTTTGGTACCACCACAGGCCCAGGAGCAGGCCTACCGTAACCGCAAGCACTACCACTCGGTCAATGCACTGGTGGTGTGTCTTGCAGATATGACCATCACACACGTGTGTGCCCGTTTCCCTGGTTCAGCACACAATGCCTTTGTGATGAGGAGTAGTCGCATCCCCAGGATGATGGCACAGATGCAGAACCAGCGTGCCTGGCTTGTCGGTGTGTACTGACTTTGTGCCATTGTGTGTGATCTGATCTGTAGTATTCCGCCCACTTTTCCAAGTCAGCTAATGTGCACTTGTCTGTCCGTAGGTGACTCGGGATACCCCAACATGCCGTGGTTGCTGACACCCCTCAGGAACCCTGTGACACCAGCCCAGATGCGCTACAATGAGGCACATGGTCGGACCAGGAGAGTGATTGAGC
Source organism: Calotriton arnoldi (assembly GCA_963921515.1). Lineage (NCBI taxonomy): Eukaryota > Metazoa > Chordata > Amphibia > Caudata > Salamandridae > Calotriton > Calotriton arnoldi. The sequence continues at coordinate 216,626 of CAWUFW010015311.1, read as the reverse complement.
GGACATTTGGTCTCCTGAAGAGCCGCTTCCGCTGCCTCGACAAGACAGGAGGGTCCCTCCCATATGCCCCAGCGAAGGTGTGCAAGATTATCATCGTCTGCTGCATGCTCCACAACCTGGCAGTGCGGAAGGAGTTGCCTCTCATCCAGGATGACAATGACCAACATCCGCCACCTGTGGAGGATCCTGGCCTGGACCACGATGCCAGTGATGATGATGATGATGAGGGTGATGTCCGCACACAGCTCATCACCAACTTCTTTAGCTGAATGTGAGTATCCTGAGGTGTCATGTCAATGATGTGAGTTGGCATGATATGTGTAGGTGGGGCTCTGTTGCTGTTGGAGTGTGTCCATGGGCTACTTGACTGGATGTGTGTAGCGATGTGTGCTTACAGGTGGTCTGTACTCCCCAACAGTGTTGACATGCTAACTTGGTTCTGGGTGGGTATCTTGTAACATGTATTGTGCATGAGTTTTGCTGTTCTGTCCTGTTCTCCATTGCTTTTGACTGTGTGTCATTTCTGTCCTTCACAGGGTACTTTCAGATTCGTTTGGTCAACTGTGTCCACCGACGACGTGATTGTACTTCCAGGGTGGTAGCTGTTGTGTCCCTACAGGTGATGTGCGCCACACCCATGGACTTCCTTCCTTCTACAGTTGTTGACTGTGTGCCCGCTGCCAGGTGGGATTACCTTGCATCTGTAGTGGTTATGACATGTTGCAACTGTGTAATAAACCTGTGCTTCACTTTGTGATGTGCGTTGTCTGTGGTCACACATTTGACTGCCATTTGCTTACTGCACCTGTGGGCTACTTGACTACAACTGGGAATAGGTGTGGTGTCTGTGCATTGCACCATCTTCCCTGGCAACATCAGTGTAGGCAATGAGTCAGATGGCCTAGGTGTGTATGTGTTGTGTAGCCCTGGTGGTGTGTCTCCCTCATATGTGTCACGTTGCCTTTACTCACATGCCTGTGTTGTACTTGCTGTTGCAGTCCGCATACACAGTGTAATTTTGCAGTTCATCATCCCCATGACAGCACCCACGTTGGAATCACAACAGAGGCAAGTATGGTGTATTAGTGTGTTTATTGTGATACATTTGTGTGAATAGTGCATAGGATTGTTAGTGCTGTACATTTATATTGCAATCAGAAGTTCCTAGGTGAATTGAAAGTCCTGGTAGACAAAATCCCCAGTATCGGGGCCACAGTTGTCTGAGACATTGGTCCAACTTGTACTCCCCATGTCATGTGTGGGAGTTGTGTTGCCGTCAACAGGGTGAACAGTCTGTGCACAAAGGTGAACATCCAGAACAGGTTCAGGCTTCCTGGGGGTTGCACTTGGCCATCGGCCTCTCACTTACCCCTCCTCGGACGACCCCTCTTCTTTGGGGGGCCCCTCAAGTACAGGCTGCTGCGGTGCAGGGGACTCTCCGCCAGAGTCATCCTCCCTCCCTGTGGCAGTTGCAGTTTGTTCAGCACCAGATGTTGTTGGCACACAGGGAGGTGTAGACTGGTTACTGTTCATCTGGCGGAGGCATTGTAATATGTCCCTGTGCACCGCCGTCATCTCTTGCAGTGCGTCCCACTTGGACTCCACGCGAGACATGTGAGAGTCCAAGCGGGCATGATGGGCAGCCTGCTGCTGTTTCATGTCTCTGAGGAGCCCCACTACCTGGCTGAGATCTCCGGTGCTGGACTGGTACGCATCGGCTATGCGTACCAGTTGTGGGTCGTCATGCACACCAGACACCTCTGCAAGCAGCGACCTCTGTCTCCCACCTCTCCCACCACCCCTGCCGACATGTGCAGTGCGTGCAGTGGCACGCACAGATGACCCTGGTCCCCCTTGGGGGTTGGTGGTGGTGGTGGTGTCCATGGCCCCACGTTGGTCCAGGGTCCCTGTGCTGGTGGTGCTCCTTGTTCTGTCCATGTCGGCAGGGATGGTATTTGTGGTGACAGTCGTTGGAGGGGTGGGTGCAGGGGGTGCAGCTGGTGGTCCTGCTGGTGCTGCAGCTGGTGGTCCTGCTGGTGCTGCATGTTGACTTGCACCGGAGGTGCCAGGTTGGTCTTCTTCGTCCGAGGAGGGCAGAGGCTGTACGACACCAGTGAGCTCTGTATCCTCTTGAGCCTGGGACTGGGACTCCTCAGCGTCTGCTGCTGTGTCCCCATCATCACCTGTTTTTGGGAGACACACACAATGTATGTTATGTTTCTGCAGGCATCAATGGTTGACACACCTGACAGTTGTGACTGTGCCTCTGGGTGCGGGCCTGTACATTGCATTGTCCTAAGTTGTCACAGTCAGGGGTTGATATTGGTGTAGCACATTGTCCTGCATTATTTGGGCATTTCTATGTATTTGTTGGGGTGTGAACATGGTCTGCATTGGTTGTATTTGGTTGACAGCCGGCCCTCCTTCCCACCCAGCCAGTCAGTTATCCCACCATGGACTGTGCTTGCATTGCAGGGAGTGAAAGTTGTCTCTCAGGATGTCAGTCAGTGGTGTCCTGCTGTTGGTTGTTGCACAGTTGCCAGCAGGGCCTTGTGCTCCCCACAGCAGTAGCCAGTGTCAGCCATCTTGTCAGTTGTTTTCCACTCCCTGTGATGTGAGCATGGTTCAGGGTGGTGTTGATGGGACAGTTGTGGGGGTGAGCTATGTCTGTGACTATGACTCCCATCATGCTATTGCCTCCACCCCACTTCCCAGCATTCCCATACTTACTTGCTTTTGTGGGGAGTTCAGTGTGTGTGGGTGTGAGAGCAATGGCAAGATGGCTGACAGTGGTGTCCTGCTGTTGGTTGGTGTGCAGTTCCCAGCATGCCCTTGTGCTCCCCACGACACAGCAACAGTGTCAGACATCTTTGATGGGCCTTTCCACTCTCTGTGGGATGTGCATGCGTGAGTGTGAATTTGCTGGGCCATGTGGTGGGGGATGTAGAGCTGTGCCTACGACTCCCATCATGCTATTGCCTCCACCCCCCTTCCCAGCATGCCCATGCTTCCTTCCTTTTGACTCTGCTTCCCTGTGGGGTGGGCTGCCTGTGCTGACAGGATGGCTGGGAGTGTTGTCCTGGCAGTTGTTTGGCTAAAAGTCCCAAGAGTGTCCCTGTGCTTCACACAACATAACCCAGGGTGGTGGTTCTTTGTGGGATCTTGAGTTAGGATGTGAGGCATTGCATTCTCCCAGGTGGGTTATGTGGAGTATGTGTTGAGGGGTGTGTGAGGGTAGGTGCTTGTGACTATGGTCAGTGCTGCAAGTCCTCCTTCCCACCCAGCCAGATATCCCACCATGGAACGTGCTTGCATTGCAGAGAGTGCAAGTTGGCTTTCAGGATGTCAGGCAGTGGTGTTGTGCTGTTTGTTGGTGCACAGTTCCCAGCAGGGCCTTGTGCTCCCCACAGCAGTAGCCAGTGTCAGCCATCTTGTCAGTCCTTATCCACTCCCTGTGATGTGAGCATGGTTCAGGGTGGTGTTGATGGGCCAGTTGTGAGGCTGAGCAATATCTGTGCCTACTACTCCCATCATGCTATTGCCTCCACCCCCTTCCCAGCATGCCCATGCTTCCTTCCTTTTGACTCTGCTTCCCTGTGGGGTGGGCTGCCTGTGCTGACAGGATGGCTGGGAGTGTTGTCCTGGCAGTTGTTTGGCTAAAAGTCCAAAGAGTGTCCCTGTGCTTCACACGACATAACCCAGGGTGGAGGTTCTTTGTGGGATCTTGAGTTAGGATGTGAGGCATTGCATTCTCCCAGGTGGGTTCTGTGGAGTTTGTGTTGAGGGGGTGTGTGAGGGGAGGTGCTTGTGACTATGGTCAGTGCTGCGAGTCCTCCTTCCCACCCAGCCAGATATCCCACCATGGAACGTGCTTCCATTGCAGGGAGTGGAAGTTGTCTCTCAGGATGTCAGTCAGTGGTGTCCTGCTGTTGGTTGTTGCACAGTTGCCAGCAGGGCCTTGTGCTCCCCACAGCAGTAGCCAGTGTCAGCCATCTTGTGAGTCCTTTTCCACTCCCTGTGATGTGCGCATGGTTCATGGTGGTGTTGATGGGACAGTTGTGGGGGTGAGCAATATCTGTGACTATGACTCCCATGATGCTATTGGCTACACTGAGTTGCCCAGCATACACAGAATTCCTTTCTTTCAGTGGTCTTCACTGTGTGTTGGTGTTGTAGTGGTGGCTACATGTCTGGATGTGTTTGTTAGTTATATTTGTGCCACTGCCTAGCTGTAGTTGTAGTTGTGTTTGTACATGTGATGACACGGTTAAATGTAACTTTGAGATGGCATGTGTTGTGTTTATCTGACTGACATACACATTTTGGGATGATTCTGTTCTGGTTGCTGTGTAATTGCTATGAGTGCATGGTTTGACTCTCCCCTTGACAGTGATGTGTGTGTGTATTGTTGCAGAATATTGTGTACATTTGTTGTGTACTCACCAGGCTCTGGGATGTTCTCTAGTCCATAGACGCTCACTGGCGGAAGGATGGCCCGCACCTTCTCCTCCCAGGGCCTGAGGTATACTGGCTTGGCAGGAGGGCCACTGCCGGTGTATTGGCTCAGGAGGTAGTCCTTCTTGAGCAGCTCCCGTACCCTCCTGCGCACGTCATACCACCTGTTCTGGATGTCAGTCTTTGTGCGCAGACATGGTGATTGTGCGTTCACCCTGTTGATGATCCTCTCCCACATCTTGGTTTTCTGGGAGATGGGGGTCTGTTGGACCAGTGTGCCAAACAACTGTGGCTCTACCCTGAGGATCTCGTCTACCAGGACTTCCAATTCACAATCTAGGAACTTGTGATTCTTCTTGGGGGGCATGGTGATGGGTGGTGAGTGATGTGTGTGTTGGTGTCCAGGTGAGGGTGTGTGAGTGTGTGTTTTGCTGGGTGTATGTGAGGTAGCTATTTGTTGGTGTGCTGATGGTGTGTGGCTTGTGTGAGGGATGAGCTGTGGGTGTGTGGTTGCTGTCTGTTGAGTGCTGGCAGTAGAATAGCATTTGCAAAGGATCATGGTTGGGATTTGTGTCCTTTATATGGGTGGAGTTGTGGGTGTGTCTTTGTTCTCTGTCCCCACCCCCCCCAGTATTTATTGGCTTTGTAATTGCTTGTTTGGCCTTTTTTGTGTATTTTTCCTTAGTACTTTCTGTGCATGTTGGAAACGTTCTTGTGACCGAGTCGGACCCTGCAGTTGTCTCGTACGGTCTTCTCCGTTTCGTTCACGCTGTGTTTGTGCAGTTTTCTATGCTGCGTACGCGTCGGTCGCGGTGTTTTGTGTTACTTCGGCTCGGTTTTGTATTTGTGTCGGTCGTACGGCTTGTCCTCCGTACGACTCGGTCGTGGTTTTCGCGCCTTGCATTGTACTTTGCGGTTTGGAGTTCGCGTGTACGTTTCGGTTGGATTTGTTCCGGGTGCGTGTCGGTCGGTTCGATTCGCGTGTTTTTCCAGCCGGATTGCTGTTTTCTGTGCGGCTCGGTCGTTCGGCTTGGGTTCAGTACGTGTCGGTCGGATTTTGCACGCCTTGCATCGTACTTGGCGTGTCGGGCGCCACAGGTACGTGTCGGTCGGAATTAATTCCGGCTCCGAGTCGGTCGGTGCTTTTTCCGGCCCGAATCGGAATCGACCCCATAGTCTTTAGTCTGCCTTCTTAGCCCTGGCCACCAGTAGCGTTGTTTCAATAGAGAAACAGTAGCAGAAACTCCTGCGTGTGCAGAACCTATACCCTTGTGTGCTGTTAGAATTAATCCTAACCTTCGATCCATATTTGGTATTACTCTATCCCCCACTCCAAGAATTTGAGCAAATGGAATATTGTTTGCATCTAACTTGTAGGAGTACTTGAGCTGAAACTTTTTCGGTACTGCCGAGTTATTGCATGTAGCAATAATTGCAACCATTATTTCACCGTCTATTCTCGTTTTTGAACGAGTGATTGCAGCTACGGAAGCCGTGCGTACAGCCCCCTTTGCGGCCTCGTCGGCCAATGAATTCCCTTCAACGTGAACGCCATCACGTTGATGACTCAGTGTGTGTATCAACGTGAGCCCTTGGTAGTTCGTTTTTGAACTCCACTACCTGTTCCCAAAGCATTTTGTGCTTAATTATGCCACCTTTTGCATCTTTAAACCCATTTTGTTTCCAGTTGTGTAGATATTCATTGTATGACTGTACACAGTAAAAGGAATCGCACACAATTAGTGTGGGGAATTCTCGATCCGTATTTACCAGTGCCAGTATCAGTGCTTTTAGTTCTGCCAGCTGTGCCGTACAGTCTCCAAGAGACTGTGTTTTTGTGCAATTTGGATGAAATTTTCCGTCTTGCATCCGTCCTTTAACGATAGCACACGCGGCGCTGTATTGCTGTTTACTCCCTATGGCCGGTTGCGCAGAACCTTCAGTGTAAATAATGTATTCATACTGATCTAGAGGCATTATTTCATTTGGTAGAGGATATTCTTGTTCGTATTGCAGTCATGGTTGTGTTTTTAAATTTGGGTCGTACCTATATTCTACATCTGTTGCAGTGAGAGAATTAGCCCATTGTATCCATCTTGGATGTAAGGCTTTAGCGTTGGGGATGCTTGCCTTTGTCATATCCTCTAAAGCTGGAACTGGGGTCACGACTATTATATGTTTCCCTTGAGCCAGGGCTCTTTCTCTGACTACAGCAGTCTGTACTGCTGTTAGAATTTTTTCTGTAGATGCGAAACGCATCTCAGCGTTTGTGTACAAATGAGATTTATATGCTATTGGTACTGTTTCACCTTCATTATATGTTAGATAGGTGTACCCTGATTGACCTGCAACTATTCGGATCACCAGGTTGCGTACGTTTACGCGTGACTGTAAGGGTTTTGAAGCTATCATGTCAGCTTGTAAGGAACAAAGTGTATCTGTGTGTTCCTGTGTCCATTGTTGAACTGAAAAATCGGGTTTTATTAAATCGTAGAAAGGTTTAACTCTTTCTGCGTAATCCAAAATTTATGTTCTGCCAAAATTAAGGAATCCTAGTATTGATTGTAGGTTTTTTAATGATTTCGGAGGATGGAGCAGCACACACTTTTCTAAAAAGTTAGCTGCCAGGCTTTTCCCTTCACTTGAAAGTTCATATCTTAGAAAAAGGACGTTAAGGTGGACTATTTTCGATTTTTTAAAGTTGAATTTGTAACCCTCAGATGCAAATCCCCAAATTATGGTATTCACTCTGTTCAAGTGTACCTCCAGGTCATCGATCGTTAGATAAATATCATCCACATAGGACAATGCCACTTCATGCAGGTTCTGAAGTAATTCAGTTACCCTGGCTGAAAACAACCCCGGGCTGTTCTTATACCCCTGGGGTAATCGACAAAATTGCCGTTGGGATCCTAGCGCTGAGAATGCTGTCAAATATTTGCTCTCAGGCGCTATATTCTGGCAAAAGAATCCATTTGAGATATCTATTGTTGTTTTGTATTTTTTCTGCACAATGTTATTCATTAATGCGGCACTGTGTGCATTTTGATTTGCAAACGTCTTAGTGCAAGTGTTTAAATGTCTGTAATCTAAAACTAAACGAATTGTCTGGTTTCGATACGGGAAACAAAGGGTTATTCATTTGAGAGGTGCAAGTTTCAATCACCCCTTGGTTTTCATGTTGATCTAAGATCTCCCTGACCTGTTTTTTAGCTTCTTGCTTTATAGGTTACTGCCTTTGTGCAGTTGGAGTGTTTTTTAGTGGAATAATGTGGTGGGTTGAATCCTCATCCCATCCTACATGGTTTTTGTATAATGCTGGAGCTTGGGCTACCGCCCACTCCCGCGCATATGTATATTTTAAATGTTTTGGAACGTGGTCAGAAAATGCTGGTAAAATTACTGTTTCTCCCCTAGGGCAATCCATGACGAATGCTGGCGGCCAATCTTGTTCAGCTAACAAAATGTCATAGCCAAACGTCAGGTTCTCCCAAAAGAGACCTTTAACTGTCATACATTTGTCCCCCTCCATCTGGAGCGTTATTTCATACAATTTGTGCGGGACACTTACCCTAGTATCAGGTGTTTCCACCGTGATATAATCATTTGAGATGTCATCAGTGATGTCACTGACCATGTCATGAATGATGTAATATGTGACGTCATCAGCAGTGCATTGCGGGGCGCGAGTTATAGTTAGCTGAACTAACTATAACGGCTGAATTTCTCTGGTTTTGTACGATTGAAATGTCCAACTAACTATAACGTCCCTGAAACCTGTGGTTTTTTCAGTGAATTTTTAAGGTTTTTTAAATGCTAATTTCTAACTATAATGTCCCTGAAACCTATGGTTTTTCAGTGAATATATATATATATATATATTCACTAAAAACCATAGGTTTCAGGGACGTTATAGTTAGTTGGACATTTCTCTCGTACAAATACGTTGCAGAGAGGTGGTCCGAGGCCACGCCCCTTTTTACACCTCTCTGCAACGCAACTCTGTGCCACCTACTGGAGGTACCTGGTGGGCTAGTTGGCCCCCAGGGACCCTCAGGATTCAAGGGGACTTAATCCCCCAACTTAAAACACGCCACAGGACGTGTTTGCACACATGTCACATCAGGCCCCGCCCCCTCCCTTCACCACTGTGCAAACGTGCCCCGTGGCGTGTTTTAAGCTGGGGGATTAAGTCCCCTTGAATCCTGAGGGTCCCTGGGGTCCAACTAGCCCACCAGGTACCTCCAGTAAGTGCCACAGAGCTGCGTTGCAGAGAGGTGTAAAAAGGGGCGGGGCCTCGGACCACCTCTCTGCAACGCAGCTCTGTGGCGCATACTGGAGGTACCTGGTGGGCTAGTTGGCCCCCAGGGACCCCCAGTATTCAGGGGGAATTAATTCCCCAACTTACAACGCGCCACGGGCGCGTTTGCAGAGTGATGCACTGAGGGGGTGGGGCCTCCGGCGCGATGCCGTTTTTTAAAAATTATTTTATTTTTTAGAAGGGGGGCTGTGTGGCCCCCCTTCTTTTCCTATTTTTTGGGCCCTGGGGACCCCATCCCCCTGGGCCTGACCCCTATTTTGTTTAAAAAAAATACGGGAAGGGGGCCGCGTGGCCCCCCTCCCGAGGACCCCATCCCCCGGCGCATGGCCAGTATTTAAGATTTTTTAACAAATATTTGGAGTGGGGCCGTGTGGTCCCCCTCCCGGGCCACTTCTAGCCCCGGGGACCCCATCCCCGTTGGAGACCGTGGGGGAGCCCCAATGCCATATGAAAATTAAAGTTGTGCTGTTCCTGAATGATCTAGAATTTAGCAGTATACAAGGGACAGTAGGCTACAGTGTCAAAAGAGATGGGAATCTATTTCTTTGGAATGTAATGCCCTCACACACCCAGTTGGGTGTCATGCTTCATCATCGGGCTGCTCCTCGTCTGGCCGGCACTGCAATGCCTGACGGGCTCCCGATGAGGGGCACTTTGGCGGAGATCTTTTTCCAAATAGCCGTTTGGTGCCGTGGGTGTGAGAGATTTAGTGAGTGTAGATGAATAAGGGGTGTGTGATGTTTATGTGAGCTAAAACAGGGTTGGGAGTACCAGCAAAAATAACTTTATTTGTGGGGTCTCCTAACCTGATTAAAATAAAGAAGAAAGGCGCAATGCTAAGTTAATGTCTTAGGTGTGGCGCTCTTCCGTGTGGTTGGTCAACATGTTTCTTCGCAATTCTACAAGTCTAGAGGCGATTCGTCAGGACCTAAAGTTTAAAAACTATCTACACTAAGGTGGACCGGAAAACAAAAATAAATTAATGTTTGGGATTTAAGCCACCATGACTTACTCTGTCTAATGGCTGGTAGTTCTGGTTCTACCTATTATGGAGAGAAAATCACATATTAATGTATGATGTCAAACCAATATCACAAGTATCAAACACTACTGTCCTATTCCCTGTGTGTCTAAATCACAGCACACAGTGGTGAGGTGTTACAGGCATCTAAACACCAGGTGCCAAATATTGAAGTGGTCACAATATTGCTCCTGTGTGTAGTGACCACATCCGTGCATTAAAAACCAAAAACTGCAGAAAGAGCACAAGACTCACCCTAATTGGGATATACTACTGCTTCATCAAACCCCAGCAGCTCAAGATATGAGGAACTTCCCCATTTACTACAGGGGTATGCAGATAAAAAGGAACAGTTAAAAGCTGCCAGCTTGTGGAGTTAATAGCGTTTTTATTGAATAAACTAAAGGATTGGATATGTGGGCCTCCTTAGTACATATAGTGACATACTCCTACATCACGCTATCTGCACAACATTCAGGGGTAGTTCATTAACATTGCCCACATCATTAAAAAGTAATCCCAGCTATGGTGGAACAATACAGGCTTTATATTTGTTACTGAAGTTGGGATAAAGAAACAAAAAAGGGTAAAGGAGGTTGGGAAAGTGCATCTACATAGTTGAACGTTTTAAACTGGCTGGGAAACCCTTTAGCAGGGGTTGGGAGTGCGGAACATTTAGCAGACCATAAAGGTTAACATAGTACTCATGTTTGCGTAGTACGCAATGTGTCCAAGGACCTATCCACTGCTGCCGGGACCGGGAGGGTGGTGGTGTAGTGAACAGGCCCGGTTTAAATACCCACTGCTCCTCCTCGTTAACTCCTGATTGCTACTAGCTGTTGCTGGACCGCTCGCATGAGTGAGGATAATCATTGTGTTGTTCTCTATACTGCGGGCACCATCTTGGAGTGGATACCCTGACTAGAGCTGCCAGTCAGTTTCTACATTTGAAGGCTATGGAAACAACCCTGATCAGGTCCTGGGTTTTGGAGGTTGTGGGATTAATAAAGCACTTGACCGCCCGGGCATCCATCTTATTTAAAATACAAGGTATATACATGGTGAGCGGACGTTAGGCTACTAAAGATATATATTGCTCTGTCCCGCACTGTGTGAAATGCAGATAGGAGAGTAACCTAATAAGTTATGTGTCAAGTTTAAGAGTAATCTTAGTTGGCAATCATTGTGAGATTCGTGCGTCCTCCATTCATGGTAAAGAGAAGCAAAGGAGGATGGGGGCCATTTTGTAATCTTTCGAAACTTGGGGGCCATTTTGGAATGGAGTAGAAGTCACCATAAGGCTTCATTATCATCTCTAGCAAAGTATCCCCTATATGTAATATCACATCAATGTGAATCTTAGTGTACTGGGTCTAATCAAGGGCAATAGGTGTCAGTGATGCAGTGATAAGATGCTATTCCAAGGGAGTTTTTAAGTGCGTAAAGCGCTCCAAGGAATGTCCTCATTCAGTCCTTGTCTGTCAGAAGACAGACGATGCACCCATCTTTGTTCTTTGTAAAACAAAGCTTCTTTGCTGATTTTAGTAAATGTTTCAAGAATCACCCAACGAAAAGAGTCAGGTGAATGTTGGGTGTTAAAAAAGTGTGTGCACATTTTGGTATTCACTTTATGACACCGGAAATTCCTACGGTGTTCCGTGATTATCACTTTGACCAGGCGTGTAGTCATCCCTATGTATCTGAGATTGCAGGGACACGTAATCATATAAATGCAATTTGTCGTATTACAATTTGTGTGTTTACGCAATTCCCATGTGAAGGTTGCATTGAAGATGATATTCTTAGTCACAGATGTGAGGGCGCAGACTGTGCAAGTGATGGACGGGTAGTGACCCTGAACAGGCGGGAGGTCCCACAACTGTCTTTGTGTGTTAACCGTTCGTGTCTGAGGCCTGGTATGGATCAGTATGTCTTTCAGATTCTTTGATCGTCTGAAGGCAAATCATGGTTGTTCAAGGGTCATGCTCCCAGTATTTAATATGCCCCAATGTTACCTGATGACATTTTTTATCCTATTGGAGGCTGGAGTTTATGTTGTTACACATGTCAACATCTCTGTTTCTGCTTTTTGTCTGGGTTCTAATAGAGCCTCCCTGTTGTTGTTTCTTGCACGTTTTTTTGAAAGGGCAATACTGCGTGCAGGATATTCACGTTGTGCAAGACTTTTTGCCAATGTTTCTGCTTCTGTTTTATAGTCCTCCAGTTGGCTACAATTTCTGCGGAGTCTCAGAAACTGTCCCACAGGGAGATTCTCTTTAAGGGCACGCGGACTGGCAACTACTAAACAGTAGAAGGCTGTTGCGATCCGTTGGCTTCCTATATATTGTAGTGCTCAAGGTATCATTATCTAGCCTTATCAAGAGATCAAGGAACGGAATTTGGTTGTCTGTCATGGAGCTTGTGAATTTGAAGTATGGATTCAGGGTATTAATCCACACGCAGAAATCATTACATGTATCCACATTGCCTTGCCAGAAGGTGATTATATCATCTATAAACCTCTTCCAGAGGCATAGATTTTCCTGGTATGGGTTGGAGTCGTTTAAAATGAATTCCTCTTCAAAAGAGGCCATGCACAAACAAGCTGCACTAGGGGCCATGGTGCTCCCCATGGAAGTTCCCTGGGTCTGATGGTATAATTGACCTTTGAATTTAAAAGAAATTTCGGTCAAAACCAGTGTTGCTAGTTCCAAAACAAAACTGCTGGGTGGACGAGTCCCAGGCTGTTTGTTGAAGGCTTCCTCAATCACGCCTAGAGTGGCCCTCTGCGGGATGTTAGTGTAGAGGACTTCTACATCTAGGGTGACTAATAGACTGATGTTACTGGCGTTGGGGAAGTTTGCTAGTAAACGTAGCACGTCCGCGGTGTCCTGTAGATATGTGGGTGTCTGTTTTACCAATGGCTGTAAGAAGTGATCACAAAACTTGGACAGGGGTTCAAGTACCGAGTCTATCCCGGATACTATGGGACGACCCGGGACTGGATGAACGCCCTTATGGATTTTTGGCAGTGTATAGAAATATGGAGTCTTAGGATCCTTTTTAACCAAAAATTCTGCCTCCTTTTTGCTTAGCCACCCTTGGCTTTCTGCCGAGAAGACCATTGATGTTATGGTTTGGTGTAATCATGTCTCGGGATTACTAGCGATTGGCGTGTAGTATTGTCGATTCTCTAATTGCCGTTGGCATTCAATGTCATAGTCACTGGTAGCCATTATCGCAGTGACTCCCCCTTTATCTGCCTGTTTGATGGTTATGGAGGTGTCATTGGCCAGAGAGTTAACAGCCGTCAACTCGTCATTAGAGATGTTTTTGAAGTGTTTTTTGGTTACCCCGCTTCCAAGCTCTTTAAGCACGGCTTGTTCGAAGGTTAAGACTTTGTTCGGTACCATCCCATTGTTGGGAGTGAATGTCGAGGCATTATGTAAGCCCGAATCAGTCTGTTGTGGTGTCGGTGTCTCATTAAAGAAGGCTTTAAGGCGTACCTTCCAAAATAATTTTTGTAGTTCACACTGTTCCTGAAACCTGTCTGGTCTGGGAGTTGGAACGTACCCAAGACCCTTTTCTAGGACTCTTGTCTCAATATCTGTCAGAGTCCTTTGAGAGAGATTGACAATCAGGGTCTCCTTTTGGTGTGGCTCTGGGTTTCCACCACATTCTGGTTGGATTCCTGCCATTGGACTCTCTTCTGTTGTTGTTGCTGATTCCCTCTTCTTCTTCCGCGCCCTCTGCCCCAACCTCTTTCTAAAAAAGGCTGGTTGTTGACAGTAGGTAAAACTGTGGGGGTCCTTGAGGGTACATGGGGTATGGCCAGAATCCAGGGCCCTGAAATTGGGGTACTTGAAATCCTGCAAAGCCTTGTCGGCCTCCCCTTGTACGCTGGTTAACGCCCCACTCTTCTGTACTTGAGTCGCTGTTAGTAGATGAGCCTCTTCTAGTTGAGCTGGAGCTCGCATCAGAGGTGTTGTTAGAATCTGGGGGGACATAATCGGTTTTTAGATAAGGATAAACCTTCTCCTTATCGAACTTACAAATATCTTTTTGTAGCTTAGTTACTTTCTGCTTCATTAGATATTCTTTGTGTTCTGCTATTTCATTGTTTAGCTCAGTTAGTTTGAGCTTAAAGGCAGCGGTAGTAGACATGGTGCTCTTAATGGCCGCTTCTGCTGCCTGAATTCTCGCCAATAGCGCATCCGCTATTCTTTTTGCTGTGTTGATTATCAAGATCAAAAGATCCCTAGTACACTTCCACGATACCAGGGACCATTCTTTCTTGAATGTCCCATCTTCCAGGAATAGACGGGGAAAATTACGTACAATTAGGCCATTAGGTGCTATATTGGCCCTCAGATATTCCGTCATCAATGCGCCATGTAAGGTTATTTTTACCCATTCGTGTTTCAAAGAGGACAGGGATTGGCAGACCTCAGACTGGCTCCCCGTGGCAGCACTACTCTCTGTCCCTAAAATAGAGGGAGCTCGTAAAATTTCTGCAGCTTGATCATCTCCGAAGCTAAGTCCTTGTTCCTCCATGATGCTGAGGATATAGGTGTGCTTCAAGAGGCAGGAAAGATAATGAGAGTGGCAAACATCCAGCAGGACGTGTTTTGCCAACAGAAAGTGTAGAGGGACAAAATATAGTATTTACCCACCAAAACACCAAATTGAGTCCCACGGGAGAACCGTGCTCATCAATATTCGCAAATAGAGGGACAACGGGCTTTTATACATAAGGTCCAGCACAGTTGCCCAAATGCAATATGAAAATTAAAGTTGTGCTGTTCCTGAATGATCTAGAATTTAGCAGTATACAAGGGACAGTAGGCTACAGTGTCAAAAGAGATGGGAATCCATTTCTTTGGAATGTAATGCCCTCACACACCCAGTTGGGTGTCATGCTTCATCATCGGGCTGCTCCTCGTCTGGCCGGGCGCTGCAATGCCTGGACGGGCTCCTGATGGGGGCACTTTGGCGGAGATCTTTTTCCAAATAGCCGTTTGGTGCCATGGGTGTGAGAGATTTAGTGAGTGTAGATGAATAAGTGGTGTGTGATGTTTATGTGAGTTAAAACAGGGTTGGGAGTACCAGCAAAAATAACTTTAATTGTGGGGTCTCCTACCCTGATTAAAATAAAGAAGAAAGGCGCAATGCTAAGTTAATGTCTTAGGTGTGGCGCTCTTCCGTGTGGTTGGTCAACATGTTTCTTCGCAATTCTACAAGTCTAGAGGCGATTCGTCAGGACCTAAAGTTTAAAAACTATCTACACTAAGGTGGACCGGAAAACAAAAATAAATTAATGTTTGGGATTTAAGCCACCATGACTTATTCTGTCTAATGGCTGGTAGTTCTGGTTCTACCTATTATGGAGAGAAAATCACATATTAATGTATGATGTCAAACCAATATCACAAGTATCAAACACTACTGTCCTATTCCCTGTGTGTCTAAATCACAGCACACAGTGGTGAGGTGTTACAGGCATCTAAACACCAGGTGCTAAATATTGAAGTGGTCACATTATTGCTCATGTGTGTAGTGACCACATCCGTGTATTAAAAACCAAAAACTGCAGAAAGAGCACAAGACTCACCCTAATTGGGATATACTACTGCTTCATCAAACCCCGGCAGGTCAAGATATGAGGAACTTCCCCATTTACTACAGGGGTATGCAGATAAAAAGGAACAGTTAAAAGCTGCCAGCTTGCGAAGTTAATAGCGTTTTTATTGAACAAACTAAAGGATTGGATATGTGGGCCTCCTTAGTACATATAGTGACATACTCCTACATCACGCTATCTGCACAACATTCAGGGGTAGTTCATTAACATTGCCCACATCATTAAAAAGTAATCCCAGCTATGGTGGAACAATACAGGCTTTATATTTGTTACTGAAGTTGGGATAAAGAAACAAAAAAAGGGTAAAGGAGGTTGGGAAAGTGCATCTACATAGTTGAACGTTTTAAACTGGCTGGGAAACCCTTTAACAGGGGTTGGGAGTGCGGAACATTTAGCAGACCATAAAGGTTAACATAGTACTCATGTTTGCATAGTACGCAATGTGTCCAAGGACCTACCCACTGCTGCCGGGACCGGGAGGTGTGGTGTAGTGAAAAGGCCCGGTTTAAATACCCACTGCTCCTCCTCGTTAACTCCTGATTGCTACCAGCTGTTGCTGGACCGCTCGTGTGAGTGAGGACAGTCATTGTGTTGTTCTCTATACTGCGGGCGCCATCTTGGAGTGGATACCCTGACTAGAGCTGCCAGTCAGTTTCTACATTTGAAGGCTATGGAAACAACCCTGATCAGGTCCTGGGTTTTGGAGGTTGTGGGATTAATAAAGCACTCGACCGCCCGGGCATCCATCTTATTTAAAATACAAGGTATATACATGGTGAGCCCCAATGCCCCCACGGTCCCGCGGGCTCCCCGCCTCCTGCGGGAGCCGGCATTGCTTTTCCACAAGGGGAGCTGCTGACATGCAGCTCCCCTTGTGGAAAAGCAATCTGCTTTGGATTTTGGAAGCGAGAGCAGGAAACCTGCTTCCAAAATCCAACCCAGTGTTTGCTATGACAGAGCCGCACGGCTCCCGCCCTGCCATAGCAAACAGCAGTGTCCCGGGGTGGGCACCCCGGGACACTGCAGGAGCCGGCCCTGGGGGGTGTCGGTCCCCAGGGCCATCATGGGCTCCAGGAGGGGGGCCGCGCGGCTCCCCTCCCTACCAGTGCAATGCCCCGGGGAGGTGGTGGTCTCCGGGGCTCGGGGGTCCATAACGGACCCCCGCATTTCCATATTTAGTGCCCCAGGGAGGTGGTGGTCCCCGGGGCATGTGGGGGGGCTCAAGCCTCCCACACAGGTTTAAAAAAAAAAAAAAAAAGAGCCCCGGGGAGGTGGCAGTCCCTGGGGCAGCGTGGGGGGGATTGGGACCCCCCCATGCATTGTTTTACACAGCCACAGGTGGCAGTCCCCGGGCTGCGGGGGGCCGCTTGCCCTCAGAAGTTGTTTCTGAAAGCCCCGGGGGGGTGGCGGTCCCCTGGGAAGCGTGGGGGGGATTGGGACCCCCTCCACACATTTTATTTCACAGCCCCGGGGAGGTGGTGGTCCCCGGGGCTGCGGGGGCCCCCCAGGGGCGTGGCTTAGCCAGCTGCAAGATGGCCGCACTTTAAGTGGGCTCTGCCGGCCAAGCCTAAAATTCGCAAGAATCCTGCAGACAACTGCGTCAAATCTGCCCGGCACCCCGCAATCCACACTCACCTCACCCTGGGGCGTCATTTGATGTGACTCTCGGCCCCCAGTGCCACGGAGGAGCCGTGCTCTGCCGCCCGACCCTCATGCCGGGTCCGGGCCATGCCGATGGTGAGGCCCGGCTTTCCTGATGCCTTGCTGCTGCGGCCCCTCGTGCCTGGAGGGCCGGCCGGAGGACTGCCTGCGATCCCGGACTGTTGGAGCCGGTGAGTGCCGCTGCCGCTGGGGCTTCTTGCGGCGGGATTGGGGGCGCGCGAGCCGCACCGCCCGGCCTGGGCCTTCCCGTTGCGCTGGCGTCATTTTCCTGGTCCTTGGCGCCCGCTGTAGCGGCCCTTAGTGCCCGGGTCTGGCGACGGGGGCAGCGCGCTCACCGCGACTCCCCGCCACGCTTGGTTCTCTGCTGGCACGGCCCCTCGACTCCCCCCGATGCTCTGCAGCGGCCGCCTGGCGCCCTCTGCCTCTCACTCGGCCTCCTCCTCCCTGCTACCTGCTGCACCTCCTTGGCTCACGTCCGGCCTACTCGGCCTGTATTACACTGGGCTGTTCGCCTCCGGACCCCACCTGCTGCAACTGCCTACCTGCTGATCCACGCCTGGCAACGTACCCTGCGGTCATGCCAACCCTCCTGTTGGCCTTAATCTGGTTATTGCGTCTTCCTGCGCGGGCCCCTCGGCCATCTAGTTTTGGCCTTGGCGTTATACCGCCCGCCGCGCTTTCACAGCCGCTCCTGGTGCCCTCCGGCCCTCTGACGCTGAACTTCCACGGCAAGTGCTACCTCTGCGGGGGTCCTCACTGCTGTGGGGACATCCTTGCTACATCCTCGTCAGCTGGCCCCGCTACACTGGCCCTGCGCTGGGGGCTGCCTGCCCCCGTGTCTCCCCGCTGCTTCTCCCCCGCAGTTGTGCCATCCTTTATGCCGCCTACACCCTGACGAATAAACCCGAAGCCACCCCACGCCACGCTGGGTGGCATCTGGTTCCTGCATCTCCAGCCCATTTCTGTAGGCCTCACATTGTCATCGCGCCGCCTACCCTGCTGCCCTCCTGGACTTGTTGAGCACCTATCATCTTTCGGAATTGGGAGCGGCGCGGCTTCCGTGGGACTCCGCTGCGGCTGCTGTGTCGGCCTCTGTCAACCCGCCATCTTGCCAGTGTAGAGGACACACCCTGCGCCAGGTCCTGTCACTTCCCCGCTGAACCCGCGGGCCCAGCGATCACCAGTCTCTGCCCGCCTGCATTGGGGGTGCTTTTTGCGGCTCTTTCACTACCCTTGCATCTGGTCTGGCCGCTGTTCGTCCGCTATCCACCTGCAACACCGCCTGTTGCCTTCTTCTCTCGCCGTTGCCTCCCCTCTGTTCTCTGGCCGAGCCTCCCACCTGCTTTTGCCGGCCATGGGGAGAACCGACCCTAAGCAGCCTAAGATCGCCTTCGACCAGCACCGCCCGACGCGCCAGGATGGTGCAATCTCTGATGGGGCGACCCCGCTGCCTTCACGGAGACGGCCCCCACACGTGAAGATGATCTAAAGGCAATCATGCTGGACGTCAAATCCCCTATCACGGGCATAGCGGCCCAGCTTGATCAGTTATCAGCCCGTCTGGACACAGTCAAGGCCCGAGTCGATTCACATGACGCCCGTCTTCTGCATGTTGAAACTAGGGTCTCTGATGCTGAGGATGCCGCCACTCAAGATCGCCAAAAATTGTTACAAATGGACAAAGTACTTGACCTCATTCGAAATAAAAATGAAGACTTGGAGGCGCGCTCCCGCAGGGGCAACCTCCGCATCACGGGAGTGCCCGAATCCACCAATGTCTCCCGAATGGAGGACTTTGTGGAACAGCTCATCAGAGAACTCTTTGGCGACATCCTTTCCTCAGTCTTCATTGTCGAGTGGGCTCACCGCTCCCTCGGCCCTCGTCCTGGCCCTGGTCTGCCGGTTCGCCCCATCATTGCCAAAATCCTGAACTTCAGAGACCGTGATGCCATTCTCCGGGCGGCCAGGGAGAAGGGCGAAATTCGCCACCAGGGCAACTCCCTGTCGTTTTACCCCGACTACACCATTGCGGTCCAGGCGGCTCGCCGTGAATTCCTCCCGGCGAAGCGGATCCTTCAAAAGCATGAGGTTTCCTACTCATTGGCATATCCCGCGAAACTGCGGGTCAGGCAGGGTTCCAAAACGCTCACTTTTCCGAATCCTAAAGAAGCTCTGGCCTTTGCAAAGAAATTGGACAGGTCGCATCGCTCTTCGCCTACCGACTCTCAGGCCACCGCGGCTGACAACCTCAGTGATAATGACTGAACTGCTGCGCACTCCTGTTCGGCTGCTGGTCCCGCTTGGATCTCTGGATCACTATCCCGGACGCCCTTGCATGGCTCACCTCCGTTGACCACATGGCGCGCACCCTCTCCGACCATGCTCCTGTTCGCCTATGCCTGCGCCTCCCACACTCCCCCTGCCGTGCTTTCTCTTGGCGGCTTCCCCCTAATGCGCTATGCGACTCGGTATTCTGCGATGAGATACAAACCGCAATCACAAATTACTTCGAGCTTAATGAGGGTTCCGTTGATTCCCCGTCCGTGCTATGGGAGGGTTTCAAAGTCGTTATTCGTGGGGAATGCATTTCTAAACAGTCCGGTGTCCTTCGCTCCATCCGCGGCACTCTTGACAAATTGGAAAAGGAGATTAAGGATCTTGACTCTTATTACTCTCGGGACCCCAACCCCGATACGCTTGCCCAGATCCGGGGGAAACTTACCGACTTTGCTGATGAGGCCAACAGAGAACTTGCGTTTCTAGGTAGGGAGGCACTGGCGCACCGCTTTGGCGAGGGCGATCGCCCCGGAAAAACCCTGGCCAACCTCCTTCGCCCATCTCGGGCCGCATCCTATATCACCGCCCTCCAGGATGGCGGTCCTGATCGAACTACCTCACCTGAAGAAATTAAAGCGCGCTTTACTACATTTTATACACAACTTTACACGCCCGGTTCTGTGCCTCCACGTGAGGTTCTTGACCAATATTTCGACACCCTCCAGCTTCTATGGCTCGGCAATTCCCACCGGGAGTTCCTTGACGAGCCTTTCTCCAAAGAAGAAATCCTAGCTGCGATCAATGGCATGCCCGGTGACGAGGCCCCTGGCTCGGACGGCCTGCCGGCCTCCTTCTGCAAGGCTTTCGCCCCTGTTTTGGTCCCTCACTTAGCCGCCATGTATAATGAGTCCTTTGAGACGGGTCAGCTTCCCCCATTGCTCCACGAGGCTTTACTCACTTTACTCCTAAAGCCGGACAAACCGCCTGAGCTGCGAGATTCTTATCGCCCCTTGTCGCTCATTAATACGGACAATAAAATTTTTGCCAAACTACTCGCCTCTCGCCTTCTTCCCCTCATGCCGCTCATTGCCCGCCCGGACCAGTCCGGTTTTATCCCCGGCCGTGCGACCTCCCACAATCTTCGGACCATTTTTTCCGTTCTCCATCAAATAAACCCAGCGCTCCTGGCAGTGGCCGCCTTGCTTGACGCCACTAAAGCTTTCGATACCTTGGAATGGCCCTTCCTGTTTTATCTCCTCCCTCGCTTGGGCTTCAGCCCGATCTTTATACGTAAAGTGTTGCTCCTCTATACCCTTCCCACCGCCCGTCTCCGGATCAACGGCCAAATCGCTGAACCCATTTCCATCGCACGTGGTACGCGGCAGGGGTGTCCACTGTCACCCATGCTTTTCGCCATCGCAATGGAGACCCTTGCGGCATGACTTCGCCAACATCATACCCAGAGGGGCATCGGCTTTGCGGCTCGTGCTCTACTAGTTTCTATGTACGCGGACGATGTTACTCTTTACGTCTGCAACCCTCAAGAGAACCTCAGCCCACTGGTTCGTGAGGTGATACGCTTTGGCGGATACTCTGGCATCCAGGTGAACTGGAACAAGTCCGTGCTGTTTCCCCTTACCGATGCCACGATGCCTTTCGACCCAGACTATCCCTTTGTGTGGGCATCAGAGCCCACTAGGTACCTAGGAATCTGGCTGAGTAGGGACGTCGATGAACTTTGGAGGGCCAACTTTGGTTGTGCGGTGGACTGGTTTGAGTCCAAGATCCCCCTCCGGAGCCGGTTGCCACTATCCTTAGCTGGTCGCGTAGCCATTGCCAAGATGGTAGTGCTCCCGAAGTTTTTATACTTATTCGTCAATATCCCCATCCCTCTCACCGCCCATTTTTTCCGTAAAATTCGCTCTTTCATAATCACTCTGATCTGGGCGGGCCGGCCGACAACCCAGGATCGCATACAATATTCTGACCCTCTCAATGTCGCGCGGCGGACTGGGCGCCCCCGATTTTAAACTCTATGCTCTCAGTGCCCAGGCCAGTTTTCTTCACTTCTGGCTTCATCCCACTCCGTTCCAGTCCCACGTCGCGGTGGAGGCTGACCTAGCCGCCCCGTGGCCGCTCACTACCGCTTTATTTGTCCCGGCGAAACCTCCACGTGCTGAGATCGATACGGTTGGGACCCTACGCTTGACATGGGAGGGGCTCCGGAAAATCTCAGGTTCGGACACGCTTTCTGCAGATGCGATGCCCATCGCTCATCACCCGGCCTTCCCTCCTCTCCAGTCCTCTGTGATGGTAAAGCACGCCACCCGCCTGGGGCTCTCTATTGTGTCAGATCTCTATCCTGGGAACACATTCTTCACACCTGCTACTGACTCCGGCCCCATGGACACTTTGCTTTATTATCAGCTTAGGGCTGTCTGCAGGAAACTTCACCCTTCGTTCCCCCAGCCTCCTTCCTCGATGGCCACTCTCGATCTCCTTTACACGTCCCCCTCCCCGAAGAAATTAGTCACTAAAATCTACGCTCTCACGCTAGCGGCGTCTTCCATCTCTACTGACCGGGCACGCGTGGCGTGGGGAGAGGACCTAGGTGTCGAAATCTCCCAAGCTGATTGGCTGTATTACTGCAATCAGATTAAACGTCTCTCCCCCAACTATCGTCTGCACCTTATCCACTTTAAGTATTTACATAGGCTCTATCGGACCCCTGTTCAACTGCACAAGATGGGACTCATTGCCAACGATAGATGCCTGCGCTGCTCTGCGCCCGCGGCTGATTTTTCCCACCTCGCCTGGCTGTGCCCCCAGGTCTCCGCTTACTGGCGTGAGGTCTGCGCTGCTATTACTGAGATCACCTCGTCGCTGGTCCAACCCGACCCTCTGCTTTGCCTCTTAGGCTTTGTTAAATTTTGTCCAGATGCCTCCCGCAGATTGATTGCCATGCTGCTGGTCCTCGTGCGGCGCAGGGTCTCCATGTGTTGGGGTCGCAGGCCTGCACCTAAGGTGGCCCTTTGGCTGGAGGATGCCTCCCGTTGCCAGAATTCTGGGACCTAATGCCTGCCAGATCCCGCCCAATTGATATATGGGGACCGCTCGTGTCCTACCTTCTGAATCACAATCCCCAGCACCCGGCGACCTCTCCCGCACTCCCCGCCGGCGCTCCGCCCGCGGCGGCCGCCGGTGAAGGTCAATGAGTTGCCTCCTTTCCGCTCCCACTCCCCCTGTTCCTCAAAGCCTCCCCTCTCCACACATGGTGCCTTTCACTGTAGTTCCCCTTTATTGTTTTAGTGTTTTCACGAATTTTTTCATTTGTATTGATTTTCAGTGGTACATGTACGAGGTAACCTTCGCTATACCCTATTGTATAACTGTGCATGGTACTTTGACACGGTGCAATCTTGTAACTTTGCTGTGTTCAATTCTCAATAAAGGTTTTTGAAAACTCTAAAAAAAAATTAAAAAAAATTGGCAGTGCCCACCCGGAGGCTTTTTGAAAACGAAGCGCGGGAGCCCGCGCCTCGTTTTTTTTATAATTTTGGTGGGATTCGCGACCCCAACGCGATTTCCGCCGAAATTATTTTTAAAAAAATGCTTTTTTTGGCCCTGGGGGTCCTTGTGGGACCCCTGAGCAGGCCTAGGGGGTCAGGGTGTTTCTACCCTGCCCCCTTTTATTGTTTTTTAACCTCTTTTTTCTGTTTTCTTGTGACTCGGTTCCGAGTCACAAGATGGCTGCCAACACTTCCTGGTTTGGAGTGTTGGCAGCCAATTAGAATGAAGCTCGTGGTCGGGAGGGTTCGCGAACCCTCCTCGACCACAGATATCGAAACTTTTTCTTTCTTTAATTTCTCAGCAACTACTGAACGGATTTACACCATTTAACAAAAAGGGATCTTTCTGAACCAAGACCTACCTTTTTGCCAAATTTGGTGTAATTCCGTTCAGCAGTTCGGGCTGTAGCTTGTGTCTAAAGTTTCCTATGGAAAATTACATGGGGAAAACGCGTTTTAGGACCCCCTTTTTCTCGGCCCCCGCTTGACGAATCACCCCGAAACTTCCAAGACAGGAGCTGACCGGAGCGCCCCACTAGTTTTGAAAATTTCGCGAAGATTCGTCAAACAGTGCCAAAGTTATTGGGAAAACAAAAAACGCTTTTCCTATGGAAACTAGGTCCTAACTATAACTACCTACTGGCGACCGCCAGTAGGTAATATGCATATGTGTGTACATATATCTATGTGTGTATATATATGTGTGTATATATACATGTATTTGTGTGTGTATGTATATTATCTACTGGCGGTCGCCAGTAGATAGTTATAGTTACAACCTATTATCCATAGGAAATCCGCGACATTCTATTTGAAATAACTCTCTTGCCGGTTGACGTATCTTCGCAAAATTTTCAAACTTTGTGGCCCGCTCCGGTCCGCTCCTACCCTGAAAGTCTCAGGGGGATTCGTCAAGCGGGGGCCGAGAAAAAGGGGGTCCCAAAACGTGTTTTCCCCATGCATTTTCCCATAGGAAACTTTAGACACGGCTACAGCCCGAACTGCTGAACGGAATTACACCAAATTTGGCAAAGAGGTAGTTCTTGGTTCAGAAAGAACCCTTTTTGTTAAATGGTGTAAATCCGTTCAGTAGTTGCTGAGAAAATGAAAAGTAAAAAGTTAGTGATATCTATGGCCGAGTAGGGTCCGCGTACCCTCCCGATCACGAGCTGCATGTTAATTGGCTGTCAGCTGGCTGTCAACATTCCGATTCAGGAAATGTTGGCAGCCATTTTATCCCTCGGTAGAACCGAGGGACAGAAACAAGTGCGCAAAGCGCACAAAGGGGGCAGGGTAGAAACACCCTGACCCCTAGGTTTGCTCAGGGGGTCCCACAAGGACCCCCTGGGCAAAAAAAAAAATTTTTTTAAAAATCGGCAGGATGCGCTCAGGGTGTGCGAATGCTGCCGAAAAAAAAAAAATCGAAGCGCGGGTGGCCCAAGTCCCGGGGCATGGTGGGGGATAATTTAATGTGTGGGGGGCCTCAAAGGGCCCCCAAGCCCGGGGACCGCCACCCCCGGGGCTTTTTTAAAAATGGTGCGGGAGGCTCTGAGCCCTCCCGCAGCCCGAGGACCACCACCTCCCGGGGCTTTTTTTAAATACATTATTAAACCTGTGTGGGGGGCTCCAGCCCCCACACGCCCGAGACCACCACCTCCCCGGGGCACTAAACATTTTAATATGGGGGTCCATTACGGACCCCCAGAGCCCGGGGACCACCACCTCCCCGGGGCTGTGTACTGAATGGGAGGGGGCTGCGCGGCCCCCCCTCCTGGAAGCCCTTGATGGCCCTGGGGACCACCACCCCCAGGGCCGGCTCCTGCAGTGTCCCGGGGTGCCTACCCCCGGGACACTGTAGGTTGCTATGGCAGGACGGGAGCCTCGCGGCTCCCGTCCTGCCATAGCTAAACTGCTTTGGATATTGGAAGAGAGAGCAGGGAAACCTGCTCTCTCTTCCAATATCCAAAGCGATTGCTTTCCACATGGGGAGCAGCATGTCAGCTGCTCCCCATGTGGAATAGCAATGCCGGCTCCCAAGGGACGTGGGGAGCCGGCGGGACTGTGGGGGATTGGGGACCCCCACAGTCCCCAACGGAGAGGGCCAGCCCCGGGGGATGGGGTCCCCGGGGCAAGTAGTGGCCCGGGAGGGGGCGCACGCGGCCCCCCTCCCCAAAAAGAGCAAACATTTTTTTTTTAAATGGAAAGGCCGGCCCCGGGAGATGGGGTCCCGGGGCCTTAAAATAGCCAGAGGAGGGGGCCACGCTGCCCCCTCAAAAAAATAAATATAGAGGCCATGCCCCGGGGGATGGGGTCCCCGGGGCCAATACAGGCCCAGGGAAGGGGGGCCACGCGGCCCCCTTCCCGTTTTTTTTTTTAAGGTAATTTAAAAAAGGGGTAAGGCCCTGGGGGATGGGGTCCCCAGGGCCCAAAAAAAGAAAAAAGGAAGGGGGGCCACACAGCCCCCCTTCAGGGAGAAAAAAACAAAAAACAAAAAACGATCGGGCCCGCAGGCCCGCCCCCTTCCTTCACCACTCTGCAAACGCGCCCCTGGCGCGTTTGCAGAGGAGAGCAATTCCCCTTGAATACTGGGGGTCCCTGGGGCCAACTAGCCCACCAGGTACCTCCAGTATGCGCCAGGGAGCTGCCTTGCAGAGAGGTGTACAGAGGCCACGCCCCTTTTACACCTCTCTGCAACGCAGCTCTGTGGCGCTTTGGAGGTATATGGTGGGCTAGTTGGACTCCGGGGACCCTCAGGATTCAAGGGGACTTAATCCCCCAACTTAAAACGCGCCACGGGGCGCGTTTGCACAGTGGTGAAGGGAGGGGCGGGGCTTCAGGTGACATGTGTGCAAACAGGCCCCGTGGCGCGTTTTAAGATGGGGAATTAAATCCCCTTCAATCCTGAGGGTCCCTGGGGGCCAACTAGCCCAACAGGTACATCCAGAATGCGCCACAGAGCTGCGTTGCAGAGAGGTGTAAAAAGGGGTGTGGCCTCTCTACACGTCTCTGCAACGCAGCCCCTGGCGCATATTGGAGGTTCCTGGTGGTCTAGTTGGCCCCTAGGGACCCTCAGGATTCAAGGGGACTTAATCCCCCAACTTAAAACGCGCCACGGGCGCGTTTGCAAAGATGTCACCTCAGGCCCCGCCCCTCCCTTCACCATTGTGCAAATATTCCTCTAAAATCAGCCGAAATAGGAATTCCGATTTACTCACCTGTTATAAGGAGAGACCTCAGTGCTGTATCTTTCAGCCCAGTACTGGTCCTGAAAAGTAATTTTAACCGTACTTACCAGTAACTTGAATTTCCTTCCATAGGCTAACATTGACTGGTTTCACTTGGAAATTCTTCTAAGTGTGGAGTTTTGGAACTTTAAAATATTCCTCTAAAATCAGCCGAAATACGAATTCCGATTTACTCACCTGTTATCAGGAGAGACCTCAGTGCTGCATCTTTCAGCCCAGTACTGGTCCTGAAAAGTAATTTTAACCGTACTTACCGGTAACTTGAATTTCCTTCATAGGCTAACATTGACTGGTTTCACTTGGAAATTCTTCTAAGTGTGGAGTTTTGGAACTTTAAAATATTCCTCTAAAATCAGCCGAAATACGAATTCCGATTTACTCACCTGTTATCAGGAGAGACCTCAGTGCTGCATCTTTAAGCCCAGTACTGATCCTGAAAAGTAATTTTAACCGTACTTACCGGTAACTTGAATTTCCTTCATAGGCTAACATTGACTGGTTTCACTTGGAAATTCTTCTAAGTGTGGAGTTTTGGAACTTTAAAATATTCCTCTAAAATCAGCCGAAATACGAATTCCGATTTACTCACCTGTTATCAGGAGAGACCTCAGTGCTGCATCTTTCAGCCCAGTACTGATCCTGAAAAGTAATTTTAACCGTACTTACCGGTAACTTGAATTTCCTTCATAGGCTAACATTGACTGGTTTCACTTGGAAATTCTTCTAAGTGTTGATTTTTGAAACATACAAATATTCCTCTAAAATCAGCCGAAATCCGAATTCTGATTTACTCACCTGTTATCAGGAGAGACCTCAGTGCTGCATCTTTCAGCCCAGTACTGGTCCTGAAAAGTAATTTTAACCGTACTTACCAGTAACTTGAATTTCCTTCCATAGGCTAACATTGACTGGTTTCACTTGGAAATTCTTCTAAGTGTGGAGTTTTGGAACTTTAAAATATTCCTCTAAAATCAGCCGAAATACGAATTCCGATTTACTCACCTGTTATCAGGAGAGACCTCAGTGCTGCATGTTTCAGCCCAGTACTGATCCTCAAAAGTAATTTTAACCGTACTTACCGGTAACTTGAATTTCCTTCATAGGCTAACATTGACTGGTTTTCAGCAAAAAAGTTTCAAAGTGTTGATTTTCACAAACTACAAATATTCCTTAAAAATCGACAGTATGACTTAAACGCATTCTTTCAACTGTTTACAGGAGATGCACCAGTGCTGGATCCAGGATCCAACACTGAGTAAGAAAAAGTAACGATAACAGTTTTTACCTGCTAAGTGAATTTCCTTCCATAGGATAACATTGGTGATTCTATGAGAAAAGTTTCAAAGTGTCAACTTTTTAAAATACAATAATATTCCTTAAAAATCACGACTGTAACCAAAACGCTTTTACTCAACTGTTTACAGGAGATGTCCCAGGACTGAATCTAGGATCCAGTCCTGTGGTTAGAAAAGTAATCCATAAAGTAACTAATTGCATTTAACTAGAAATTCACATTGAGCTGAATGTTGCATTGTGTTTGAAAATGTGTTGCCCATTGCAACAACTGTAACTACTGTACTTAAAAGTCTATTGCCTATCTGCAAAGTATTTAAACTAAAGTAATTCATTAAGAGAAAGTATTTTTGTAATGTAATGTATAATGTAATTACAATGTAATTTAAATAATAAAATATGTAAAAAAAAATTGTTTCTAAAAATGTAGTAAATCAGTATTTTAAAAATTTATATAACAATTAATACATTTAAAAATTGTCATTTACAAAACCTTTGAAATTCACTGAAAAAACCGTAGGTTTCAGACATGTTATAGTTACAAATTAGCATTTAAAAAACCTTTGAAATTCACTGAAAAAACCATAGGTTTCAGGGACGTTATAGTTACAAATTAGCATTTAAAAAACCTTTGAAATTCACTGAGAAAACCATAGGTTTTAGGGACAGTTATAGTTAGTTGGACATTGCACTCGTACAAAACCCGTGAAATTCCCCGTTATAGTTAGTCCAGCTAACTATAACTCGCGCCCCGCAATGCACTGCTGATGACGTCACATATTACATCACTCATGACATGGTCAGTGACATCACTGATGACATCACTGATGACATCTCAAATGACATCACTGATGACATCACTGATGACATCATCCATGTGATAATTTCATGCATCTTCTCACACCCTAATATAACCTTTGATACACCCACTCTAAAGTACAGACTGCCATTCGCAAAACCATAGACACTCCAACACCAATAACTACATACCCACTCACTGATTCTTAGGTCTACGCACACATCCACTCACTCACCCGAACAGTCACTCATATTTACGGTCACTCAGTACAGGACTATCATATGCACTCATACTCCTATATAGACACTCAAACACCGCCACTCATCCATAGAGGTACTCACACACCTAGTCAGTCATGCAAATAATTAAACACACTACCATTTACTCACCTATACAGTTATACACACACCAGCTCACTTACTCATACAAATACTAGCACATTCTTACGCTCTTATACAATCACTGATACAAGCACACACTCATCCATACAGCCACTATCACAATCAGTCACTCTTGCTTATAGCTATTTATATACTCCAACACACATATATACTGCCTTTCACATATGTAGTTACTCACACATGTACCACTGGGACATACATTCACTCACTAACACACTCTTACACACACTTACCCACCCATACAGTCTATCACAGATGCACTCTTGAAACCATCCACCCAGTGAATCACCCACTCACACATCTATGCACAGAGTCGCACACACCCCTCCCACACAAACACTCAGGCACCCATACAGATACTCACACAAGCATTCAATAACTCATATAGACACTCATGTAGCTATTCTCAAACACATGCAGCCACTTACACAGCAACAGACAGACGGATACAGACATTCACCCAGTTTAGTCACTAACCCATGCATTCAGTAAGATACGTTAAATCACTCACTTATACAGTCAGTCACGCACCTACTAAATCATCCATACAGACACTTACACACCCACTCATTCTTCAATACGTCTTTTCCTATATATATTAAAAATATTTAAACTTTACAGAAACACACAGTCACTGGATGATGTCATCAGTGATGTCATTTGAGATGTCATCAGTGATGTCATCAGTGATGTCACTGACCATGTCATGAGTGATGTAATATGTGACGTCATCAGCAGTGCATTGCGGGGCGCGAGTTATAGTTAGCTGGACTAACTATAACGGGGGAATTTCACGGGTTTTGTACGAGTGCAATGTCCAACTAACTATAACTGTCCCTAAAACCTATGGTTTTTTCAGTGAATATATATATATGTATGTATATGTGTGTGTATATATGTATGTGTGTATATATGTGTATGTGTGTGTTTCTGTGTGTGTATATATATGTATATGTGTGTATATATGTATGTATGTGTGTATATATATATATATATATATGTGTGTGTGTATATATATATGTGTAGGTATATGTGTGTGCATATATATATATATATATGTATGTTTTGATTCTACTACGGTGTTTTGGACTTCATTACCTGGTGCACCCCCACATTCTTCACCTTTTCAGGATCTGGAACACAGAGGCACCACACAACGACTTGTGCTGGGAAATCAGTGCGCAGGACTAGATACTTAGGAAACTAGCGTGAGGTGCAGATCTATAAGTCAGCCATTGGAGCTTTGGATGGACATATATGTATGTGTATGTATGTGTGTATATATATATGTATGTGTGTATATATATATATGTATGTATATGTGTGTGTGTGTATATATGTATATGTGTGCGTGCATATATATATGTATGTGTGTGTGTATATATATGTATGTATGTGTATATATATATGTACGTATGTGTATATATATATGTATGTATGTGTGTGTGTAAAAATATATATATATATGTGTGTGTATATGTTTGTGTGTGTATATATGGATTTGTGTTACTATCTGTAGGAGGCTGGCTTATTATATGGTGCACACTTATCTAAGTGAAGCACCTTGCACTAATCCAGACAACCCTTATGGTGATTTTAGTGGTCTTAGACAACCATAGAAAGATCTCCAAGTGGTCCAATTTAGAGAGAAAGGACACAGACTGGGGTCCTGATTAGCAGGATTCCAGTCAGACTAGTCAGAAAAACATGATGACATCAGCAAAAAGTAGGGGTAACCATGAAAGCAGATCCTACTTTCCTACACAACCCCCCCCCCAAACGTAAAGAGATGAGACTAACCTTGCCCATTTGAGTCTCCATTTTTTAAGTGTAAATATCTGGAAAGTCCATCTTCGTTGGCATAGTTACTCCCAGGCCTATGTTCCACTGAAAAGTCCATCCCCTGTAGGGAAATGGACCACCTCAAAAGTTTTGTATTTTCCCCCTTCATTTGTTTAAGCCATAAGAGGGGCTTATGGTCTGTCTGAACAAGGAAGTGAGTACCAAACATTCATGGCCTCAACTTCTTCAAGGCCCAGACCACAGCAAAGGCCTCCCTCTCTATATCTTTTTTGTATTTTTTTTTTTACGTTTATGCATCAGTTTTAATGATTGTGTTTTTTTGTATTATTTTCAGGTCAAAATTTCTTTTTCCCTGCTGCTAATTGATAGCAGTTACATGATGGACCGGAATCGTCTGAATTAAGCAAGCTGCGCAGGTGACCGATAAAGGCTGCCCAGAAGTATAGCTTAAAATCTGGGAGTGAGAGCCCCTCCTTCTTAAATGGAAGCTTCAGAAAGCGTATGGCTCTCCGTGCACGCCTATACCCCCATACAAATCTTCCAATGGCACCCTCCAAGTTCTTAAAAAAAGAGTCTGGGACCCTTAATGGAATGGCCCTGAACAAATAGAAGAATTTGGGGAGTATATTCATTTTAATGATGTTAGTTCATCCAATAATTGTAAGCGGTAACTTGTTCCAGGATTTTAATTTGGAATTTACCACAGATAACAGAGGTTCACAGTTCAATTTAATGATATTAAAGACCTCTGGACACAACTTGATACCCAGATGAACTGCCGTAGTAGTTACCCCTGGAGTAGGAGAATCTGGCTTGAAATTCAGGAGCAGCTGGGTTTTGGATATATTAAGTTTGTACCCTGAAACCTTGTCAAACCTGGCTGCCTCTTTGGCAACCTGTTCAGTTGGTATTAATGGATTGGAAGAAAAAACTGCCACATCTTTGGAGTATGCAGCCCTTGGTGTCTTATACAAGGCTTGGGTCAGATTGATAAATCTTTCACTAATACCAAAGACCCGCATTGTAGTCCACATAAAGTCCCTTGCAACACGATCGAAGGCTTTTTCTGCATCTAGAAGGATCATGCCCATATTAATGTTAAGCCTCCCAGCCACATCGAAGGCTGTAATTGCCATATTCGTATGGCTAGTGGTATCCCTCCCTGGGACAAACCTGTGTTGTTGCGGAGAGACTAGGAGAGAGATTACGGGTGCAAGACGCATGGCCAGAATCTTAGCAAACCATTTTGCATCTGTATTAATCAAGGATATGTGCCGATATGACCCCATATCCTCCATGGGCTTATCTTTTTTTTTAAATACAGTAATGTTGGTAATATTCCATGTATCCGGGGCATCCCCCCCACCCCCCCATATAAATGTGTTGAGCCACCTTGTGGAATTCCGCAATTATTATGTCTTTTCCAGAGGTATAGCATCCTTGCCAGCCGCCTTACCGGTTGGCAAAGCTATTAATGCGATGTCGGGTGGGTCCTGACGACGTACCCCCCAAAGCCCCCTCCTACCTCGGACTGAAGCCTCTGCTGTAAGAACCAGGAACCGCTTAGGAGCTACCCCGTCTAATCCATGGTCCGAGAACTCTTCCCTGCAGGAAAACGGAGGCGGTCCGGAAGAAGAGAACCAATGAAACGGCCCTCAGGCTGAAGAAAAGGCAGACCAGGAAGGAGAGGGACGTTACACAGAGGAGACCGGAAGGCGGAACTCGGAAGAGTTGCAGAATGCCGAGAAAAGGAACCGGAGAAGACGCTGCAGGGAATCGAGGAAACCGGCGAAGTCCAGGACGGTGAAGACGAAGACGAGGAGTGGTTCGAGGACTGGTGGATTCCCCCCAGGTAGGGCGAGAATGCCGCCGCAACTCAGGAGAGTTTCGGCCCGGACGGTGAGTGACGCCATACACGAGATGGGGGTTGGGATTGCAGGAACCGGGAGGGAGTACGAGGGAGCGGGGTGGGTTGAGAAGGGAGACACAGGAGTATTTTTCTGCCTACACTCGTGGGTGACTCATTGGGACAATACAACCCTTATTTTGGGTTTAGGGTAATTTAACCCATTCAGCCACAATACCTTCCTTTCTTTACCCCTCCCTCATCTCTCTCCTTTTCTGTGCGTATCTATTTTTGGGTCCAAACACCTGTGAAGGAACAGAACACAGGACCCAAGCACTCGGGCCATTATTCTAATAAAGACGGGCCCTACATCGGACACTTAGTTTAAACCTTCTTTTCACACCTGGTAGGATGGCGGATCCTGAATAAAGATCTCACAATTAGCAAGACTCTATGCAGACTACTTACCGTCCTCTCTTTCTTTCTTTAAGCTTCCTGGGGGACGGCTGGCTGGCTGACGAAGCCCACCCAAACAAGAACAGAGAAAGGAGGACCAGGGGACGACACCCAGTGACCAGACTTGCGCTCAGAAAGACTGATTTGTGACAAGAACTTCAATAAAACATAATCATTAACAAACCAATCAAGCCTCCTAGCTTCTATTTCTGCCCATCCCTCCCACATGCAGCATCAATCTTTGTTATAGAAGACTCAGCCTGCATATCATTTACCTGATTTTCCCCCAGGTGAGGTAGTTACACTGCTGGATATACTGCATGCAGCTGGCCTGGTCTATACTCTGTATCTGACTGTATAACTTCTCATAGAACCAAGAAAACTGTTCCAGAATAGGCAGCGGGTGGTGTGCAGCTTGCCATCCCTACCCTTGATTGCTCGTATTGCGCACTTAGATTGTTGGTCTAATATCTGAGGGGTCAAAACTCTCCCCACCCTTTCCCCATATTCAAATTGTAACTTTCTGTGTTTTGTATACCTAGCAGCAACCTGATCTTTTAACCTACGCCCAAGAGAGACCTTTTCTCCACTAACTGAAGGAGAACCAGCTGCTCATCTGCCAGTCCTTGCGAGATTTTGAAAGCATGTAGTGTTTCAAGTTGTAAGATAGCCTGGCAAAGAGTGTGAGCCTCCTCAAAGGTATCTCTATTTTGCTTAATCACATACTGCAGAGTAATACACCTGACAAATGCTTTCATTGTATCCCAGATTATTTGGGGTGAAGCCGTGTCCTTATTGGCCTGGAGGAACTTCCTAAGTAAACCTGATGCATAAGTTATATAGTCATCATTTGCAAGCAGGTGCCGTGATAATGAAAACTTAGTACGACTACCCCTGTCTCCAGGTAACTCAAATAAAAACATCATCAGATTATGGTCTGAGACAATCCTGGAGCATACCCTCATCCCCATGCTATCCTGAAGGGACCTCCCAGTAAAGATCATATCTATCCTGGAATAGTTCCTATGAGGACAAGAGTAGAAAGTATAACCAGGATCAGCCGGGTATAGGGTACGCCATAAGTCACATAGCCTATGCAGCTGAATAAGATCCCTAAGTGAAGCCCTAGTTCTGGGTTTACGCAGGACAGCAGTACGATTGGTAGTATCTATATTATTATGGAATATTCAATTAAAATCCCCCATTACGATCAGTTTCCCAGCTCAAACCAATAACTCAAATGACAGCATATCTAATACTTCTGGGTCGTCAATGTTAGGGCCATAGACCATACACAGAACAAATTTCATTGAGTTTAGTAATAATTGAGCAAGAGCCCATCTTCCCCTAGAATCAGCAGCGGTTCTAAGAATTTGGCCACAGAAGTTCTTATCAGACAGTAATACAACCCCACGTATCGAAATTTATTGTGATGTGCAGACAACTATATCATATCCTAGTTGCTTAAATAGGGACCAATCCTTATATGTTAAGTGGGTCTCAGTCAGGGCTACCAGTTGGGGTTTATAAAAACCAATCTCCTCCCGAACCAATTGTCACTAGCTGCGCATAATAATTCCAGATACATTCCAGCATATACATTTAATCTGAGCCTTGGAAACTAAAGGATTTCAGTAACTCTACTGTGCCCTGTAGCCTTTGCAGCTCTAATTTATTATTCCGCCAACTTAAAAAATACAAAAAGTAAACCCCAGAAAAATTGCCCATACTTTGACCATTTCCAATCTCCCCATCATCCCCCCCGTTGCCAAGGCAGTGTCACCAGCCGAAGACCTACAGTTATAGTTCTCCCCGCCACCCTCCCACCCCCCCTCACGAAGGAATCAAACCCCCGCATCTGGCTGTCAGATGGAGACAGCCCTATGGAGTCCCGACATCCCACACCCCTAAAACCCGATCAGCCACCCAACCATCCCATGCCAAATCGCACCCTGATAATATATCCTATTCAGCTGTAGGATGTTAGTGTCCAGATCATGAACCCATCTTATAAAAAAAAATTAACAGTCCCACGACACAAAGTTGTGTGAGAGAGATATCAGGTTGTAAAAGTGAGTAGGTAGAGAAAGAAGTAGCATGTGCTCGATTAAGAGTCCAGTGCCAAACTAATGTTACTGTCCTGCTCCCAGGCGAGCCAGAGCCTGCTTAGCGTCCTCCATAGAGTAAAACATCTGAGTTCGCCCGTCTTTTATAATTTTGAGGCGTGCTGGTTCCTGCAGGAAGACTTGTGCCCACACAACCTTGAGAGGATCTATAAGTTGGTGCATCTTCCATCTTTGGTCCATTGTAGATCTACAGAGATCAGACAAAGCCGCAATTGACATTGCCTCAATCCGAACTGGAGTTGAAAGGCGTGCTTTAAGAGAAATTGCCTGTCTCAAAAGGAAATTCCCTACGTATATTAGAATTGGACGAGGCTGTGCCATAGTAGCATTAGAGGTTTTTCGGCTGAGCGGGAGGCGATGAGCACGGTGGATTTGAGAGTCCCAGTCCCAATCCCCAAGGTCAGGAAAGGCCCTCCCGAACAGTTGTACCATATATTGCCGTGGGTCAGGGCCTTCCTTTCCCTCTGGGATTCCAAATATCCGTAAGTTGTTTCTCCTCTGGTGGTTTTCCATGTCTTCGATTTTTGTTTGGAGATATTCGAGCTGAGAATCATGGCTCCTAATTGCCTTGACTGCTGCTGATGAAGCCTCCTCTCAGAAAGTTCCTTTGCGAGAGTAGTGATCTGCCCCAAGACCTCATCCAAGGACTGCTCCTGGCACCATGATTGCCGCCCGTACTTGGCTGCCACTGTCTGGAGGGTTTGGGCAGTTGGTGCAGCTGGGCCTGGTCCTGGTCCACGCACTTATTATTATTATTATTAGAGCTGTCCTGATTCTGCTGAGCAAAGTGCCACCCCCCCCCCCAGCAGAGGCCAGGGATCAATCAAAGGTCCCCTATCTACATTGGGGGCTGATATATCGATTGAGC
Source organism: Calotriton arnoldi (assembly GCA_963921515.1). Taxonomy (NCBI): domain Eukaryota; kingdom Metazoa; phylum Chordata; class Amphibia; order Caudata; family Salamandridae; genus Calotriton; species Calotriton arnoldi. The sequence continues at coordinate 180,843 of CAWUFW010015311.1, read as the reverse complement.
TGGTAATAGTTGTATATTCCTCACCACACCCCCCCTTAAAGGAATATTAGCACTGTGGTAGCCCCTTGAGCGATTATTTGCACTGCCGTAGCCCTGTGCTACCACCCTTTTATCATGCTGAGTTTCTGTATCCACCTCACAGCCTTTGCCCTCTGTGGCCTCCATTTCAGCAGACGTCCTCCCACCCTGGGTCCCTAGAGCATCAAGAACAGTACTCACTTTTAGTATCACAGATAGTCCAGTTTGAAGGGGCCCAGCAGGCGATACTCTGTGTCCTACATCTGTCAGGGGATTGTCTGTAGCTTTGTCTTTCGTCTGGCCCTCGACACGCAGAGGGGCTCTCACCAGAGGTTGCTGGCTCTGTGGCCGAGATCTGTATAAGCTCCATCATAACCCCAGAGCGCAGTAATTTTAATATGGGGCTCCCAACTTGTGTATTCCCCAGCTCAGGTACTACAGTGGCTGGCTCCGCCTCGCCCTGCAGCTGCTGCTTCTGCTGCTCCTGTGCTTCAATGCCTCGAGTCTTGGCCCCCCCTCAAGCTTCACGAGAGGCATTTCCCTCTTTAAGGGGCCATTGAGGCACCAAACTGGTATCCTTGAAAATAAGCAGACTGAGTTGCGATTAGCCGGGGATAGCCGAGGACTCTAACACGGGTAAAAACTTGGCATCCGCAAAGCTGTAACATCCAGATTGAAGGGAAAGCCGCCAGCAGGGCTGCCCAGTGTTACGAGCGAGTGAGCATGAATGGAGCCAGAGAATCCTTCACTCGGCGCTCGGCACTCGTGTGTCGTGAGCACTCAGCGGGGGCTGGGGGTGAAAGGGTTAATGACATCCACATATAGGGCTCCCTCCCCCTGTGCGTATGATGCAGTGTCTGGTGGGAGAATGGCGCCACCATCAGGCAGTTGGCGCCCAGTAAACCACAAGTCCCAGAATCCCTTGGGACGCATGGCAGGAACGAGGATCAGACGCCGCCTGGACGTCCGGTACTATAAAGCCCCTCCCCTTCCTGGGGTCGGGGCTTGACAATCTTGCATTGTTTCCTGGCCGGAGTTCCTGTTTACGACGAGGGTTTCTTCGTCTACTTTTGGAAGTGTGGATACTACTGACGGGCGTACTTGCACCTGACAGATTCATCCAGCTTCACCGGAGTTTCTCGTCTCTCGCCGACATTTCCAGAACCCTGTAAGGTATTGTAAAGCCTGAAGCCGGGAGTGAAGCGCAGGAGCGCTCCTCCCGCATCCGTGACATTTGTGGAGTTTGCGTGGCTCCGTTGTTCATGCAGCGGGAGTATGTGGGTGGTTTGTGTAGTATTTCCACGTTGTGTTCTTAACAGCGAATGGGTGCAGTTCAAGCTGTGAAAACAACAGCCTGAGTTTGGTGTTACTGGCGTTTGATATAAGAGGTGAAGGAACCTTGCAGTGGCACCCCTTCCTACTCGGCACTACTTTTGAATACCTGGATTATGACAATGTTACAAGATGATACTGTCTATGCACTGGTAGTGTAAACCTGGTCGTGACATTTGTCCCTATATGTCATTGCCCTTTGTTTACCAGACTACCCACAGTACCTAACTTACCAGTGCTTCTCTATTGGATTATAGGATCTTGTTGCGTTATGAGCGTATTGTTGCAGAGTGTTTGTGAGTATATCAAAACAGTCATGTGTTTTGTAGTGTTGGTATGTGTGCTACTCTAAGTGCTACTTCTCACACATCTCTCTTCTCTTTCATACGCAGTACTTACCGGTGGGGTGGCTTCTGAAGACATACCGCAATACTAGACCAGACTTGGGTATAAGAAGACACCAACCTAGCAACATCGTTTGTTATTGTATCCACTTCCCTTTTCCCCGGAGTGTTTCCTCGAATAGTGGTGTATTATTACGCTGTGGGAGATTGCGCTCAGGGGAGTAGGGGGGCTCCTCTGCAATCCTTCGTCCCTGCTGGTGGAATTGAAAGGTTAGTGGCATTACTTGTTTTTGCGCTGCTGACAGATCCTGACAGATTGTCAAGCCCAAGACAGTTGCCCAGCCTGGACGATGGATACCAACACTGTTTTGTCCTCTCTCTTGGAGAGCATTACGTCTCTTCAACTGGAGGTACATACCTCCCGAGCAGAAAACCAAGAGTTAAGGAAAGAAATGGGCACGTTACGTAGAGAGGTTGCAGGTCTGTCCCGGAAAGGAGGGCCAGAGGGCACAGGGAAGGGAGCTTACATTAAGGAGTGGACCCTTCCTCCTCCAGTACATACCACACATACGCCCACGAATGGAAAGATGCAAGGAACAGGGTTCTTTTCTGCGGCACAAGCATCCCCCCCTTCCTCTGAACCTACTCCCACTATTCAAGTAGTGCAGAACACTGGCTTTCCTTTGGCTCCTCCTGAACGATTCTTTGGGGATCCAAGGAAATTTGAAATTTTCTTGAACCAATGCCGCTTACACTTCCTGTGTAAGCCTGCGGTGTTCCAGGAAGAACAGGCTAAAACAGCCTTTTTGATGTCCTATATGGGGGGGAATGCTGCAAGCTGGACTATCCCGCTGATAGAGCGAGATGACCCCCTCCTGTATAACTTCTCGAACTTTTGTCTCGAAATGAGGAAGCTGTTTGACCGCAAATCATATGTGATGACTCTGGATCGGGAACTGATAACCCTCAGACAAGGATCCCAAGATTTGCTGACGTACATAACGACGTTTAATCGACTCCTAGTGGAGACCGATTGGCCCCGCGAAAAACGCACCACTCTGTTTTATCAGGGACTGCGTGGGGAACTAAAAGACGTTCTGTCTCAAGTGGTTCAGCTACCCCAGTCCTGCGATGAGCTGATTGCTCTCACCGTGCAATTGGATCACCGACTACAGGAACGTAAAGGGGACAGAACTCGGGGGGAGATCCGATTTTTCCTTCCAAGGCCTAAACCTGTCATCGAAGATATCGCCAAGGCAACCGAAGGTCCTGAACCCATGCAGATCAATGGAATTCGGGGTCCTCTTACAACCGAAGAAAGAGAAAAGAGACAGAAACTGAAGTTGTGTCTTTATTGTGGGAAGAGCGGGCACTTCATTAAAGAATGCCGAGCCCGGGCTAAACTTCCAGAAAGGCCGAGCTCCCGAAGTACGCAAGCAGCGATGCTACAACAATCGGAGAGAATGGAGATGGCGGAAAACTGAAGAGCCCGAGTCAGAACGAGGTCCCTGGATCGGGTGGCCGACAAGCAATGACCTCATCTGTATTAGCCAACACCATACAGCCTTCCGTGGCACATCTGAACGTGTACGTCACACTATGGATTACTAAAGAAACACCCCTAAAAATGCCTGCCTTACTGGACTCTGGAGCTACTGGGAATTTTATGGACCAGAAGTACGCTCAGAACATAGGTGTTCCATGTGTGAAAAAGGGTTCCCCGAACCGGTTAAAGTAGTAGATGGGACGGCGCTGACTTCAGGACCAGTGAGATACCATACCATTCCTTTGGTAATGCAGTTCGGCGAAGACCACTTCGAGAGTATTCAATTTGACCTTATCGATGCTCCGCATTTCCGTCTTATCCTGGGCATGCCATGGTTGACCCTACATGATCCTGTCGTCCGGTGGGCAGCCCGCTCCGTCACTCTAGATTCCAGTTACTGTAGGGAAAACTGCACGAAGAAACACGTACGCCAAGAAGAAACCCGCGAAACGCAGGCATGTCTACTGGCAAACATGTGCGAGGACATCCGGTATTGCTGTTCTACCACGTTGCCTGGGATATATGATGACTACAAACCGGTCTTTGACAAACAGAAAGCCACCCAGTTGCCTCCTCATCGGACATATGATTGTTGCATCGATTTGCTACCCGGAGCCGCTATCCCGTGCAGTAGGGTCTATGCCCTCACCGAGCCGGAAACTCAGTATCTAAAAGATTACCTGGAAGAAAACCTTGCGTCCGGCTTCATCAGACATTCCTCTTCGCCAGCCTCTTCCCCTCTCTTCTTCATCCCAAAGAAGGATTGTGCAGACCTTAGGACTTGCATTGACTACAGAGCCATCAACAGGGTTACCATAAAAAACCGTTACCCTTTGCCACTCATCCCAGTACTTCTGGACCGACTCAAGGGTGCTCGAATCTTCACCAAGCTAGATCTGCGGGGAGCCTACCATCTGGTACGGGTCAAAAGCGACGATGAGTAGAAGACTGCCTTCCGAACTAAGTTCGGATTATACGAGTACCAAGTGATGCCCTTCGGGCTGTGCAACGCCCCTGCAGCCTTCTAGTTTTTTATGGACGAGGTACTACGCGGTTATCTGGAGAAGTTCTGTATTGTCTATATCGATGACATTCTTATCTACTCATCGAACCCCCAAGAACATGTCACCCATGTGAAGGCAGTGCTGGACAGACTCCAGCAGCATTCTTTATACGCCAAGCTGGAAAAGTGCCTTTTCCATGTCAAAGAAGTCAGCTTCCTGGGCTACGTGATCAACGCACAGGGCTTCCAGATGGATACTGGCAAGGTAGAAGCAATTTCGCAGTGGAAGGTTCCTCATAACGTTAAGGCCGTACAGAGCTTCCCGGGTTTTGCTAACTTCTACCGGCGCTTCATCTAAGACTTCTCCAAGATCATACATCCTATCACCAGCTTGTTGAGAAAAAACACCCTCTTCAAATGGAGTGATGAAGCAGACCGGTCGTTCCGAGCCCTAAAAGAACGATTCACCCAGCTCCCATCTTATGACATCCTGATGCACAATTCCCCTTTGTGGTTGAAATGGATGCCTCGCAGTATGCATTAGGAGGGGTGTTGTCGCAAAGGCATCCAGACACAGGACAGCTGCATCCCGTGGCTTATTACTCCAAGAAACTCACCCCTGTGAGGTGAACTACTCCATCACCGATAAAGAGCTGCTAGCCATAAAAAGGGCCTGTGAGGAGTGGAGGCACCATTTATTAGGAGCGCAGCACACCGTGGAGATATATACAAACCATTGCAACCTGCTATTTCTAAAGACGGCCAGAGCCTTGACGCCACGACAATTACGATGGTCTCTCTTATTTTCTGATTATGATTTTGTTATCAAGTATCGTCCTGGTCCACAAAATGGAAAGGCAGACGCTCTCTCCCGTACTGAAGAACCCAAAGGAGTCCTACAGAAGGGTCCTTCTGAGTCGCCCTTTATCCTCCCCGAAACCGCATTCCAATGCAAGACCCTCGCCTTGATCAAGTCACAGGACTTCGTAGAGGACCTACAGGTAGCCTTGGCAGGAGTGGATGTCCTGGCCTGGACACAAGAAGACCCCGAACATCGAACAAAAAACGAGGAACTTCTGTATCACTACCATGCGTTATACGTCCCGGATACCACCTTACAACTACAAGTACTGGCCTGGGCTCATGATTCAACGTTGGGAGGACATCTCGGGGAATACAAAACCATCGCCTGTATCGAGCGCTCTTTTTGGTGGCCCACGTTAAGGAAAGACGCCAGGGAGTATGTGATGAACTGCGCTGTGTGCGCTCAAGTGAAAGCCAGTCATACGAAACCCTCAGGGTTATTACGTCCGTTACACATTCCTCCTCGCCCATGGCACACCGTGTCGATGGATTTCATCGTAGAAATGCCCCCCAGTGACGGGTACACCACTGTTCTAGTTGTAATAGACCACCTGACAAAGATGGGGCACTTTATTCCGTTGAAACATCTGCCCACCTCTTCTGAATTGGCTGTCGTCTTCCTCCAGCACATAGTGTGGGCTCACAGACTTCCCTGTGTTCTCATCACAGACCGTGGAACTCAGTTTACCTCACGATTTTGGAGGGCTCTTTGCGACACCATGAGCGTGGAAGCCAGACTGTCCACCAGTTATCACCCTCAGACTGATGGAAAGACAGAACATCTCAACCAGACGCTAGAACAGTACTTACGTTGCTTTACCCTGCAGAATGCCACGGACTGGTACGCGTTAATCTGGATGGCGGAATTCGCCTATAATAATGCGGAACATTCTACGTTGGGCTGCTCTCCTTTCTTCTGCTTGTATGGTCATCATCCGAACATGCTTCCTTTCGAATGGCCTAGAGTTTACAATCACCCTACCATACAAGAACACCATGCCGATCTCCGAGCAGTGTTAGTCGACGCCAAACATCATTTGATTACAGCACAGGAAAAGCAGAAACAGTTCGCTGATAGGAAGCGGGCTCCAGAACCCAACTACCAGGTGCGTGATAAGGTGTGGTTGGCCACCAAGAATCTACATCTCAAGGGGATAGACAAATTGAAACCAAAGTATGTAGGCCCCTATAGTGTTGAGAAGATAATCAACCCTGTGGCCATGAAGCTGTCCTTGCCCCGGTCATGGCGCATACACCCAGTCTTTCACGTGTCTCTACTCCGTCCCTGTCCAGTGAGCACGAGGTTACTAGCAAGACCCCTGCCCTTGGAATTGGATGGTCAGGAGGAATATGAGGTGCGGGAGCTTTTAGACTCCCGCCTAGTGAGAGGGCGGGTGCAGTATCTAGTAGATTGGAAGGGGTTTGGGGTTGAAGATAGGACCTGGGAACCTGTACACAACCTCCACTGTCCACTACTGTTGGAACGTTTTCACACCCTACATCCGGGTAAGCCTGGGCGACCGCCGAGCCATCGGTCCTTGAGAGGGGGTTCTGTTGTGAGCACTCAGCAAGGGCTGGGGGTGAAAGGGTTAATGACATCCACATATAGGGCTCCCTTCCCCTGTGCGTATGATGCTGTGTCTGGTGGGAGAATGGCGCCACCATCAGGCAGTTGGCGCCCAGTAAACCACAAGTCCCAGAATCCCTTGGGACGCATGGCAGGAACGAGGATCAAACGCCGCCTGGACGTCCGGTACTATAAAGCCCCTCCCCTTCCTGGGATCGGGGCTTGACACTCTTGCATTGTTTCCTGGCCGGAGTTCCTGTTTACGATGAGGGTTTCTTCATCTACTTTTGGAAGCGTGGACACTACTGACGGGCGTACTTGCACCTGACAGATTCATCCAGCTTCACCGGAGTTTCTCGTCTCTCGCCGACATTTCCAGAGCCCTGTAAGGTATTGTAAAGCCTGAAGCCGGGAGTGAAGCGCAGGAGCGCTCCTCCCGCATCCGTGACATTTGTGGAGTTTGCCTGACTCCGTTGTTCATGCAGCGGGAGTATGTGGGTGGTTTGTGTAGTATTTCCACACTGTGGGGCATATTTACGTTCCCTGGCGCATCCCTGCAAATCAGCAGGGATGCGCCAGGGAAGATGCGTCACGCAAGTTTGCCCTTGCGTCACCGCCGATGCGCCGCATTTATAATGCGGCGCGCCGTGGCGCACGGATGGGCAGATGCGTGTCGCATCCCCCGACGGAAAGGCAGCGCATTGCTGGAGTCGCATCGCAAGCGCGACGCGGCTCCAGCAAGGCTCGGGGGTGCCTATGCCTAACATGCTGCGTCAATCCTTACGCCTGCTTCAAGCAGGCGCAGGGTTTTGACGCAGCATGGGCGTAAAAGTGACTCAGTGAAATCTTGTAGATTTCACTGCATCACTTTTACGAGGCGTACCTGCGAGGGAACGCCCACCCTGCGCCGGAACACCCACATGAAACCTGACGCAGGTTTCATGTGACGCAGGGGTTTACAACGTGACGCATCTCCCTAGATGCGTCACGTTGTAAATATTGCGCAACGTGGCGCATGTTTTGCGTCGCCGCTGCGTCACATAAGTGACGCAACGGCGGCGCAAAAGTGGCGCAAGGGGCTTGTAAATATGCCCCTCAGTTCTTAACAGCGAATGGGTGCAGTTCAAGCTGTGAAAACAACAACCGGAGTTTGGTGTTACTGGCGTTTGATATAAGAGGTGAAGGAACCTTGCAGTGGCACCCCTTCCTACTCGGCACTACTTTTGAATACCTGGATTATGACAATGTTACAAGATGATACTGTCTATGCACTGGTAGTGTAAACCTGGTCGTGACATTTGTCCCTATATGTCATTGCCCTTTGTTTACCAGACTACCCACAGTACCTAACCTTCCAGTGTTTCTCTATTGGATTATAGGATCTTGTTGCGTTATGAGCGTATTGTTGCAGAGTGTTTGTGAGTATATCAAAACAGTCATTTGTTTTGTAGTGTTGGTATGTGTGTTACTCTAAGTGCTACTTCTCACACATCTCTCTTCTCTTTCATACGCAGTACTTACCGGTGGGGTGGCTTCTGAAGACATACCGCAATCCTAGACCAGACTTGGGTATAAGAAGACACCAACCTACCAACATCGTTTGTTATTTCATCCACTTCCCTTTTCCCCTGAGTGTTTCCTCGCATAGTGGTGTATTATTACGCTGGGGGAGATTGCGCTCAGGGGAGTAGGGGGGCTCCTCTGCAATCCTTCGTCCCTGCTGGTGGAATTGAAAGGTTAGTGGCATTACTTGTTTTTGCGCTGCTGACAGATCCTGACATCATGATTGCGGCATGATGGATGGCAGCGGTCACGGCGCTACGGGGTAGAGAGGCTCTCCTTCCCTGGCCTCCCTCTCTATAGCTGACCAACGTTTCTACCTGGGGGTCAACCTTCTGCTTATAAAAGCTACTGGTTGGTTCTGGCCATCTGCATTAAGTTGTGACAAAACAGCTCCTACTCCTATCTCAGAAGCACCTGTCTGGACAATGAAGGTTTTGGAGTGATCAGGACTTTGCAGAATAGGAGCAGTGCACATGGCCTGCTTCAGGTCAGCAAATGCCTTTTGACAGCTAACGGAACCTTTTTAGGCATTCTCTTGGGGGTGAGATCATTAATGGCAGTCACAATGGACCCATATCCCTTAACAAACCTCCGGTAGTACCCAGTCAGGCCCAAGAAAGCTCTGACCTGAGTCTGGGTAGTGGGAGCAGCCCAGTCCATAATGGTCTGGATTTTACTCTCCAATGGCTGAACTAGGCCTCCACCTACCAGGCGACCCAAGTATACAACCTTGCTCTGCCCTATCTGGCACTTGGTGGCCTTGATAGTGAGGCCTGCCATTTGTATTTCTGAGGTGGACCAGTTGATTCTCCCAGGTGGAGCTAAAGACAGCAATATCATCTAGATATGCTGCACTATGTCATGGTTCCGGGTCTAGGAGCCCACCTGGGGGTTTAATAGATGGAGCGACTGCCAGAATGCTTGTCCCGCTTCCTTGCGGGCGTTACGAAGAACTAGGTCTTCGGACGACATTGGTTAGCCATCCAGATTTCCTGAACAGGAAGTATCCAGGAGGTCAGCCGGCTTGAACTACCGGGAGAGACCACATTTCAACCCGCGGCGTTCAAGCCGACTCGCTTTGGATTAAGATTCTACGCCCAGCAGGAGTTCCGCTTGTTCGGCAGAGCTTTTGCTCTGCAACCTTCACGTATTCCAGAGGAACTTGTATCGGCCCGGCAGGTATTCCTACCCCTAGTACATGCGCAGGCGCGTTTGTACAGTCTTTGTATTGCGACACGCGCAGGAGCGCGTTGTTGCTAACTTCACCTCCGATATTAGCGCAGGAGCGCGGGTATCGTTTCCAAACAGCAACACGCGCAGGAGCGCATTGTTGCTAGAGATGCCTGGGTTCAGGCGCGGAGGTACTTGGGAGGCTTTCAAGCTGCAACACGCACAGGAGCACGTTGTCGCTCAACACCCCTTCAGTATTGGCGCAGGAGCGCTGATAACATTTACTGGAACAGCAACACGCGCAGGAGTGCGTAGTTGCTAGACATACCTTTGATTTTGGAGCATGAGCGTTGGTATCATTTATTGAAACAGCAACACGCTGGTGCGCCTATTTCTTGTTGACCAACCCAACGCGCGGGAGCTTTTCTTTCTTATGGAATAATTGGGAGCAGCAGGGTATAGCGCTCCCTTCTCGTATGCGCAGGGACGCTTTCAGCTACGTTTTCGTTTTCCCTTCCTGGATGCGGATATCCTATGATCCAACCTTTACCACATCCCAGGTGAATACAGATGTTCCTCCAAAATGTATTCATTGTCTGTTTGGAAGCCTGTATGAATGCGACCCAGGGGTGTAAAGATATCTAACCTTATGGTTTATCCCTACAGGTGGTTGCTCCTAGAAGGGTTCCTTCGTCTATTAGGATCATATACAACCAAGTCTACCCACAGAAGGAAACCACTCTACACCATTAGGATTCCTTCTCCCGGCCCCCATCTTTACCCTGGTCAGTATAGTTTCGATCACAAGGGGAAGGTGGGAGACGGTGGAGGTTGTTCATGTCATCTCTGCGAGACTACTCCGCAAGCAGAAGGTAAGACTCGTGGGGTCCTGACACACCATAGGCTTCCAGACCTGTTAGGTCTTTGTTCACCAGCCTCTGAAAGGTGACAGGTGCATTTTTCAGACCAAAAGGCATTACAATAAATTCAAAATGCTCACTGGGGGTTGAAAATGCTGTTTTTGGCTTGGCATCTTCAGCTAGCCTGATTTGCCAGTAGCCAGCAGTCAGGTCAAATGTACTCAGAAACTTGGCTGAGGCCAAAGTATCTATGAGCTCATCTGCCCTTGGACTAGGATGGGCATCAGTCCTAGTGACTGCATTGAGACGTCTGTAGTCCACACAAAACCTCATCTCTCGTTTTCCACCCTTGGTGTGAGGTTTTGGTACAAGGACTACTGGACTAGCCCAAGTGCTATCTGAAGGCTCAATGACCCCCAATTCCAGCATCTTCTGGACCTCTGTCCTGATGCAGTCTCTGACATTGTCAGGCTGTCTGTAAAAGTTGTTCTTCACAGGTAGACTGTCACCTGTGTCCACTTCATGGGTACACCAGGCGGTTTGACTTGGTGTCAGAGAGAGCATGTGGTTGAACTGATTGAGGACTTTCCTGCAATCAGCTTGCTGCTGGTCAGTGAGGCTGCCTGCCTAGGCTACTCCTTCAACTGACCTATCAACAGGATTCTGAGAGAGGAGATCAGGGAGAAGGTCACTCTCTTCCTCCTGTCCCTCATCAGTGACCATGAGCAAGCTCATGTCAGCCCTGTCTACAAAAGGTTTTAGGCAGTTCACATGAAGTACCCTGTGGGCACTTCTGGTAGTACCCAGGTCCACCAAGTAGGTGACCTAACCTTTCTTTTCAAGGATGGTGTGGGGCCACTCCACTTGTCTTGGAGAGCTACTGGGGACACAGGCTCCAACACCCACACTTTCCGTTGTGGCTGGTAAACAGTCAGTATAGCCTTCTTGTCATGCCAAGCTTTCTGAAGCTCCTGGCTGGCCTCAAGGTTTTTGCTTGCCTTCTTAATGTACTCAGCCATACGTGAATGCAGGCTAAGGACATAGTCCACAATATCCTGTTTAGGAGGTTTGAGAAGTTGCTCCCAGCCCTCTTTAACTAGACACAATGGAGCCCTAACTGGATGCCCAAACAGAAGTTCAAATAGGCTGTGGCCAACCACTTCTGTGGAACCTCTCTGTAGGCAAAGAGAAGGCAGGGTAGTAAGAAATCCCATTTTCGCCTGAGCTTTTCTGGGCGTCCCATAATCATACCCTTTAGGGTCTTGTTGAACCTTTCAACAAGCCCGTTGCACTATGGATGGTAGGGTATGGTAAACTTATAGTTTACTCCATACTCTTTCTACATTGCAGTGATGTAACTAGACATGAAGTTGGTGCATCTGTCTGTTAAGACCTCCTTAGGGAAGCCCACCCTAGAAAAGATTCCCAGGAGGGCCCTGGCCACTACAGGAGCTGTAGTGGTTCTAAGGGTAATAGCCTCTGGATACCTAGTGGCATCGTCCACCACCACTAGGATGTAACTGTGTCTAGATGCACTTGGAGGGTTCAAGGGACCAACAATGTCAATCCCTACCCTCTCAAAGGGAACCACAACCACTGGGAGTGGAATTAAGGGGGCCTTTGTAGTGCCATCTGACTTACCACTGGCTTAGCAAGTGACACAGGAGCAACAAAACTCCTTGGTGTCTTCAGACATATGGGGGAGTGAAAATGAGGAACAATCCTGTCCCAAGTCTTGCTTTGCCCAAGATGTCCTGCAAGGGGAATGTCAAGTGCTAGGGATAGAAGAAAACCTCTGAACTTCTGGGGTATTATCAACCTCCTGGTGGTACCAGGCCTGAGGTCTCTACCTATAGAAAACAGGTGCCCATCTTCCCAATAGATACAGTGGGACCCACTGACACTCCCTGCTTCCTCAGCAGCAGCTTGCCGTCTGAGCTGTTCAAGAGAGGGGCAGGATTTCTGCTCCAAACTCAAGTCTGACCTGGAAGGGCCCCCTGTCCCCAAGTTCCTCTGGGGCACTTCCTCCACACGGACTGAGATCATCTCCCTCAGGAGACTGATCCTCGCTGGGAGTTTGGGAGGAGGATAATTCCTTACCCTTCCTGCTCCTTCTCTTAGGAGTAATCTGGTCCATTTTTTCAGGATCCAGTGCTCCTTCAGTGCTGAGCTGTTTGGCCTGAGCGCAGGTGATAGCAAATGCACTGGCAGAGATGCCCATCATCTCTGCATGTGTCCTGAACTCCACTTCAGACCAGGCTGAAGTTTCAAGATCATTGCCAAACGACAATTTACAGGTAGGTCTGGAGAAACCACATCTCTTTTAGGGCCAGTTACCCTTGCCCAGCTGAGATTCACGACTGCCAAGGAATGATCAGTCCTGACATTGCTATTGTTGGCTACTTGGTACAACTGACCAAGTATGATTTGCTCAGGGGACACAAGTTTCTCGGTCACCATTGTGACACTGGCCCCTGTGTCCCTGTAAGCCACAGCTTCTTTTCCATTGATTAAAGGCTGTTGTCTGTACTTGCCCAAGTTAGTGGGGCTTACTAGTAAGGTGGCAAGATCTATGCCACCATCACAGACAAGGACAGCCTGAGTTGGAGTTCTGACTAGGCCAGAGCCCAAGGTTAACCCTAATAATCCCTTGGTTGCTGTACTACCACTTGCACTGGTGCTATGGGGAGCAGTTGCCTTACGGGCAGTGGTAGTAGGTTCTTGGCCTTTGGACAATCAGCATCTCTTGTCCAATTGTTCTTTACTTCACATAAATAACACCAAGGTTTCTTTTTACTCTTCCTGGAGTTTTGGGACTCACCCACAGATGCAGGTTTTTTTGGGACCTTGAGAAGACTCCTTTTTGTCTTTGCCCTTCTCCCCACCCGTCTCTTGGGGTTTAGAAGAATCTTGCTTCGTCTGGTCACCTCCACCACCATGGTTTTTCAGGTCTCGCCTACGCAGCGCGCATGTGCTGCATAGGCAAAAAGACCTTTTGCAATCGATTCGGCTTTTCAGCCAAAAACGTGCACGCGTTCCATTGCCTTCAATGGCAACGCGTGCACGTTTGGCGATTCACTTGCGGGAGCGAGCAGCTGGCGCCATATGGTAGCAATTATCGCTCCTGGCGCCGCTCGCTCCCGCAAGGGAATCGCACTCCCCCCACCCCTCCCACTTCTTTAACCCGGAGTACTCTTTCACTTTCGCGGGGCCGCACATGTGTTTCATTTTAGAAGGGGACATATCCCACGCCCGCGTGCTGCTGTTCATAGTTATATGGCTGTGTTGACGTCTATAACCTGCTTCAAATCCCTTTAACGTGCATGTTGACCCATTGAGCTATCTTGCAGACGTACCACCATCTGTCTCCTAATCATCTCTTGACTGTGTTCCCTTTTATTAGAAGGGGATATATTCCAACCCCACCCCCTGCTGCTGCCCACAGTTAACATGGCGGTGCCCTTTCACGAGCCGACCGGCCACGTCATTCAGCAGTGCGTCTGCTTCCAAAGCAGCGGGGCGTGAATACATCATTTCTGATTCCCTTTAAGGCCAAAGAGCCGGGGTTGATTACACTCCTACTTGGAGTGTGGGATTCGTAAAAGTGGCCAAACCAGCGTAATGCCTGCCCCCTCGCTCCAGTTACTAAGCAGTACTGGGAACACCTCGAGTCAACAAATGGAATATCACTACGCAGCCTGCAGAGACATTTAATGAAATGCAGCATGTTTTTTTAAGTTGTGGGCGAAGAGATGTTTAAAATGAATATGAATCCCATTGCCCTGACATAATTTCAGTCGCTGCAAGAAAGCGTGTTTGGGATGGCAGGCGTTACTCGCACGGTCATGTGCTTGGAACCAGCATCTCCTGAGAAAAGAAGTCTAGGGAGAGGAGAGGATGTGGCTTAACGGCTAGAGCGGCCGACCTTGAAGCTGGGGAACCAGTTTCGAGTCTCGGCAGGGAGACTCCAACATCCTGTGATTCTGGGCAAATCACCTCATCTCTCCGTGCCTAAACAAATGTATGTGTCCGTCTGTAATGCAACTGGTGCTCAGGTAAAGCGCTCTGATCCCTTTGGGTCGAGTTTGAGCTGTATAAAACTGCAAAAAAAACAACAACAAAACTCGTGGGCTGAATAAATCAAGGCTGTTTGTGTTTGAGAAACTGACATCCTGCTAGCTGTGTGTTTTTCAAAATGTAACTTTAAAAAGAAAACTCACTTCCGACATAGGTATATTACTTTTTCAGTTTTCACATCGATATATAAGTCCTTTTGTGTATGGAATATGCGTACCTGGGGTCCGATGATTGCAGTGCTAAGTACTTGCCTGCACTTGACAGGTATCCATTGCTCTTGCTGGGCACGTGGCCACTTTGTGTTTAACCCACATAGGCGCCGAGCTCGGCATGCAGTATTTATCATTCTCCGCGTCCCTAGCTATAGAATTGAATTTATGTTGGTATTTGTGGCGCGCGGACTACTGACAGTCTGTCTTGCAGCGCGGTTTCTGGTGTGATTGACGTCATACAGGAAACAGAGCAACATCATTAGCACGCAGTGGTGCTGCAGCGAGCTTCAGACTCGACATCACCGACTGAAGTGCCTTGCCTCGACTTTCCATTCGGCCGGTATATATTCTGAGCTATCTGTACTTTGTTTTTTTTTTGTTTTTTATTTTTTTTTGTTTTTTTATACAGAACAAATTCGCAACAGCTGTTACAGGGTTAGCATAGGTTGAGTCAATTAGCGTTTATACATCGGTGTTTATATAGTTAACCCCACATGGCATTATTTATTGAAGAGAAAAAGGCAGGTAGAAAAGGCAGAAAAGCAAGGGATGAAAAACAGAGATAGGGGACAGGCACTGTGAGAGATACATTCCTTATTAATTACATCTGACATCTGACATTCTGTGATGATGTATGAGCTCGCATGCAGGCCCGACAGGGCTATAATTGGATGCAACCCTTTGGTCCCAAGTGTCTTGGTGGAACTATCGTAGGGGTAACCAGAGTGTGATTCGCCGGCCTAGCAGTTTCATGGAGGATCATACGAGTCTAGGTAAGTGTCCAGAGATCTCCACATCCCTCTGGAGGCCGGTTTCCATCACGCACCTTAGAGGAGAGGACAACATTGCACTACAGAGCTATCTGTACTTTGTAAGGCAGCGATTCTGTATGGAGATATGCGTTAGAAAGCCTCTATGATGGTGTGGCATTCTCCTCTCATCTGTACCCCTCAATAGCAGGTACCCCACAATACAGGCGAAAGGAGAATAGCACAGCACATAGTACCCTAAACATATAGTCATACAACATGCAGTTAAAAGAATTCGCAGCACTTAACAAAGTTGTCTGCCTTGACACGATGTGCGCTTGAACGCAGTTATTGCTTTAAGACTAATAAAGGTCTCTAGTCCTCATTCTCCAACTGAACTCCATCACCCTTGCATCAAACTCCATCGTTCCACCCACATCACACCCTTATGTCCAACTTCATCATCCCCCTGCACCCTTATGCCCAACTCCAACATACCCCTGCACCCTTAATGCCAACTCCAACATACCCCTGCACCCTTAAGTCCAACTCCATCGTCTCCCTGCACCCTTATGAACAACTCCAACATACCCCTGCACCCTTACGTTCCGTGTCGCTGTTAACACGTAGACTGTAAATGAGAAAATAAGAAGGTGACAGAATTGTAGGGTGACTACGGCCCTCTGGGCATTACAGTGTTTCCATCCCGGACCACTGTGTGATAGGTAGCCTAGTGCTTTTTAGGTCTCGCCTGAGCCAGCGCATGCGCTGCTCTGGCGAGACATTTAGTGAGTGGGCTTTTAAAAGTCCGACCACAGCTTTGTGTGGCATACAGTGTGCGGTTACGCGCACAGGCACGAGCAGAGGCGCCATCTGGCTTTCCTCTCGCTCAAGCGCGTGCGCCTCGCTTCAATGCCCCTCCTCCACCACAGAGCGCGTCTCGCAGCTTGTTCTGTTTCTGACGTGTTTTAGGATTGTCGGCGTCTTTGATGTTTCTCATCCTCGCATGTTCCCTCTTCCTCCCTCCAGCTACAGGGCTATCTTTCACTATCAGCTGCTTTCCGCCAGTGTCTTTGTGTTTTTCTTTACTTGAATACTTCTTACAAGTGCCTGCACCGTTAAATCCTGGCTGGAAGCTTTGGTTGTGGGCACGCGCACACGTCTGCTAGAGGTTCGCGGTGGTATGGACAACGCATATTATCGCATTTTCCCCAGGCAGTCCAATCCACCACACTCCGCTGGTTGTTTACTTCAGTCACCAGTCCCTCCGCCACTCACGTCTGTGCTTTTAACTCCCGCCCTGTCTCCTTTGTGTTGCTGCTCACTAACACTCCCCCCACCCCTCTTCTAACCCTCTTCTACCCCTCTTCTACCCCTCTACCCCTCTTCTAACCCTCTTCTACCCCTCTACCCCTCTTCTACCCCTCTACTACCCCTCTACTACCCCTCTACTCCTCTTCTACCCCTCTACCCCTCTTCTACCCCTCTACCCCTCTACTACCCCTCTACCGCTCTTCTACCCCTCTCCCCTCTTCTACCCCTCTACCACCCCTCTACTACCCCTCTTCTAACCCTCTTCTACCCCTCTTCTACCCCTCTTATATCCCTCTACTACCCCTCTACCCCTCTACTACCCCTCTACTACCCCTCTTCTACCCCTCTACCCCTCTTCTACCCCTCTACCCCTCTTCTACCCCTCTACCACCCTCTACCCCTCTTCTATCCCTCTTCTACCCCTCTTCTACCCCTCTATTCCTCTACTACCCCTCTACCCCCCTCTAACCCTCTTCTAACCCTCTTCTACCCCTCTTCTACCCCTCTTCTACCCCTCAACCCCTCTTCTACCCCTCAACCCCTCTTCTACCCCTCTACCACCCCTCTACCCCTCTACCACACCTCTACCCTTCTACCCCTCTACTACCCCTCTACTCCTCTACTACCCCTCTACCCCTCTTCTACCCCCTACCCCTCTTCTAACCCTCTACCCCTCTACTACCCCTCTACGTCTCTTCTACCCCTCTACCCCTCTACCCCTCTTCTACCCCTCTACCCCTCTTCTACACCTCTACTCCCTCTTCTACCCCTCTTCTACCCCTCTACCTCTCTTCTACCCCTCTACCCCTCTTCTACCCCTTTACCCCTCTTCTACCCCTCTACCCCTCTTCTACCCCTCTTCTACCCCTCTACTTCCCCTCTACTACTCCTCTATTACCCCTCTACCCATCTACTACCCCTCTACCCCTCTACTACCCCTCTTTTACCCCTCTACCCCTCTTCTACCCCTCTACCCCTCTTCTACCCTTCTACCCCTCTTCTACCCCTCTACCCCTCTTCTACCCTTCTACCCCTCTTCTACCCTTCTACCCCTCTACTACCCCTCTACTCCTCTTCTACCCCTCTACCCCGCTACCCCTCTTCTACCCCTCTACCCCTCTACTACCCCTCTTCTACCCCTCTACCCCTCTTCTACCTCTCTTCTACCCCTCTACCCCTCTCCTACCCCTCTACCCCTCTTCTACCCCTTTTCTGCCCTTCTACCCCTCTTCTACCCCTCTACCTCTCTTCTACCCCTCTACCCCTCTTCTACCCCTCTACTACCCCTATACCCCTCTACTACCCCTCTACTACCCCTCTACCCCTCTTCTACCACTCTACCCCTCTTCTAACCCTCTTCTAACCCTCTTCTACCCCTCTTCTACCCCTCTACCCCTCTTCTACCCCTCTACCCCTCTTCTACCCCTCTTCTACCCTACTACCCCTCTACCCCTCTACTACCCCTCAACCTCCCTCTACTACCCCTCTACTACCCCTCTTCTACCCCTCTACCCCTCTTCTACCCCTCTACCCCTCTCCCCTCTTCTACCCCTCTACCCTTCTCCCTCTACCCCTCTTCTACCCCTCTACCCTCTTCTACCACTCTATCCCTCTTCTACCCCTCTTCTACCCCTCTACCCCTCTTCTACCCCTTTTCTACCCCTCTTCTACCCCTCTACCCCTCTACTACCCCTCTACCCCTCTACTATCCCTCTACCCCTCTACTACCCCTCTACCTCTCTACTACCCCTCTACCCCACTACTACCCCTCTACCCCTCTACTACCCCTCAACCCCTCTTCTACCCCTCTACCACCACTCTACCCCTCTTCTACCCCTCTTCTAACCCCCTTCTACCCCTCTTCTAACCCCATTCTACCCCTCTTCTACCCCTCTACCCCTCTTCTACCCCTCTTCTACCCCTCTACCCCTCTTCTACCCCTCTTCTATCCCTCTTCTACCCTGCGGTGGACTAAGTGGCAGCCGGAGCCTAATAGCACTGCTTGTCCTTTAAGAAATAAAAAAGCATTGGCATAGCCAATAGGTCTCGCCTTTGGGACCTTATAAGTGTTTAGTTATGCAGCACAATATCCTTGGTACAACAACATCAACTGTTGCATGGCTAAGTACTTATAAGGTCCCAAAAGCGAGACCTATTGGCTATGCCAATGCTTGTCTGCTTAACCCTGGTGCGGACCCATTTGTCTGCCTTCTTTCCCAATTCTTGGGGAGCTGTCAGATCAGAGTCCAACAGGTACTGGTGCAGTAGTTGATTCTGACAGTTATTAAGGATGTGCTCCCTCATCAACAAATTGTACAATCCCTCATAGTCCTGTACCTTGTTTCCATGAAGCCAGCCTTCCAGAGCCTTGATAGCACTGTCTATTAAATCAACCCAGTCTTGAGTGTGTGCCTTCTGGGTGTCCCTGAACTTAATCCTATACTGTTCAGTGGTTAAGCCATACCCATCTATGAGAGCACTCTTCAGTACGGAGTAAATGTCAGCATCCTCATCTCTAACAGCGAGGAGCTTATCTCTACCTTTGTTATCAAAGGAGAGCCACAGGATAGCTGCCCACTGCTCTTGAGGGACCCTCTGAACTTTACAGGCCCTCTCCAAGGCAGTTATCAATTTATGGATATCATCCCCCTCCTGGTAAGGAGGGACTATCCTGCTCAGGTTCATAGAGTCAAAGGATATTTCCCTGATTCTAGGTACACTATTGCTGCCACCATGGGACCCTAGTCCCAGAGTTTTTGCTAACTTTCTGTACTTACAGGGTCTCCTTGTCAAGGGCCAACTGATCTTGCCTGAGCTTAAGTCTAACTCTCTCAAGTTTGATCAATCAATCATAGGATTTGTAAAGCGCACTACTTACCCGCAAGGGTCTCAAGGCGCTGGGGGAAGAGGGGGGGGGGGGGTGCTGCTGTTACTGGTCGAATAACCAGGTCTTGAGTCGTCTCCTGAAGGTCAGCAGGTCTTCAGTCTGTCGTAGGTTGAGGGGGAGGGTGTTCCAGGTCTTGGCGGCGCGATGGGAGAAGAATCTGCCTCCGGTGGTGGTTCTCTGGATGCGTGGAACGGTTGCCAGGGAGAGGTCTGCGGAGCGGAGCCTCCTGTTGGGAACGTAGAAGGAGAGTCGACTGTTGAGGTAGGCTGGGCCGGTTTTGTGCAGTGCCTTGTGTGCGTGGATCAGGAGCTTGAAGGAGATTCTCTTGTCGACGGGGAGCCAGTGTAGGTTTCTCAGGTGGGGGGTGATGTGGTTGTGGCGTGGGACGTCGAGGATCAGGCGTGCAGAGGCGTTCTGGATTCTTTGCAGTCTGTTGATGAGTTTGGTCGGGGCTCCAGCGTAGAGGGCGTTTCCGTAGTCGAGTCTGCTGCTAACGAGTGCCTGGGTGAGTTTTCCTCGTGTCTGTCGGGATCCATCTGTTGATCTTGCGTAGCATGCGGAGGGTGTTGAAGCAGGTGGAGGAGACTGCGTTGACTTGTTTGGTCATGGAGAGTTTCGAGTCGAGGATGACTCCCAGGTTGCGTGCGTGGTCGGTTGGAGTCGGGGGGGTCCCCAGCGATGAGGGCCACCATGAGTCGTCCCATGCTGATGGGTTGGGGCCGAGGATGAGGATCTCCGTCTTGTCTGTGTTCAGCTTGAGTCGGCTGTTCTCCATCCAGTCGGCAACAGCCTTCATTCCATGGTGGAGGTTGGGTTTGGCGGTGATGGGGTCCTTGGTGAGGGAGAGGATCAGCTGTGTGTCGTCGGCGTAGGAGATGATGTTGAGGTCGTGCTGTCGGGCGATGCGTGCGAGGGGGGCCATGTAGATGTTGAACAGCGTCGGGCTGAGGGAGGATCCCTGGGGGACGCCACAGATCATCTTGGAGGCTTCGGATCGAAACGGGGGGAGACGCACTCTCTGGGTTCTGTCGGAGAGGAAGGAGGTGGTCCAGTCCAGGGCCTTGTCTCGGATCCCTGCGTCAAGGAGGTGGGTGCGTAGTGTGCGGTGGCAGACGGTGTCGAAAGCGGCGGAGAGGTCCAGGAGGATGAGGGCCGCCGTCTCGCCGTTGTCCAGCAGGATCCTGATGTCGTCGGTGGCGGCGATGAGGGCGGTCTCGGTGCTGTGGTTGCTGTTGAATCCTGACTGGGATGGGTCCAGGATGCTGTTGTCTTCGAGGTAGCGGATGAGCTGGGAGTTGACGATCTTCTCGATGACCTTTGCTGGGAATGGAAGCAGGGAGATGGGCCGGAAGTTCTTGAGGTCGCTCGGGTCCGCCTTGGGTTTCTTAAGTAGGGCGTTGATCTCGGCGTGTTTCCAGCACTCAGGGAAGGTCTAGGTCTCGAAAAAGAGGTTGATCACGTTGCGCAGGTGGGGTGCGATGGAGCTGTCGGCTTTGTTGAAGATGTGGTGCGGGAAAGGGTCTGACGGGGAGCCGGAGTGGATTGAGCCCATGGTCTTGATTGTGTCCTCGATGCTCACGTTGGCCCAGGTTGTCAGGGGGTCGTGGTCGATGGGATGCGGTGGGTCCGGCATGTCGGGCCTGTTTGGGTCGTCCGGGAGTCGAAACTGTCGTGGATGTCGGCGATCTTGCGGTGGAAGAAGGTGGCGAGGGAATCACACAGGGCTTGCGACGGCGGGATGTCGTTGGCGTTGGCGCTGGGGTTGGAGAGTTCCTTCACGATGTTGAAGAGCTCCTTGCTGTTGTGTGCGTTGTTGTCGAGGCGGTCTTTGAAGGAAGTCCTCTTGGCGGTCCTGATGAGGTGATGGTGGTTGCGGATGGCGTCTTTGTGGGCTGCATGGCTGTCCGGCGTCTTCTCGCTGAGCCATTTGTTCTCCAGTTTCCGGCAGGTGCGTTTAGATGCTAGGACTTCCGGGGTGAACCAGCTGGCTCTCTTGCTGGTGTCTTTGTGGGTTGGTTTTTTCAGCGGGGCTAAGGTGTTGGCGCAGTCGTCCATGCAGCGTCTGAGGTTGCGTGCTGCATCGTCGGGGTTGGTGGGGTCGGTCGGTGAGTTGAGAGCGAGGTTTGTCTGGAGCTGTTCTTCGCTGATTTTGCTCCAGCAGCGGCGGGGGATCTGTAGGGTGCGGTGGTGTGCGGCGGGTTTCCGGAAGGTGAAATGGATGCAGCGGTGGTCGGTCCAGGTGAGTTTGGAGGCGTCGCTGAAGGCGACGTGGGGGCTTGAGGAGAAGATGGCGTCGAGCGTGTGTCCGGCAATGTGGGTCGGCGTCGTGACGAGCTGTTTCAATCCGAGGTTGGCGAGGTTGTCGATCAGGGCGGAGGAGTTGCTGTCGTTGTTGTTCTCCAGGTGGTAGTTCAGGTCTCCGAGGAGGATGTAGTCGGTGGAGGTCAACGCGTGCGTGCTGATGAGGTCGGTGATGGAGTTGCAGAATTGGGGTCGGGGTCTGGGTGGTCTGTAGACGAGGGATCAGGTGGTATTCCCTCTCCAAGGAGTCCTCCCTCTTGTTAGAGATGGAGGTCCCTATGGAATGATCTGAAGCATTGTACTCAGCAGAAGGAGACCTAGACCTCCTCTTCCTACTCTGTACCCTCCCAGGAGGAATAAAGGGGGACCTACTTCTAGGGACGCCCTCTGTGCCCTCTGCACTATTCCCTTGGGCAGTGCCAGCACTAGGCATGGGCAGCGGGGGCCCGCGCCCAGCTGACCAACTTGGGGCCCGCACCTCTAAGGCCCCCTGCCTTTGGCCTCACAACTGTGATGTAGCGCTGCGAGGTCCAAGGAGTCACAATCATGTGTAGCTCTGGAAATAATAAGTGAAGGGACCCACTTCCCTGGGTCTCACCGCACTGTGCCATGACTGCGAGGTACAGGGAAGGGGCGCCTCATCCCTGGGCCTCGCAGCTCTACACCATAAGTGTGAATGCTCAGGGAACAAAGGGCATCTCCCAGGCTAATCACGGCCTGTAATTGGGGATCCAGTCTCTCACTGCCCACACAAAGGCACTGCAGGACACCCCATGTTCCGCACTTTTAACCCTTTAACATGGCAAGCAACTATCTTTCAGTCCTTGATGAACTGTGAAAGAGATGCTTGTGGGTGGCAGACAGGGGTGGCTTGCACCACACGAGGGGTCCTGCGCAAAGCAGCTTCAGTAGAGCCTTCAACTACTGGAATGCAAACAACATTTAATGAGAGAATTAAGCCTATCCCCCAGACCTGTATTGAGGGTATATCCTGTTAGGTTATTTCAAAGTGCTGTCACAATGTTAAATCACTGAACGTGGCACAGGGAGATTATTATTTGTCCAGGAACAAACAGTTGATTAAATTAGTAGAGCCAAGTCTGTAACACACTTCTGCTTGGTGCAAAGGCTATACACAGGGCCACTGTAATTATGCAGCAGAGGACAGCCAAATTATGCGGCAGGGTTCACTAAATTATGTGGTTAAAAAAAAAACAATTATGCTGTGTAATGTAGTACATTTTGTGAGAGTATGACTTCATTATTTTCTTATTTTACACTTAACACTGTTGGTGCGTAGGTTACCCTTCATTAGTATTAGTTTAACACCCAAACATAGAAATAAGAAACCAATAGGTGACCAGTCAACCTTTGAAGTGGGCCTTTCATTGCATGAGAACCTGTGTTACTGGGTTTTTACTGTCTTTGGAACCGTTTGAACTAGAAACATTTTTTGGGTTGAAATCTGTAGATTATATAGCAGATGCTGAATTATGAGGCAAATGTAGCAAATCCATAATTATGGGAAAACCACCTTGTCCGCACAATTTCATAATTTCAGTGGCCCTGGCTGTACATTTACCACTGTAGTACATTTAGGTGAATATACCATATGACTGGGCCCTTCTCCTCTCCCCGGTAATATTTAGTCCATTTTGTAATACTATGCTTTCTAGCAGTTTTTAAATGGAAACAAAATAATACCAATCTTGCCAAAAAATGAACAAAGCAAAAAATTCAGAAAAGTGATTGCCGAAGAGCACATAATTCGTCCAAGTGGGAGGATGGGATTAAAAAAATTGGCTCCACATTTCCAGCTAGCCCACTGAACCATAACTGGAGAGTCAGTGATTCCTATGGCAAGGCCAAGGGGGTGTCCTTCCCAGGGAATTGTCATTCTAGTCACAGTGTTTATTTCTATCATATTTAGGTGAAATGGTAAAGCTGAGATTAGATGTCAAATATCTTAGTCCCCTGGCTAAAACATACCCACTGGACAAGGTCATGGGCAGTGATTACTTGCTGGACAGTATGCCTGCTAGAAACTGATATTTACTACTGGTATTTAAAAGCTGAAGTATTTCATTCCATTTGAATACCAGAGTTCATTTTCTAACCTTTTCGCTCGAAATTTGCCATAGTGAGTAGTTAAGGCTTACTCCAGGACGTGGTAACAGGATCAGAAATCAACCATAGTATGAATAGCAATCACAATCAATAAACACAAACTCCAGCTGAATTATTTTAAGATGGTCTGTGTCAGAGACGGAGATTTAAAGTGAAGTTCCAAAAGTCTTCTATGTGACTTGCAGTTCCTTTGTTACACAAGAAACTGCTTCTGATGTCTTTGCAAACACAATGTGTCTCCAAAGGCACAAAAGTGTCCTGTGAAATGAAAATCGGAAATTGACCACCCTACTATGGCCTCGTAGTGCTAGACCATGCCGGTGAGCTCCAGGGGACGGGGGGCCCCCTGTCCTGGGACTCACAGTGATGGGTCATTTCTGCGTGGCCCAGGAATGGAGACTCTTCTTCTCTGAGCCTTGCAGCACTAGACCATGGATGTGAGGCTCAAGTCAGTGGGGCCTCCTCATATGGGCCTTGCCACACCAGCTAATAGATGTGAGGACCAGTGGATGGGACTACCCTTTCCTGGGCCTAGCAGTGCTAGACCTTGGCTGAGAACACAGTGGGGTGGGGCCACACCCCCTGGGCCTCACAGCACTAGACCATAAATGTGAGGCTCAGGGGAAGGCTTCAACCCACTCCCCTAGCCCCCGCAGCTTTGGATCATGGAGGGGGCTGTCCAGGGGAGGAAACCCCCATTAACTCGGCTTGCAGCGCCAGACCATTGTTGCAAGACCCAGGGAAGAAGGCTCCATTACATTGGGCTCCACTATCCTGGGCCTAACAGCACTAGACCATGGTTGAGAGGCCCAGGGCAGTGAGGGGGGGGAGGGTGGCTTACCCTAGGCCTGGTAGCCATGGTCCAGTCCTGCGAGGCCCAACTGAGTAGGACTCCCTCACCTACACCTAGTACCGGGCTCAGGGGTATTAGGTGCCCAATGTACCCAAATTATGGAAGTATTTTACTGTGCAGGATGTAGACAAGGTTAAGGGGACACTATTCTTTTGCACCAGGCCATGGCACCATTGCTATGCAACTTGCCTCTCTTTCATATGCCTCACAGCCATGTTTCAACATTGTGAGGCTGAGGACAGATTCTCCCCTGGGCCTCTCAGCCATGGTTGAATGCCCAGGGAAGGGGATGCCCACCCATGAGCTTTGAAGCACTGCTCCATGGCTATGAGACCATGGGGGGGCTCTCTAATGGGTGTAGCTATCAATAGTGCAGCAGGTGCTGTGGCATCAGGGTTCATGGATGGCAAGGAGCCAGTGAACCAAATGTATTGCTGTGTTTTACTGTCCAGCATCATTTACTTGCATTAGAGCCCATACTATGCCACTAGTCCCTTCTCCCATGCACCTCAGAGCCATGACCCAGAGCTGCGAGGACCAGGAAAAGCCTATCCTCTCCTAGGCTTAATAGCAGTGGTCCAGTGCTCAGAGACCCAAGAAAGGGAGCCTTCTGTCCTAGGCCTCCCAGCACTGGTCCATGGCTCTAAGGGTCATAGCCAGTGCTTAATTTGAACCGGTGGTTTCCAGTGCTCGGCACTGGAACTTAATTCTCAACTAATGACAGTCCACCACATGGCTGCGCTCTTTGGTCTAATTCTGAGATGAGCACAAAAACAGGGGGCCTGATTCACAGAACTAACTTACGTCAAAATCCTAAACTTACAACAATTTTGGTATTCACAGAATGAACTTACACATTTGGGTATTCACAGAATGAACTTACACATTTGGCTATTCACAGAATTAACTTTCCTAGTATGCTTTATATGTTAAAGAGAATAGGAGCCTGATTTAGGACTGGGTGTAATGGAATTAAAACCCCAAAATGAGCTCAGTGATTTTGAAATCCTCCATATATAGACATCTTATTGGTGAAACCACAAGCATGCTAAGTGTCCTGCAAGGTAATAATAGAAAGCTGACTTCAGTACCGGGTAGATGCCTAGGGATAGGGTGGGTGGAGCATGTTCTTCACTTTTAGAAGTTGTTAATTGATTATTTTCATCAAGGGATCCCAGCCATGGCCCAATGCTGCAAGGTCCAGGGGGAAGGACCCTCCCATGTGCTTTACAGTGCTGTACCAGGGTAGGCAAGGCTCAGGAAAAGGCCGTCCTTTCCGTGGACCTCACAGACATGGTCAAGCACTGCATGATTCGATGCACTAATCTGGAAGCAAATTGTTATCATTTGAATGAACTTCTAAGTTTTAGAGAGACCTAGGCAAACCCTTTCCATCCAAAGTAACTAATATAATATATATCCAGTTAATTGGAATTTAAAATGTATGTGCTTATTTCATTAGTGTTAATATTTAAGTTTTTGTTTCACTGATATCCGCACCAAGAAAGTTGCTTCTTGCAAAGTGGCTCAACCATAAACAATTGATGGCATTTCCTATGATGTCATTTTCTGCGATTTCACGTTGTATTCACATTAGGGGGGGACTCACATATTCCCTTTCTGCCCATGGCCCCAAAAGTCCTAGAACCGGCCCTGGTCACACTACCACCTACAAAGCACCGACGGGTCCAGTATGATTAACCCCTTCGGTGTGTGGGATGGCCGGGAGCCGTCCGACACACCAGTGCTCATGTGCGTCAGACGCCTCTCGGCCATCCGCGCACATGGCACAGGAAATCCCTCTGAGGGTGTTCTGATTATTTTTGCTCCCCCCATTATTTTGGGCAAACAAATAAACAATCTTTCTGCCCCCCCCCTGGGAGTCAGATGGGGGCAATAGCCCCCAATCTGTCCCCCCCGGGGGGGGGCAGAAAACACACCAGCCACCAGGGATTTTTTTTTTATGTCTATAGGGGTGGGGGCTTCCCAAAATGGGCATGGCAATGCCCCCCCTAAATTCTACAGTCATTCTGCCCCCCCTGGGAGGCAGGCAGATGGGGAAATAGCCCCTGATCTGCCCCCTCGGGGGCAGAAAGCACACTTGGCACCAGGGATTTTTTTTTATAATGTATAGAGGGGTGGTGGCTGCCCAAAATAAGCATGGCAATGCCCCCACCCTCACTCCTCAAATTTCCACAGTCTTTCTGCCCCCCTGGGAGGCAGATGGAACAATAGCCCCTGATCTTCCTGCCCGGGGGGGGGGTGGCAAAAAGCACACTAGGCACCAGGGATTTTTTTTATGTATGTAGGGATGGGGGCTGCCCAAAATGGGCATGCCAATGCCCCACCCCCCAAAAAAATTCCACAGTATTTCTGCCTTCCCCTGGAGGCAGATGGGGGCAATAGCCCCTGATCTGCCCCCCGAGGGGGCAGAAAGCCCACTAGGCACTAGGGATTGTTTTTTACATATGCTAGGGTGGGGACTGCCCAAAATGGGCATGCCAATGACCCCACCCCCCCAAAACAATTCCCACAGTCTTTCTGCCTCCCCTGGGAGGCAGATGGGTGCAATAGCCCCTGATCTGCGCCCCCTCCCGGGGGGGGGCAAAAGCCCACTAGGCACCAGGGATTATATTATTTTTTTTATACGTAGGGGCTGCCCAGAATGGGCATGCTAATGCCCCCACACCCAAAAAAGTCTTTCTGCCCCCCCCCGAAGGCAGATCGGGGCAATAGCCCGTTATCTGCCCCTCCGGGGGGCAGAAAGCCCACTAGGAACCAGGGATATGTTTATAGGCATGTCAGGGAGAAGACCCATAGGTACGGGTCACTCCCCTTTTTTTAGGCCCACATTTTGGCTGTTTCAATGATATTTTTAGTCTCATCTACCCCCAAGCGGGGGCCCCAAAACCACTAGAAACCAGGGAGAGTTTGTGTGTGTGAACTGGAGCTTGACTGATGGTCTGCGTGTACTGACCTTTGGCTGGCATGTTGCTGGCGGTGTGTGTGGGCTTGCACTTGGCTAATGCTGTGTGTGCACTCACGCTTGATGACGGTGTGTGTAGATTGGCGCTTGCCTGGTGGTGTGTGTGGAGTGGCACTTGGCTGGCAGTGTATGTGGACTTTCGCTTGGTTGAAGGTGTGCATGGATGGGGCTTGGCTGGTGGTGTGCGGGGTTGGCGCTTGGCTGGCGGGGTGCAGGGATGGCGCTTGGCTGGCGGAGTGCATGGATGATGCTTGGCTGGCGGTGTGCATTGTTGGCGCTTGGCTGGCAGTGTGCGTTGATGGCCCTTGGCTGGCGGTGCTAAATTTGAGGTTTGCAGGGTATTCTGGGTAGGAAAACGTTGGGGGATGCACGCAAGCCATACCTCCCTGGACTCCCCTGGGTGTCTAGTTTTCAGAAATTTCTGGGTTTGGTAGGTTTCCCTAGATGGCCGCCGAGCCCGGTGCCAAAAACCCAGATGACCCCCTTGCAAAACCAGGTCGTTTTGTGATGGGTAATTGTGATGTCTCCACAATACGTTTTGGGCCCTTCCCTGCTGCGGGCACTAGGCCCACCCACACAAGTGAGGTTTCATTTTTATCAGGAGACTTTGGGGAATGTGGGATAGGTGGAAGTTTGTGGATCCACGCAGATTCCAGAACAGTCCATCACAGAAATGTGAGAAAATGTGTTTTTTCTTACAAGGTTTGAGGTTTGCAAGGGATTCTGGGTAACAGAACCTGGTGAGAGCCACACAAGTCACCCCATCCTGGATTCCCCTGGGAGTCTAGTTTTCAAAAAAGTATAGGTTTGCTAGGATTCCTTAGGTGTCGGCAGCGCCAGGGTACACAAAATCCACAACTAGGCTCATTGCAAAAAAAGGGCCAGTTTTCACTGGAAAATGTGATGTGTCCACGTTACGTTTTGGGCCGTTTCCTGTCGCGGGCACTAGGCCTACCCACAAAAGTGAGGTATTATTTTTTTTAGAGGCTTCGCGGAATGCGGGGTGCATGGAAGTTTGTGGATCCACGCAAATTCCAGAACTTTCCATCACAGAAATGTGAGGAAAATGTGTTTTTTTGACAAAGTTGAGGTTTGCAAGCGATTCTTGGTAACAGCACCTAGTGAGAGCCACACAAGTCACCCCATCCTGGATTCCCTTGGTGTCTGGTTTTCAAAAATATATAAGTTTGCTAGGTTTATCTAGGTGCTGGCTGAGCTAGGGTTCAAAATCCACAACTAGGCACATTTAAAAAAAAGGGTCAGTTGCGTCCATGTTGCGTTTTGGGGCGTTTCCTGTCGCGGGCACTAGGCCTACCCACACAAGTGACGTACCATTTTTATCAAGAGACTTTTGGGAATGCGTGGTGCATGGAAGTTTGTGGATCCATGCAAATTTTGAGGTTTGCAAGAGATTTTGGGTAACAGAACCTGGTGCGAGTCACACAAGTCACCCCATCCTGGATTCCCCTGGGTGTCTAGTTTTCAAAAATGCATAGGTTTGCTAGGTTTCCCTAGGTGCCGGCTGAGCTAGGGTTCACAATCCACAGCTAGGCACATTGCAAAAAAATGGTCAGTTTTCAGTGGAAAAATTTGATGTGTCCACGTTGCGTTTTGGGCCGTTTACTGTCGCGGGCACTAGACCTACCCACACAAGTGAGGTACCATGTTTATCGGGAGACTTTTGGGAATGCGGGATGGGTGTAAGTTTGTGGATGTACGCAGAGTCCAGAACTTTCCATCACAGAAATATGAGGAAAATGTGTTTTTTTGGCAAGGTTTGAGGTTTGCAAGGGATTCTGGGTAACAGAACCTGGTGAGAGCCATGCAAGTCACCCCATCCTGGATTCCCCTGGGTGTCTAGTTTTAAAAAATGTACAGGTTTGCTAGGTTTCCCCAGGTGCCGGCTGAGCTAGGGTCCAAAATCCACAGCTAGGCACATTGCGAAAAAGGGTCAGTTTTCACTAGAAAAATGTGATATGTCCATGTTGCGTTTCGGGCCGTTTCCTGTCACGGGCACCTAGACCTGGCACAAGTGAGGTACCATTTTTATCAGGAGACGTAGGGGAATACAGAATTGTGGAATAACTGTTATTAGCTATTGACTTGCTGTAAATTTCTGCCTTCCAAATGTAAGACAATGTGTAAAAAAGATGTCACTTTGAAAAATGTCCTATAATTCACATGCTAGTATGGGTACCCACAATTTCGGAGATGTGCAAATAACTTCTGCTTCTAAACTGTATATTTTGTTCCCATTTCGGAAGAACATAGGTGTCCTTGATACCAACTTTTCATTCTTTATATTTTACCAAATGAATTGCTATATACCCTGTACACAATGAAAAACCATTGCAAGACGCAGCTCAGGTATTGTCTCTGGGTTCCTCAGGTTCTTGGTGAACTTACAAGTCCTATTTATCCCCATAAGCAGAAGGATCCAGCAGATGTAACAGTATATTGCGTTCAAAAATCTGTCATAATTAGAAGAAGTTACAGGTGAAAACGTTGGCACAAATGGCTGTTTTTTTCCAACCCGTTTTCAATATTTCTTATTTACAACTGTTAGTTTCTATAAAAAAACTTGAAGGATCTACACAAATGACCCCTTGCTGAATTCAGAATTTTGTCTACTTCTCAGAAATGTATAGCTTTCCAGGATCTATAATTGCTTTCATACCCATTTCTACCACTAACTGGGAGGTGGTTGAAGCACAAAAAGTAGCAAAAATAGGCTATGTCCCAGTAAAGTGCCAAAACTGTGTAGAATATTTTGGTTTTCTGACAAAAGTCTGTCCCTGAAAGCTGGGAAGATGGTAATTTCAGCACCACAAACCCTTTGTTGATACCATTTGCAGGGAAAAAAACAGATGCTTTCTTCTGCAGCACTTTTTCCACATTTTTCCAAAAAACAACAACATTTAGCTGTATTTTGGCTAGTGTCTGGGTCCCCTCCAGGGGAATCCACAAACTCTGAATACCTTTAAAATCCCCATGATGTTGGAAGAAAAAGACGTAAATTTGGCATACCTTATGTGGACAAAAAGTTACAGGGACCTAAGCACGAACTACCCCAAATAGCCAAAAAAAAGGCTTAGCTCAGAGGAGGAAAAGGCCTAGCGGCGAAAGGATTAAGACATTTGGGTCACCCTTGCACCACGCAAGGAGGCCCAAGGGGAACGCAACAACTTAGTGATATACATCAATCCATGCAAGTCCACCTTGCGTGGCCCTGCATGGCTTGATGTCTCTAGAGTAACGCAAGGCAGTGCAAATTGCAGCCTAGCATAACTCTATGGCAGGGAGGTGTTCCCACGCATCCTACCATGGGTTTGGGTGCATTCCCAGACTTACCATTAGTGATAGACCTGGGAATGCGTCACAGTGATATGCCTCCCAAGGTGAGCCATAACAAGAACAAATGTGTTAATTCCCACTCGTTTGTTCATATTCCCATGTGTGCTGCATTCTGGAGCACACATAGAAAGAGGAAAATGGCTCTCAGTAATCGTTTTTGCAGGCACGGGTCCCTTCCTGTATCAAAACTTAGTTTCTGCATACAATGCAGGCACCCCTGCACCATAACACAAGAGTGCCTGCCTTTGTGCTAGGCAGCCTAAAGTGCAGCAGCGCTGCGATAGGACAGGTATCCACCATATAATGGTACCTATGGTGCTTTCATAGCCTTTCCCTTTTACATGGCACAGCAAGATGACTTTCTATGTTGTGCTGCATGAAACAATGATTTATCTGCCTTCACCATTTGTACTGATGTCAGAGAGTGGACATCTTATGTAGGGTTATTTTTGCCTTGTATGCAGCAAATCGACACAAGGGCAAGGTCACGTCTGATATATCAAGCCACTCCAGCCCAAATACAATGGTCTTGCTTAGGTTTCTACATGTGAAATGACATGATGCAGGCTTACGTGATGGTTACCTTTCTTCAGCACAAAAGATGCATGACATGGCTGCTAATTGAGTGTTATAAGGCATCACACCTTTTGAGTTTTCCCCATGCACAGATGTTAGTAAAATGTTACGTGTTGGTATTGGTTGACATGGTACAAATTACCCTGAGAGCCATTCGATATATTCAAATGTAGGAATTATTCTGGCTGTTGACCACTCCCACTTGCAACATGCCACAAGTGTTTGTGTTGTCACCTGTCACCAGAGTGTGCACCTGCACGGTCCTACAACATGCATGCCATGCATCATCAAATACTACCTATGGGCATTTCTACTATTCTGCCTTTCACACAGCACACTGCAGCCATGTATCGTGCTGTATTGCATGGGCTCAAAAGATATGACGCCTTGACCTTCATTCGAAATGTGATATAAACCAGACCACATGATGGAATAGTGAGAATGTTCAGTACCTGTTGTGTATGTATGTGTTGGCCACTTATGACAAAAGATTTGCAGTGGATGCTTCAACACTTAATGCTCCGCAGACGATTGTAAGCATTTTGGATGGCCATATTGTGAGAAGTTGGCCTGGTATATGCTGTCCACTAGTTCTAGTGGGCACCTTGCACCAGTCCAAACAACCCCTTATGGAGATAGGTTAAAGACAACCTTTATTGAAAGCTATCCTAGTGGTAGCTATGGAGAGCAGCCTTCAGGCTAAGTCGTGAAGGAATGTAAAGCAGCTTGTTTTACCAGTCTATAATCTCTTGAGTGACCAAATGAAAGAGGACCACACCAGGTATATATATAAAATATATGTATTTAGTCTTAAACACACCCCTCTAGTCTCTTTATGAGGCTAGAGTTTGAAGTACATAGTTTACAAGTCAAATATCAACAGTAATAGCACAAATACACGTTTGAGCCCTAGGGGCGTACCAAACCATATACCAATAAAGTGGTATAAGAACCATGACTGAGCTAGACACAAGGCCTAGAGCCTGTAGAGGTGCTTGGACCACAAGGAACCACCCAAGGTAGTGACACAGGGGACCCACGGGGGACGCGTGCAGAGTGAGAACACAGCCGCGAGCCACCGTTGACTTCTATGGGGAAAGTCGCGGTTGGATTTTTAAAAGGAAAGGACACTTAGAGGAGGACTTGGAGCAAACCCCTTTAGAACTAGGCAGTTCTAGAGTCAATACCCACGGGAGCACTGGAGTACTCGAGTTACCTCAACCAGGGAAGCCGGGTGCATAGGTGTCTTTTGGCGTCGGGTTTCGTCGTCGTTTTCAATGGCGATCTGCTGCAGCAGGCTGCTGGCGACCAAGTCGAAAGTGTCCGGGTGGATCCAAGGGTGGATCGAAGATCTGAAGGACCTGAAAGCAGAGGGGACAGAGTCTGGGTCACTAGCCAGTGACCAGGAAGGCGATGAGCAGATGCCCACCGATGTCGGATGCTTCAGGTAGGTTGACGGTCGTCTTGACTCTTCAGCCACGAGGTCCAGGAGGCGTCGACATTGACCAGGAGCTGGATTCGAGCTGTCCCACGATGTCTGTCGATTGCTGCGGTATCGGCAACCAGATTGGACCCAACAAGCCTTGGCAACGGCAAGTCACGTGGAAACAAAGAAAGGACGTTGATGCAGACCAGCAAGGTCTGGAGGACTCAATCAGCAAGGGTAAGTCAGGGCACGTCTGGAGCAACCAGGAAAGCCCAAGCAGAAGAAGAGTTGCCTCCGGGAGGGCCCACTAGCCAACGGACTAGTGACCGTGAAGGAGCCTTGCGTGGACGCACTTGGAGCTGGCTCACAGGACACTCGTGGAGTGGAGGCCAGTGATCTTCAGTGCAGTCGGTGCAGGAGGCGGGGGCTACTTGGAGCCCAAAGCACAACTTCGTGGAAGACCAGGAAGAGGATGCACTTACAAAAGTTCTTGGTGTCCAGGGGTCACGGTTCCACGTTACTCACGAAAGCTACGTGCCTCAGCTTTGCTGGGGTCTCAGGGCAGCCTCGGGGAAGTCTGGAAATCTACCTCTGGTGTTGCAAAGACTTCGGCGTCCGGCGGGAGCTTCAGCGATGCAGACCGGACAATTGCTTCTTAGGTGCCTGCCAAGCAGGGGAGTCACTCCTTGACCCCAAGGGAGATTCTTCAGTCCTCTAATCTTAATGTAGAGCATCGAAGGTCCAGGATTCAGCTTCAGAGTTTCGTCCAGGGATATCTAAAGTCCTAAGGACTGGGGTCCCAAACTAATACCAAGTTAGGAGGTTGGACATACTCTGGGGACCCACCTATGGGAGGGTCAGGGAAGAGGGGTGGTTACACCCATTCCCTTTGTCCAGTTTCGTGCCAGAGCAGGGGCAGGTAGCCCCTGCAACCGGTTTGAACTGGGCTATGCACAGGGACACCAAATGTGCCCCCAGTGCAGGACTTCAAAGCACCAGAGAGTGCTCCCGCCCAGCCCCAATACACACTATCCTGTCTGGGGAGGTGGTTACACCTCCCTTCTACAGGAAACCTATTGTCCAGGCCTCCCCTGCCGGAGTTTCGGTCAGCAGCAGGAGGCCAGACCCGTGTCTGTGGCAGCGGCATCCATTTTGTGATGCCAGGGCTCTGAAAAGTTACTACCGGGTATACCGGTGTGTACATGTCTCTCCCTCTAGAAGGGTGGAATGCTACCACCGCCGCTAGAACTGGCGGGGGGTAGTATTCCAAGATGTTTGACACCAAACACGACATGTTTCCGTGCAGCCATCCCAAAGTTAGCATTTAACACGAGGTTATAATGCACTTAAGAGTATATGGTCAGGCTGCACCACAAACAGCATCAGAGGATTGGCTCCGAACGCTGCATAGGGGCTCTGCTCATGCAGGGGCACCCTCTCACATAAAAACTAAGCACTCTGCCTTCAGGATTGTTAAGGCCTGCCATAGGAGTGACTTATAGGTTTATATGTGTGTGCAATGGTAGTGATATAGGTAGCCTATACCACAGTAAGGGGTGCATGCACCACCTTACCCAGGCTGCAGTAGCAGACCTGTGGTGTCATTTTGGAGGGCCTTCCAGGGGTGGCACAATACATGCTTCAGCCCCTGGTAGGCCTCTGGGGTGTCTATGCCCTTGGTACATAGTATACCATATACTAGGGACTTATAAGGGCACCCCAGAATCCAATCTGGGATGTACCTAAAGTACATGGAATCAATTTAGAGAGGAAGCAGCTAGGCTGGGGTCCTGAATAGCAGGGCCCCAGCCAGACTAAAGTCGAAAATAGTGATACACCAGCAAAAAAGTGGGGGTAACCATAAGAGGCAGATCCTACTCTCCTACACAACCCCCCCCCAAACGCAGGGACAATAAACTAACCTTGACCAGTTAAGTCTTCATGTTCTAAGTGGAAATATCTGGAGAGTCCATCTGCATTGGCATGGTTACTCCCAGGTCTATGTTCCACTGTATAGTACATCCCCTGTAGGGAAATGGACCACCTCAAAAGTTTGGGGTTTTCACCCTTCATCTGTTTTAGCCATAAGAGGGGCTTGTGGTCTGTTTGAACAAGGAAGTGAGTGCCAAACAAGTATGGCCTCAGCTTCTTCAGAGCCCAAACCACAGCAAAGGCCTCCTCTCTATGGCTGACCAACGTTTCTCTCTGGGGGTCAGCCTTCTGCTAATAAAAGCTACTGGCTGATCCTGACTTTCTTCATTCAACTGTGACAGTACAGCCCCTACCCCCAACTCAGATGCATCTGTCTGCACAATGAACTTTTTGGAGTAATCAGGACTTTGCAGAATGGGAGCAGTGCACATGGCCTGCTTCAGGTCATCAAATGCCTTTTGACAGCTAACTGTCCACTGAACCTTTTTGGGCATTTTCTTAGAGGTTAAGCCATTCAGGGGTGTCACTATTGATCCATACCCCTTGACAAATCTTCTGTAGTACCCAGTCAGGCCTAAAAAGGCTCTCACCTGAGTCTGGGTAGTTGGAGCAGCCCAGTCCATGATGGTCTGGATCTTGCTCTGCAATGGTTGAACCTGGCCTCCACCCACAAGGTGGCCCAGGTACACAACCTGACTCTGCCCTATCTGGCACTTAGTGGCCTTGATAGTTAGGCCTTCCTTCTGCAGGGCCTCCAAAACATTTCTGAGGTGGACCAGGTGATCCTCCCAGGTGGAGCTAAAGACAGCAATATCATCAAGATATGCTGCACTATAGGCTTCCAGACCTGTAAGGACTGTGTTCACCAACCTCTGAAAAGTGGCAGGTGCATTTTTCAAACCAAAGGGCATCACCACAAATTGGTAAAGCCCACCAGGGGTAGAAAATGCAGTTTTTGGCTTTGCATCATCAGCTAGTCTGATCTGCCAGTAGCCAGCTGTTAGGTCAAATGTGCTTAGATACTTGGCTGAGGCCAAAGTGTCTATTAGCTCATCTGCCCTGGGGATTGGGTGGGCATCAGTCCTAGTGACTGCATTGAGGCCTCTGTAGTCCACACAAAACCTCATCTCCCTCTTTCCATCTTTTGTGTGAGGTTTTGGCACCAGGACCACTGGACTAGCCCAAGGGCTATCTGAAGGCTCAATGACACCCAGTTCCAACATTTTCTGGACTTCTGTCCTGATACAGTCCCTGACTTGGTCAGGTTGTCTGTAAATCTTACTTTTAACAGACAGACTGTCCCCAGTGTCCACTTCATGAGTGCACCAGGTGGTCTGACTTGGAGTCAGAGAGAACATGTGTCTGAACTGATTGAGCACCTGTCTACAATCAGTTTGCTGCTGGGCAGTGAGGCTGCCTGCCAAGGCTATACCATCCACTGACCCATCATCAAGGTTCTGAGAGAGCAGGTCAGGGAGAGGGTCACTCTCCTCCTCCTGGCCCTCATCAGTTGCCATGAGCAAGCCCATGTCAGCCCTGTCCACATATGGCTTCAGCCTGTTGACATGGAGCACCCTGTGGGGGCTCCTGGGAGTTCCTAGGTCTACCAGATAGGTAACCTCTCCCTTCTGTTCAACAATTGTATGGGGGCCACTCCACTTGTCTTGGAGGGCTGCTGGGGCCACTGGCTCCAGCACCCACACCTTCTGCCCTGGCTGGTAAACAGTCAGTACAGCCTTTTGGTCATGCCAGGCTTTCTGTAATTCCTGGCTAGCCTCAAGGTTTTTGGTTGCCTTTTTCATATACTCAGCCATCCGGGAGCGGAGACCAAGTACATAGTCCACTATGTCCTGTTTAGGGGGTTTGAGAGGTAACTCCCAGCCTTCCTTCACCAGACACAATGGACTCC
The DNA here is from genome assembly GCA_963921515.1 of Calotriton arnoldi. Classification (NCBI taxonomy): domain Eukaryota; kingdom Metazoa; phylum Chordata; class Amphibia; order Caudata; family Salamandridae; genus Calotriton; species Calotriton arnoldi. The sequence continues at coordinate 143,873 of CAWUFW010015311.1, read as the reverse complement.
TAACAGGATGGCCAAACAAAAGTTCAAAAGGGCTGTAGCCAACCCCTTCTGAGGCACCTCCCTGTATGCAAATAAAAGGCAGGGCAAGAGTATGTCCCATCTTCGCCTAAGCTTTTCTGGGAGCCCTTTAATCATGCCCTTCAAGGTTTTGTTGAATCTCTCAACTAAACCATTGCATTGTGGGTGATAGGGTGTGGTGAACTTATAAGTCACTCCACACTCCTTCCACATTGCAGTCAAGTAACTGGACATAAAGTTTGCACCTCTGTCAGATACTACCTCCTTAGGAAAGCCCACTCTTGAGAAAATTTCCAGGAGGGCTCTTGCCACCACAGGAGCTGTAGTGGTCCTAAGGGGAATGGCTTCTGGGTACCTGGTGGCATGGTCCACCACCACCAGGATAAACCTGTGCCCAGATGCTTTTGGGGGATCCATGGGACCAACTATGTCAAGCCCCACCCTCTCAAAGGGAACTCCCACCACAGGTAGTGGTATCAGGGGGGCCTTTGTGGTGCCATTTGCCTTCCCACTGGCTTGGCAGGTTACACAGGAGCGACAAAACTCCTTGGTGTCCTCAGACATGTGGGGCCAGGGAAAGTGAGGGACAATTCTGTCCAAAGTCTTGTTCTGGCCCAGGTGACCTGCTAAGGGAATATCATGGGCTAGTGTCAACAGGAAGCCCCTGAACTTCAGAGGTATAACCAACCTCCTGGCTGCTCCAGGCTTGGGGTCTCTACCCTCTGAGTACAGGAGTCCATCATCCCAATATATCTTATGGGTGCCACTAGCATTCCCAGCAGCCTCAGCAGCAGCCTGCTGTCTGAGGGGTTCAAGAGAGGGGCAGTTCAGCTGCTCCTGGCTCAGATCTGCCCTGGAAGGGCCCCCTGTCCCCAAGAACTCAACCTGATCAGGTTCAAGTTCCTCTGGGACAGTTCCTTCTTCAGGCCTGAGATCAGCTTCCTCAAAAGTCTGATCTTCCTCCTGAGCCAAGGGGGAAGGCACTGCCTTAACCCTACTGCTCCTTTTCTTGGGAAGCACCTGGTCCATTATTCCAGAATCCAGGGCCTGTTCAGCTTTTGACATTTTTGCCTGTGACCTGGTCACAGCAAAGACATGTGCAGGGATCCCTAGCATTTCTGCATGTTTCCTGAGCTCCACCTCTGCCCAAGCTGAGGTTTCAAGATCATTGCCAAGCACTCACCACAACCTTCTTAAGACCAGTTACCCCTCCCCAGGAGAAGTTAACAACTGCCAGAGAATGGTCTGTTCTGACATTGCTAGCATTGGTCACTTGGTACATTTCACCAAGTATAATCTGCCCAGGATCCACAAGATCTTGTGTCACCATGGTGACACTTGCTCCTGTGTCCCTGAATGCCAAAGCCTTCCTTCCATTAATTAAAGGCTGCTGTCTGTATTTGCCCAAATTAGTGGGACTCACAAAGGGGGACATATCCATGCCCCCATCACAGACTAGGACAGCCTGAGTTGGCACTCTGACTAGGCCAGAGTCCATCTCAATACCCAGGGTCAACCCTACTAAACCCTTATTCTGAGTGTTTCCACCACCACTTGTAGCTGGACTAGGGGGAACAGTTGCCTTAGGGGCAATGGTGGCTGGAGTGGAGTCTTTGGACTTGGTGCAATCACTGGTCCAGTGAGTCTTTTGCTTAAAGACTTTGCACCATGGTTTCTTTTGGCCTTTTCCTTTATTAGATTGGGAATCCCCACCTGAAGAATATTTTTGGGGGCCTTGTGAAGACTTCTGGTCTTTACCCTTCTCCCCACCCTTATCAGAGTTTTTGGAATCTTGCTTCTTCTGGTCACCACCTTGGTTCTGAACTTTCTGCTTCACCCTGGTTCTGACCCATTTGTCTGCCTTCTTTTCCAATTCTTGGGGAGAGGTCAGATCAGAGTCAACCAGGTACTGATGTAGCAACTGATTCTGACAGTTATTAAGAATCTGCTCCCTCATGATTAAATTATAAAATCCTTTGAAGTCACACACCTTACTGCCTAGTAACCAGCCTTCCAGAGCCTTGGTAGCACAATCTACAAAGTCCACCCAGTCCTGTGTCTGTGCCTTTTGGGTATCTCTGAACTTTAACCTGTATTGCTCAGTGGTTAGGCCAAACCCATCTATTAGGGCACTCTTCAGGACTTGATAATCATCAGCATCCTCTTCTCTTACAGTGAGGAGCTTGTCTCTACCTTTGTCTGCAAATGAGAGCCACAAGATTGCTGCCCACTGCTCCTGAGGGACCCTCTGTACTTTACAGGCCCTCTCCAGTGCAGTAATCCATTTGTGGATGTCATCCCCACTCTGGTAGGGAGGGACAATCTTGCTCAGGTTACTATGGTCATAAGCCCTTTCCCTACCACTAGGGAAGTTGCTGCCACCATGGGTCTCTAGTCCCAACTTTCTTCTTTGTCTTTGAAGCTCTAGGGACTCCCTGTCTATAGCCAACTGCTCTCTTCTGATTCTCAACTGAGCTTCCTCATACTTGAGCAGTCTCTCTTTCCTCTCATGAGAGGATTCCCTCCTATGAGAGGAAACAGAGGTCCCTACTGAGGTGTCAGAGTGGTTAGACTCCTGAGAAGGAGATCTAGACCTTCTGGGCACACTCACAACTCTTCCTGGGGGGACAAAGGGGAGGTCATTCTGATCCTCCTCAGGAGGAGCTGCATTGTCCAGTGTAGGATCATTGTCATCCTCCTGGCCAGTTTCAGAGGTGAGGTCCTGGGTATTTTTACCCCTGGCCTCTCCCTCATCTTCTGCCCCACCCTCTCTGCCTACCCTTGCAGACCCTATGGGTCTTCTAAGATCATCTAGCAGAAGCATCTCCAGGAGACGTTGGGTGTTGCACTTTTGCCTGTCTTCAACTTCCAAATCTTGCACAACTCTCTCAATTCCAAGAATGGGAGGTTGTCATATTTGGATGGCAGGAGCCCACTGGTTCCTGGTAGTGAAGACATTACTAGTGAGGTGTGGTGTATGCACTACCTACTCTAGTGTGGCCTACTAAACTCTCTTGAGTTGTAGAAAGGGTGTGCTAGCCCTTAACACACAACTCTAAGTTCAGTAGAACTTACTGTATACTAAGCTTGTTTTATATGTACCGAAGGTACCCTTAGTGGTTTTCAGTTGATCAATTCAATTGAGATTATCTGGTAAAACAATAGCAAGCTGGAATCCCACACGCTGCACACCAATGTGAGAAGTTGGCCTGGTATATGCTGTCCACTAGTTCTAGTGGGCACCTTGCACCAGTCCAAACAACCCCTTATGGAGATAGGTTAAAGACAACCTTTATTGAAAGCTATCCTAGTGGTAGCTATGGAGAGCAGCCTTCAGGCTAAGTCTTGAAGGAATGTAAAGCAGCTTGTTTTACCAGTCTATAATCTCTTGAGTGACCAAATGAAAGAGGACCACACCAGATATATATATAAAATATATGTATTTAGTCTTAAACACACCCATCTAGTCTCTTTATGAGGCTAGAGTTCAAAGTACATAGTTTACAAGTCAAATATCAACAGTAATAGCACAAATACACGTTTGAGCCCTAGGGGCGTACCAAACCATATACCAATAAAGTGGTATAAGAACCACGACTGAGCTAGACACAAGGCCTAGAGCCTGTAGAGGTGCTTGGACCACAAGGAACCACCCAAGGTAGTGACACAGGGGACCCACGGGGGACGCGTGCAGAGTGAGAACACAGCCGCGAGCCACCGTTGACTTCTATGGGGAAAGTCGCGGTTGGATTTTTAAAAGGAAAGGACACTTAGAGGAGGTCTTGGAGCAAACCCCTTTAGAACTAGGCAGTTCTAGAGTCAATACCCACGGGAGCACCGGAGTACTCGAGTAACCTCACCCAGGGAAGCCGGGTGTCTTTTGGCGTCGGGTTTCGTCGTCGTTTTCAATGGCGATCTGCTGCAGCAGGCTGCTGGCGACCAAGTCGAAAGTGTCCGGGTGGATCCAAGGGTGGATCGAAGATCTGAAGGACCTGAAAGCAGAGGGGACAGAGTCTGGGTCACTAGCCAGTGACCAGGAAGGCGATGAGCAGATGCCCACCGATGTCGGGTGCTTCAGGTAGGTTGACGGTCGTCTTGACTCTTCAGCCACGAGGTCCAGGAGGTGTCGATGATGACCAGGAGCTGGATTCGAGCTGTCCCATAATGTCTGTCGATTGCTGCGGTGACGGCGACCGGATTGGACCCAACAAGCCTTGGCAACGGCAAGTCACGTGGAAACAAAGAAAGGATGTTGATGCAGACCAGCAAGGTCTGGGGGACTCACCCAGCAAGGGTAAGTCAGGGCACGTCTGGAGCAACCAGGAAAGCCCAAGCAGAAGAAGAGTTGCCTTCGGGAGGGCCCACTAGCCAACAGACTAGCGACCGCAAAGGAGCCTCAAGTGGACGCACTTGGAGCTGGCTCACAGGACACTCGTGGAGTGGAGGCCAGTGATCTTCGATGCAGTCGGTGCTGGAGGCGGGGGCTACTCAGAGCCCAAAGCACAATTTCATGGGAGACCAGGAAGAGGATGCACTTACAAAAGTTCTCGGTGTCCAGGGGTCACGGTTCCACATTACCCACGACAGCTACGTGCCTCAGCTTTGCTGGGGTCTCAGGGCAGCCTCGGGGAAGTCTGGAAATCTACCTCTGGTGTTGCAAAGACTTCGGCATCCAGCGGGAGCTTCAGCGATGCAGACTGGACAATTGCTTCTTAGGGGCCTGCCAAGCAGGGGAGTCACTCCTTGACCCCAAGGGAGATTCTTCAGTCCTCTAATCTTAATGTAGAGTGTCGAAGGTCCAGGATTCAGCTTCAGAGTTTCGTCCAGGGATATCTAAAGTCCTAAGGACTGGGGTCCCATACTTATACCAAGTTAGGGGGTTGGACATACTCTGGGGACCCACCTATGGGAGGGTCAGGGAAGAGGGGTGGTTACACCCATTCCCTTTGTCCAGTTTCGTGCCAGAGCAGGGGCAGGTAGCCCCTGCAACCGGTTTGAACTGGGCTATGCACAGGGACACCAAATGTGCCCCCAGTGCAGGACTTCAAAGCACCAGAGAGTGCTCCCGCCCAGCCCCAATACACACTATCCTGTCTGGGGAGGTGGTTACACCTCCCTTCGACAGGAAACCTATTGTCCAGGCCTCCCCTGCCGGAGTTTCGGTCAGCAGCAGGAGGCCAGACCCGTGTCTGTGGCAGCGGCATCCATTTTGTGATGCCAGGGCTCTGAAAAGTTACTACCGGGTATACCGGTGTGTACATGTCGCTCCCTCTAGAAGGGTGGAATGCTACCCCCGCCGCCAGAACTGGCGGGGGGGGTAGTATTCCAAGATGTTTGACACCAAACACGACATGTTTCCGTGCAGCCATCACAAAGTTAGCATTTAACGCGAGGTTATAATGCACTTAAGAGTATATGGTCAGGCTGCACCACAAACAGCATCAGAGGATTGGCTCCGAACGCTGCAGAGGGGCTCTGCTCATGCAGGGGCACCCTCTCACATAAAAACCAAGCACTCTGCCTTCAGGATTGTTAAGGCATGCCATAGGAGTGACTTATAGGTTTATATGTGTGTGCAATGGTAGTGATATAGGTAGCCTATACCACAGTAAGGGGTGCATGCACCACCTTACCCAGGCTGCAGTAGCAGACCTGTGGTGTCATTTTGGAGGGCCTTCCAGGGGTGGCACAATACATGCTTCAGCCCCTGGTAGGCCTCTGGGGTGTCTATGCCCTTGGTACATAGTATACCATATACTAGGGACTTATAAGGGCACCCCAGAATCCAATCTGGGATGTACCTAAAGTACATGGAATCAATTTAGAGAGGAAGCAGCTAGGCTGGGGTCCTGAATAGCAGGGCCCCAGCCAGACTAAAGTCGAAAACAGTGATACACCAGCAAATAAGTGGGGGTAACCATAAGAGGCAGATCCTACTCTCCTACACATATGATACACACATGCATAGTGTATGTCACGTAGAATGTTTCACAATGATGTATGTGTTGTGGATTTTATCACTTGGTACAGACATGTAGATTTCCTCAAGAAAGTCAACATTAGTTATAGATAGATGTGACCTGCCAATGGACAATGAGGACTTATAGTGCCAGAAATCCATGTTGAACGATACCATGGGGTGCAGTTCTTAGTAGATCAAACTTTTCTTTCTGTATTCATCATAAATCGATATTCCTTTTCCTCATGTGTAGCCAATATGACAGCAGACGAAAAGAAAGAATTTGCAGCATGGAATGCCCGTTATGTGAAGATCAGGTTGGTTGCGTCAAAACACATTAGTCCAAGCATCTGACCTGAGTCTCCTGTGAGTAATAGCCTCAAGTGGTGCCACCACAAAACTCACATCCATATCTGGAAAACTGCAGCACAACACATACCCAACACAGGGACTTCCTACACTCAGCAAGCCAAGATTTAACTACATAATCACAGTTGTGCAGGCCTAATTCTTTCCTGTATTGGGCCCACAATCCATTACAGTTGTCCTAGATTTTTTTATTTGGTCACAACCCAGCACTATTAAATGACCACAGTTGTGACTTTTTGCTATTTCACCCATTTTGTCCAGGACACTTTTGAGCTGCATGTATGTGGTTCTCAAGATTGGTTTTTCAAATTTTTGGTATTCTAGTAATTGTTTGAGTTCACTCTATTAACAAAAATTTTATTTTTATTGTTTTGTGGTTTGATTATTTACTGATTGGATTACTGCACATATAGTTAACAGATTGCCTCCCTTTCAGGCCTGATTGTTTTCTGAAACAACACCAGAGTGTTTGGCACAGGTCTGTTTCTCTTTTAACAAGTCGTACTTGTGTTACATGACCTTCTAACACATGTGCCACTATGTGTTTCATATGCTGTTGCATCAAATTGTAACAACATTGAACACACAATCGGTTCTGACTTATCCTGTACATCTTTTTGGTCCTCTGTGACAGCACTGTCCTGGCACTCAACTCCAGCAACCAACTCCATTGGAATGTGGAATGCAACCTGCTACTCCAATGGATTCAACTCCTCTTGGACACATGTTCCTTCTCCAGTCCTCATTGCAGCCTTAAAGTTCCTGGTCAGTTTTCCTTGGTCCTACGTTTGTGGTCAATGCCAACGTTTTTTACATTCCACAACAGCAGTGCTTAATTTGAGCTGGTGGTTTCCGGTGCTCTGCACCCGCACTTTTTTTCAATTCAGAGATGAGCACAACAACTGTTTTTTAATTCAATATACTTTAAGAATGACTAATACCTGCTGCCAAACCCATTCTTTTAACTCTGGAGTCCTGAAATTGTCAGCTGTCACACTTGCAGGAGTGTGACTTATTAGTTATGCTGTTACAATGGGCAGTGCAAGCGAAGCGTCTTGCTAACTAGAACCCTGGCACTTATTTTTTTACAGATTAAGCACTGCACAACAGTCCTTCTTTTTTGTGCCACACAGTTGATCTTGTCAACTATTGCTTGTCATAAAGCATCCTTTTTTTGCTAGTGATAATTTTGAGGTTACACATAATTCATTTTCATTTTTGGTGACCTAGGTTATAAGTATGTCACTCTCTTCCTCCTCAGTAAAGTTGGACTTCGTCTTCCTTTTCCCACATACTTCTTGTCTATCTTGTGGTTTTATGGTCTCTTGTCCTGCTGCTCCTTACATGGTGCAAATTTTTGATATGCCACAGCAGTTCTACAGAGTTTTTGCATCATGCACTATGAATGAATGAATGAATATTAAATTTATAAAGCGCTAACTTAGCCCAAGGGCATCAAGGCGCTGCAGAGGACTAGCGTTCAACCGAATAAGATGCTCAAGCTAAAGTCGGTGTGAAGAGCCAGGTTTTCAGGGCCTTGCGGAAAAGAGAGTATGACACAAGACCCGATAAACCATCCGGAAGAGAGTTCCACAGCCTAGCAGCAGCAGTGGAGAAGGCTCTGCCTCCCCATCTAACCTTCTTAAACCTGGGGACCACCAGCAAATTCTTGCTGGCAGACCTAAGCTGCTTGGTCGGGATATAGCGCTGAAACATCGCTTTAATGGCATCAGGGCCCGAGCCATAGTAGGCATTATGTGACAGGCATAGAGTCTTGAAAAGGATTCTTCGATCCAGAGGTAGCCAGTGCAACGAGATGAAGGAGGCCGAAACAGAGTGGTACTTTGGTAACTCCAACACCAGCCTCGCTGCAGCATTCTGTACTAACTGTAACCGTCTCACCAAACCCTTGTTAATGCCCAGATAAAGGGCATTACAATAATCAAGTCTGGACATTATCAAAGCAATCACTGCCTGCTTTCGTGATGAAAACGACAGGAACTGTGAAATTTTCCTAAGCAGCCTGATTATTCCAAAACAGATAGACACTGTTTTGCTAATCTGTAGGTTCATGGACAACGAAGTGTCGACTATAACCCCCAGATTTTTCCCATGGGATACAGGAGAAGGGCAGCTGCCCATGGTGTCAGGCCACCAGTCATTAGACCATATGTCATGTTGGTTACCAAAAATCAAGATCTCAGTTTTTTTCCCATTCAGTTTAAGATAGTCCTCAACCATCCAGGATGAGACTGCCTGCATACAGTTTTTGAAATTTGCGGCAGATTCACTGATGCTGTTGGTACTAGACACCATGATTTGAGTGTCGTCAGCATAAGACAGCACCTTAAATCCAAAGGCTCTCACGACCCTCGCCAGTGGGGCAACATAGATATTAAAAAGTGTAGGGCTTAGAGAGGAGCCCTATGACTTTTTCTGGCTTTTTGAGACGTATTGCACTCTTGCGTGATGCAATGTTGACTTGCGGCACGTAAAGGTGTCTTACGGCACTCAAATCAACTTTGTATTGTGTAGGGTGGAGGTGCGTGTAATGTTCACCGGCGGGATAGCGTTCCAGTCTACCCGCGGCCGGAACTTGCGCACAAGCGCTGGCGCATGACGCCAGGCGCAACTACATAATAAAGAGGCGTGGCCCCGTATAGTTAGTCGGGACCGCGCCATGGACACCAACACACGTGTGGCGTGTTTAATTAGCGGCCGCAGCGCGCCTCGCATCTAGCGCTTAGCGGCACCATTACACTGGCGACGAGGAGGTCTCCTGAACTCACGCTGCTGAATTGCTCAGCTCCACAGTGCTGTGCACGAGTGATCAGCCTGCTGCCACCAGAGAGGGCCCTGAGACCCCGGTAAGAACTCGACTGCTGCCACATGTGAGGGCCTTGCAGCCCCAGCCAGTGCCAGAGCCCACAATAACAATTAACCCTTGACACCCTGGCCTGGGATTTCCCCAAAGCAGACTTTCCAGTGCTCCTTAGTGGGAGTTATCAGTTGAGGCAACCTGACACACTCTGTGCAAAGGATCCGAGCGTGACCTCGGCCAGGCGGCTGCCCTCAGGCCTAACAGAGAGGCAGTGCACGTGCCGCGAGGTACACCCACGTCCACGCCCAAATGGCGGCAATTCCGGCCATTGAGCCATTCATAGTAGATGGTGCCCCCTCCTCCCTCGCCCCGAAATGGAAGGACTGGACAGAACGTCTCCAATTCTACTTTGAAGGGACAGGAATAGCCCGCGAGAGACGCAGAGCACTACTCCTCCACCTAGGGGGCAAGGACATTCACCGCATCTACAAAACGCTGGTAGAGGCTACCCCCAAAACGTACGTGCCATTGCTCAACGCTCTCAATGCGCTCTTTGAGCCGATGGAGAACAAAGACTATGAGAGATTCATATTTCGCCAGGCCAAACAGGAAGCAGAAGAGTCGTTAGACACCTTCCATGGACGCTTGAAAGAGCTCGCCAGTACATGCGGCTTCCAGGATGAACAAGAGGAGATCAGAGCCCAGATAATACAAGGCTGTTACTCGTCAAAGCTCAGAGAGAACATTCTCCAGGAATCCGGCAAACCCTTAGTGGATATCCTCACCCTGGGACAGTCCAAAGAATTATCGAAGGCCAGAGCATCCCACATGGAGGCTGCCCTCCACCGCCCCATCAAGACGGAACAAGCGAACGTGGCGGAGCAGGTGAACGTGGTGAAAACCAAGCCAAGCCAAAGCCCGGGAAAGCGTCCGCAAGACAGAAAGAAAGAATGTGGCTACTGTGGAGGCACACCCCACCGCATGCAAGACTGTCCGGCGAAAGGGAAGAGGTGCACAGCCTGCGGGTGGATGAACCATTTCGCGGCGGTATGCAGGTCATCGAAGCCCCGGAAAGAAACAGCACGGACCGTAGCGGAAACGCAAGACAGCGAAGATATGGACGACGACACGGGAGACTACCCCGTCCATGATGTATTCGCAGTGGATCAACCACCACGGAAAAGACGGCGGCTTCGAAAGTGCAGACTCAAGATTCACCACCAAGACATACGGGCCACCATAGACACAGGGGCCTCGATCGAACTGATGGCCGCCAACGTATACAACCAATTGAGTCCACGCCCACCCTTGCGTGAAGCAAAAATTTGAGTATTTGCCTATGGACAGAAGAAACCCATCCCACTCCTGGGATGTTTCAAAACAGAACTTAAGCATCAGGACCTCGAGATCCCCACCACGGTGTACGTGACCAAGGAAGGAAGAGGAATGCTGGTAAGCGGACAGACAGCGGAAGAGCTGAAGCTGATCTCGTTTGCGCTTGCGGTCCAAGAAGAGGAACTAGCAGCCATCATGGAGGAATGTGACGACATCTTCAAGGGAATTGGATGCCTAAAAGGGAAAGAGGTCTCTCTCCACATTGACCCATCAGTCCAACCGGTAGCGCTGAGGCATAGGCGCATAGCCTTCCATCTACGACAAAAGGTCGAAGACGAGCTGGAAGCACTGGAGAGGCAAGGGATAATAGAGAAGGTCAGCGGGCCCACTCCGTGGGTGTCCCCGATCGTGGTGGCGAGAAAACCAAAACAGCCAGGACAGGTCCGCATCTGTGTCGACATGCGCCTCCCAAACGCAGCTGTAAAAAGGGAACGCCACCTAACCCCCACCATCGATGACATTCTGGAGGAACTGAACGGTGCAGTGTGGTTCTCGAAGATGGACCTACGTTCAGGATATCACCAATTGCCCCTACATCCGGACTCTCGATACATCACTACATTCTCTACCCACGTCGGCCTCAGGCGGTACAAGCGTCTCAACTTTGGGATATCGAGTGCCGCTGAGGTGTTTCAGAACACCATCAGAGAAGTCCTCAGCGGACTCCCAGGGGTTTTGAATGTAAGTGACGACCTATTGGTATACGCCTCATCAGTGGAAGACCACCACCGAAGCCTCCGCAGCGTTCTCCAACGAATCAAAGAGTCCGGACTCACCCTGCACAAAGAAAAGTGCCAGTTCTTGAAGTACAAAATCAGTTTCTTCGGCTACATGTTCTCGGACAAAGGAGTAGCCCCAGACCCCGACAAGGTGCGAGACATTCAGGAAGCCCCGGCACCCTCCAACATCTCGGAAGTACGGAGTTTCCTAGGGATGGTAAACTTCTGCGGTCGTTTCATCCCGGATTTAACCAACATCACGAATCCCCTCAGGGAGCTGACGAAGTCCACCACCACGTGGCAGTGGGGCCCAGTCCAAGAACAAGCCTTTAAAGACACTAAAGCAGCCCTGTCGGCTGAGACCACACTGTCATACTTTGACCCGGCCCGGCCCACCAATGTCGCCGACGATGCCAGTCCCTATGGGCTAGGGGCAGTACTCACGCAGCTACAACGTATTGACGAATGGGCTCCGATCGCCTACGCGAGCCGCTCCCTAACAGACACGGAGCAACGTTACTCCCAGATAGAGAGAGAGCCAATCGCCATCCACTGGGCCTGTCGGCATTTCCACGTCTACGTGTATGGACACCCATTCACAGTCTCCACCGACCACAAGCCCCTTATACCCTTATTTCAAGGATCCGCATCAAAGTCCCCCCCGAGGATAGAAAAATGAATCCTTCAACTGCAGGGGTATGATTGCCGGGTAGAGTACAAACCAGGCTCCTCCAATCCAGCCGACTACCTCTCAAGACATCCGAGGGCCGCAACCAAAGCAGAGGAAGAGGATGCCGAGGATACCGAGGAATACGTCCGCTCCATAGCGGAAAGGTCCCGACCACTCCCGATAAGCCTTGAAGCTATAGTGGAAGCCACCCAGAATGACGAGTGTCTGCAACTCGCCATCACCGCAGTTCAGGCGAATGACTGGCGCCCCATTCAAATCACAATGGCCCGACGAACATCCCAAGCAAAGGCCACGCTCGAATCGATCATGCGAATCAAGGACGAACTCTCTGTCGACGGCAGCGGGTGTCTACTCAGAGGGCCGCGGCTAGTGATTCCGTCAAGCCTGACTCAACAGGCGGTGGATCTCACACATCGAGGACACCAGGGCGTGGTGAAAACGAAAAGCAGGCTGAGAGCGAAAGTGTGGTTCCCGGGGATGGACCCAATGGTCGAGCAGGCCGTCAGGACATGCCAATGGTGCCAGGTGTCAGGCCAAGCAGATCGCCCTCACCCCGTCATCACTGAAGACAATCCACAAAGACAGTGGGAGTGCGTCAGTATCGACTTTGGTCACCTTCCGGATGGGCACTATGCCCTAGTAGTCATTGACGACTACACGAAATACCCCGAGATAGAAATTGTCGGGAGCCAAACAGCCACAGAAGTAATTACCAAGGTTGAGAAGATCATTGCAACTCACAGGATCTTTGAGGTGGTGAAGACTGACAACGGCACACCCTTTCAGGGACAAGATTTTGCTGACTATCTCAAGTCTTGGGGCATCCAACATCGGAAGATAACACCACGCTGGCCCCAAGCAAACGGGGAAGTAGAGAGGTTCATGCGCACTCTCAACAAAGTCATTCGCATCGCGCATGCCGAGGGAGCCCCCCTGGAAAGAGCCATCTACAGCTTCCTGAGGGAATACAGATTGATGCCCCATCTCACGACTGAGAGAGCACCGGGACCAGCAAGCATGGGTCGAGTGGTGCGAGACACTATTCCTCATCACCCGAACTGGGCCCCTTCCCAGATTGACACTACAAGGGTCCTAGCCAAAAGGACCAGTACCAACGACCATGCCAGCGTCAACCGAGGAGCGAAAGCGTTGACGATCCGAGAAAGAGACCTGGTCTATGTCAAAGACAGGCACCCAGGGAGCAAGTTCCGTCTCCCGTTCGAACAGTGTCCATGGACAGTGACTCGCCGAACTGGCACGATGATCACAGCCTGGAGGGGAACAGAAGAACTTACACGGAATGCATCATTCTTCAAAAAAGTCAATGCAGGGACTCCCAACGTTCCATCACGAAGTAGTATGGAGGCGTGCCCAAGTCCGCAGGGAGCGGATGAGGAAGGAGAAGATGGCCAAGGAACTATCCCCATGAATGATCCGGACAGATCTGACCGAGAGGCATCGTCATCGCCCGGAAGTCTGGACAGACGTCTATCCAACGCCCCAGTGGGAGCTCCGGAGGGCGGAGTCTCGCAGGAAGTGACCCCATCCCTACCGTCATCACAGGGAGAGCATTCCAGATACGGCCTGAGGAACAATCCGGCTCCCTCCTCCCGCCTAGCGGGATTCATGGTGTGACTAACCTAAGACTCGCAGCAGGAGGTGACCGGTGGCTGGACAAGAGCGGAGAGCAGACGGCCCGACCAGAACTGGTAACAGATCAACACGTTGATGTTTTGTTAATGTTTTATAAAGGTTGGAAGGAATGTAATGTTCACCGGCGGGGTAGCGTTCCAGTCTACCCGCGGCCGGAACTTGCGCACAAGCGCTGGCGCATGACGCCTGGCGCAACTACATAATAAAGAGGCGTGGCCCCGTATAGTTAGTCGGGACCGCGCCATGGACACCAACACAAGTGTGGCGTGTTTAATTAGCGGCCGCAGCGCGCCTCGCATCTAGCGCTTAGCGGCACCATTACAGTGCGTTACGCCGCTTTGCGACAAAACTGCCACTCTGCGTCACATTATGTGATGCATTTCTCGGTCCTGCACCATAGTGCGCCGTATGGCAAATACGGCGCATGCATGAAAAAAGGATTCTGCCGCAGCATGGTGCAGCACGTTCTCACGCAATGCTGTCCCACGGAGCATTGCGTGAGGAATGATAAATCTGCCCCATAATGCCTATTCTTGTGATTTCCTCTATGCTGCTCCTCAATGTGCCCTTTAGAGATGGTGGATTCAGCAGAGTGTTCTCTGGTTGCCTAGCTGTGCTGTTCTGGCTTGAGTTCCTGCACAGCTGCTTAGACTCATACAGTATATCATACGTGAACCCTTTGATCTAACATAGAGGTGGCTCCCACTGTATCATACAGGCCACCCAAAGAAGTTAAGTATCATCAACTCGTGCACTTGCATCTAAACCTACACTCTTCACGCGCACTTATCGACTACAGACCGCACACACTTAGCCCAACACCTCCCATACAGATCAAGGTAAAACCAACAGACTTTTCAACCATGCACCCAAGCCTCTGGTGCAAATCAGAATGCTTCATGGCCCCTAGCAGGGGTACGAAGCGCTGTGTCAATAGTACTGCACAATACAATGTGGTGTTCGATTGCACTGTGGATGATGCAGTACTAACTATACTTTGAAATTACAATTGCAGGCTGTTCGTGGCTTAGTAGCCCAAAGACTCAGCTTCCAGTGCATTATGGTCATTGAAGTTGTTTATGTGGTAAGGTAGTTCCTCACAGTTTGCATCAATGCAACTCATTACTGTCTGTGTAATTATTGGCTTGGATTGTACTGTAACATTACCAGACGGCACACTATACAGTTAAGGCCTGATTCATAAAGCTATTAACTGTAAACCTATGTTTACAGATGAAAATAGCTCCATTTATGTCTGTCCAAGCAAAAATAGTGGGCAGGTGTAAATGGTTTACATAACTGTATCCCACGACTGCTTCAATTATACAGTAGTAAACTACATGCAGTGGGTGGGAAGTGGGAGGGACAAAGATAAGTTTGATTTTAGAGTTTGCAAATTTTCGCAAACCTGGGTTTGATGGCATTTACAAACACATTTCTGACCCTTTCCCATCATGGAAATCGTCAAAAAATTGAAAGGGGAATGGAACGCCCCCGAACTGCGTGGGCGAAAGTATTTTGTTTCCTCTGAGGAGAAATTGAATTTCCACTTTCCAGCATTTGCTTTATTGTTGACGCTACAGCGGCATCTTTTTAGATTTTGTGGTGCTCAACAAATCACGGAAACTAGTAAATAAAGACTTTGGTGCCCCTCCCTGAGCTGGTTGAAGTGGCTTTCTTTGCCTTCGTGCAAAAGAAGAAGGATGCTGATATGAAAAATCGGATTCACTGCCCTGGGCGCTGGGCGGAGTGGCCATACTGTCATGCCTGAAACCAAGATGTTGGCAAGGAGTGTTTTATGATGCATTAGGTATGCAAGAAAGTGGGTGTGACGCGGTATAAGAGGCATTGCTTTGTTCGAAGAGAAGCAAACACTCATGGTTTTCCACTACATTGAACAAAGGAACTGGGACCATCAGAAGCTGTTTTTGGTATCGCCTCAGCCTAGCAGTGCGGCTTCTGATTAGTGGACACGACGAAAGTGCAACAGTTTGAAGACCCCACTGTTGAACCAACCAACAAGCACCATGACCTTTCGACAATCGGTCCATTCACCTTTCCATCCAGCTTCATTATCCTCTCAACATGTGGCTGGTCCTCCCATCATTGGCTACACCATGGGCAACTTTGATGGGCGCAGGACTGCTACCAGCTCCTTCCCCTTGGTATTTGGGTTGTCCTGCGAGCTGCTGAACCGCCCTCTGCCGGTTGAGGCCCCCCAGCTTTCAACGTCCTGGGGCAGTGCCAGCGCCCCGGTGGCGTGGTCATACTCCAATGAAGGAGATCTCATGGAGGACAACCGCAGGATGCTGAGCAGGGGCTACAGTGACAGGAGCGACCTGCAGAAGCTCAACGAGCGCTTCGCTTCCTTCATCGAGAAGGTGCGTAGCCTGGAGCTGAACAACACAGAGCTATGGGGGGAGCTCAACCAAGTGAAGACCTTGAAGTCCCAGGGCACCACTAACCTCTTCCAGCGACACCTCAAGAAGCTGCAGGAGAAGCTAGACCAGAAGACCAAGGAGCTGAACTGTGTGCTGATGGAGAGGAACAACCTGAAGCAGAGGTGAGGGCCTGGTGGGGACCGGGGTGGGGGGACAGGTGGATGACCCAGAGAAGAGTGGGGAGAGTAGCAACTTGAAGCAGAGGTGAGGGCCTGGTGGGGACCGGGGTGGGGGGACAGGTGGATAGCCCAGAGAAGCGGGAGGAGAGTAGCAAACTGAAGCAGAGGTGAGGGCCTGGTGGGGACCAGAGAGGGGACTGGGGGATGACCCAGAGAAGAGTGGGGAGAGTAGCAACTTGAAGCAGAGGTGAGGGCCTGGTGGGGACCAGAGAGGGGACTGGCGGATGACCCAGAGAAGAGTGGGGAGAGTAGCAACTTGAACCAGAGGTGAGGGCCTGGTGGGGACCAGAGAGGGGACTTGCGGATGACCCAGAGAAGAGTGGGGAGAGTAGCAACTTGAAGCAGAGGTGAGGGCCTGGTGGGGACCGGGGTGGTTGGACAGGTGGATGACCCAGAGAAGAGTGGGGAGAGTAGCAACTTGTGGCAGAGGTGAGGGGCTGGTGGGGACCAGGTGGGGACTGGTGGATGACCCAGAGAAGAGGGGGGAGAGGAGCAAACTGAAGAGAGGTGAAGGCCTGGTGGGGACCGGGGTGGGGGGACAGGTGGATAGCCCAGAGAAGCGGGAGGAGAGTAGCAAACTGAAGCAGAGGTGAAGGCCTGGTGGGGACCAGAGGGGGGACTTGTGGATGACCCAGAGAAGAGGAGCAACTTGAAGCAGAGGTGAGGGATTGGTAGGGACTGGGGGGGCTGGTGGATGGCCCCGAGAAGAGGGGGAGAGGAGCAAACTGAAGCAGAGGTGAGGGTCTGTGTGGAGATATCTGGCTGCTGCAGGGAGGAAGACACCATCATTGCCCATGGGGGCCTCTGTAAGCCAAGAATTACCTCCAGTACGCCAGGGCCAGTGGCAGAGTCACAAGCTTAGCAGGCTGACGCACATTCACTCATACCCACTTACATTCACTCGCTCACATTCTCTCTCATTCTCATAGTCTCACTCTCTCTATCATTCTCACTAAGCTGCACTTACAGTGACAACCTGAAACAGAAGGGAAGGTCCTGGGAGAGGTACGGGGGCAGCAGGACTGATGGAAGGGCATGTGAAGTTGGGGTAGGGTTTGGGGAGGACAAACTGAAGGTGAGGTAATGGCCCATGTTAGAGACGTGGAGACATGGACTTGGGGACGAGGAAGACCCCAATCAAAGGGTAAAAGTCAGAGTTGAGGGTGTGAGGGGTCCAGGGAGAATTGAATGGGCAGGTGACGGGAAAGATGAACTATCTGATACAGAGAAGAGGATTTCAGTGGTCAATGGGCTTGAGGGATCCTGAAAGAGGATAGTGAAAGATGCGAGAGTTACATGGGAAGAAGGTGTGAGAAAGGAGCTGGACAGGCAGGAGGGAGGGGGTAGTGCAGAGTATTTGGAAAGCCTGGAGATGAATAGAGCTTAAGCGGGGACAAGAATGAATGAAGTGGTGGGGCAACCTAAAGGGGTGCCTAAGTTGTTTAAACCAGAGGTGAAGAAGTGTGGTGCTCCAGTGGGAGAGGGGAAAGAGTGAGGAGTGATGAGCGGCAGCTGTGACAAGATTACGAGGAGAGGGTGGCATTGGGAATCAACAGGATTGAAGATGTATGCTCTGTTTCCAGTTGCCTCCATGTCTAACGTGAGGAAACTGCATGTGCTGCCTAATTCTGCAGTAAGAGAAGCAACCAATCTACCCAAAAGAGCTGACGTCACACCAGTGCTGCGGCCTGCTCTCGCGAGAGCATGCATGGGAGTGCTCTTGAATATTTGAAACAACCAGGGAAAGCCCTGTGTGCCTCCAAAGAGAATCATCTCTTTCCTAGCGTGACCAGGCATCCTGGATTTGCCAGCATAGTCCGATTTTTCACCATCTGTGCCCAGGCAAATGTAAGTAAATTAGGCACATGTCCCGGTTTTTAGAGAGGGTCTACAGACCCCAGAGAGAGGCAAGTTTTAATGTGTTCCAGTGCAAAACCGATTAGCAGCCCCAGCAGAGAGCAATTTATGTTAACATATAGAATACTATGTACAAAAGTTGCACTTAATTTGCCATTAGTCTATCATTCTGTTTTTTATGTTGGCGAGTGCTGTCGATTAAGAAATTCTGTGCCCTTCAGTTGATCCTATTTTGTAGTCTATGTTTGTGAAATGTTCCAGTTGTTTCCAAAATCTGGTTGCTCTACTCGTTGCATCTAAGAACATGATAGAAAAGCATTGGCAATGCGTATAGGCTTCACCTTTAGAATGTGATTGCTAATCTATAGGCTTAGCCAATTGTAAGAAAAACCGGAGGGCAGAATCCAGCTAAAAGAATAATGATGGACTCGAGAGGTTGAGATAAAGTTCTGTGTTTAACCCCTTCGCTGCTAGGCCTTTTCCCCCCCTGTGCTAAGCCTTTTTTTGGCTATTTGGGGTAGTTCGCGCCTAGGCCCCTGTAACCGTTTGACCACATAAGGTATCCACGCCAAATTTGCGTCCTTTTCTTCCAATATCATGGGGATTCTAAAGGTACCCAGGGTTTGTGGATTCCCCTGGAGGGGACCCAGAAATTAGCCAAAATACAGCTACATTTTGGTTTTTTGGGGAAAAATGGGAAAAAAGGGCTGCAAATGAAAGCGTCTGTTTTTTTTCCCTGCAAATGGTATCAACAAAGGGTTTGTGGGGCTGAAATCACCATGTTCCCAGCTTTCAGGGACTGACGAACTTTTGTCAGAAAACCAACATTTTTTACACAGTTTTGCCATTTTACTGGGACATAGCCTATTTTTGCTATTTTTTGTGCTTTCAACCTTCTTCCAGTTAATGGTAGAAATGGGTATGAAAGCAATGATGGATCCTGGGAAGAAATTCTGTGCCCTTCAGTTGATCCTATTTTGTAGTCTATGTTTGTGAAATGTTCCAGTTGTTTCCAAAATCTGGTTGCTCTACTCATTGCATCTAAGAACATGATAGAAAAGCATTGGCAATGCGTATAGGCTTCACCTTTAGAATGTGATTGCTAATCTATAGGCTTAGTCAATTGTAAGAAAAACCAGAGGGCAGAATCCAGCTAAAAGAATAATGATGGACTCGAGAGGTTGAGATAAAGTTCTGACTCATTGTCAGTGAAATTGCTCTCCCACCCTCGCAGCTCCACCATTAAGTGAGCCCTGCCCCTGCACTCTCGAGTGTTGGTGATCGAGGCCCTCCTCCACCCGCAGGTTTCCCTGCGCCTCATCCCTGGTGGTCCAGTGGACCTCTGTTTCCTTCCTCTCGCTCTGCTCTTTCACTCGTTTTTCTACCCTCTTTTAGCTTTCACCTTTCTGCACTTTTCTGCATCTCTGCTCTTTTGTGCATTATTTCTGCTTATTTTCCCTTTTTTCTTTATCCCTTATTTCCTCCCTTTACCTTTCCCCGCCGCTGCTGCCCCCGCGGCACCTCCCCCCAGCGCGACCGGCCCAATCCAGCTCCCCTCCCCGCTCCCAGCTGTCCAGCCCTCCCGACCCCTACTTAATGGCGGCCGCTGCGGGGACAGGGAGCAAGACCACTGACTCATTGTCAGTGAAATTGCTCTCCCACCCTCGCAGCTCCACCATTAAGTGAGGCCTGCCCCTGCACTCTCGAGTGTTGGTGACCGAAGCCCTCCTCCACCCGCAGGTTTCCTGCGCCTCATCCCTGGTGGTCCAGTGGACCTCTGTTTTCTTCCTCTCACTCTGCTCTTTCACTCGTTTTCACTCGTTTTTCTACCCTTTTTTATCTTTCACCTTTCTGCACTTTTCTGCATCTCTGCTCTTTTGTGCCTTATTTCTGCTCATTTTCCCTTCCTCTCGCTCTGCTCTTTCACTCGTTTTCACTGATTTTTCTACCCTCTTTTAGCTTTCACCTTTCTGCACTTTTCTGCGTCTCTGCTCTTTTGTGCCTTATTTCTGCTTATTTTCCCTTTTTTCTTTATCCCTTATTTCCTCCCTTTACCTTTCCCCGCCGCTGCTACCCATGCGGCCCCTCCCCCCCAGCGCGACTGGCCCAATCCAGCTCCCCTCCCCGCTCCCGCCTCCCAGCTGTCCAGCCCTCCCCGACCCCTACTTAATGGCGGCCGCTGCGCAGCTGCCGCGGGCAGCGGACGCACCGCTGGCGCGCCGAAGGCGCGTCAAAGGCAAGCCCGCCTGCGCCTGTCCGCGACCCGACCGCGACCAGCGCCAGGAACCCTGGACCTCCGCCCGCCAATGCTACGACCCAGCAGCACTCCACGCACTCAACCCAGGCCGCAACAACAACTGCAAGCTAGCATCACCAGCCGACACCCACGGACCCTTCAGCTGTCACCGCTGCCGGCACACCTGCAGCACCGCCAAGAACACGGATCCAGCACAACCCGCCCACAAGAACACAACCGAACCGAAGACCCTGCAATGCATCCTCCTCAACGTCCGATCCCTCCACAAACACGCCACCGAAATCTGGGACCTCCTCAACAACACCACCCCGGACGTAGCATTCTTCACCGAAACCTGGACCAACACCACCTCAGGACCGGCCATCGCCATCCCCCAAGGATACAAGATCTCCAGGAAGGACCGCCCCACCCGCCCAGGAGGAGGAATCGCCATCGTCCACAAATCCAGCCTCCGACTGAGCACACTCCCCGACGAGCCCACAGAACTGATGGAACACCTTCACTTCAAGATACTGGCCAGCCCCACCGCCACCCTCCGAGGAACCCTCATCTACCGACCCCCTGGACCCTGCGGACCCTTCGCCAACTCCATCACGGACATTATCTCCCCGCAGGCCATCGCATCCACCAACTACACCCTGCTGGGAGACCTCAACTTCCACCTCGACAACCAACTGGACCTCAACACCACATCCCTCCTGGACAACCTCCACAACATTGGACTCTGCCAGATCGTGACCGAGCCCACGCACTCAGCAGGACACACCCTCGACCCCCTCTTCACTACAGGAAACTCCATCACCTCAGCCACACCACTGAACTCCCATGGACCGACCATCGTTGCGTCCACTTCACCTTCAGAACACCCATCATCCACAGACACCAGCACCTGCTCCCACGAAGAACCTGGACCAAAATCACCGACGACCAGCTCACCTTCTCACTCAACAACTCCACCCCAACCATCGCGGAAAATGACGACCCCAACACCGCAGCCCGAACCCTGCATAGATGGATCTCGGACAGCACCAACACCATAGCCCCCCTCAAGAAAAACAACAATACCCGCGCCAAGAAAGCCAGATGGTTTACCACTGAACTCCGAGAGTCCAGACGCACATGCCGCCGCCTCGAAAAGGCCTGGAGGAACACCAAATCCACAGAAGCCCACAACAACTTCAGAGCCGCCACCAACGCCAACCATCAACTCATCAGAGAAACGAGGAAAAAAGCGATTGAAGACAGAATCTCCACCCACGCGCACAACAGCAAGGAACTCTTCAGCATCATCAAGGAGTTCGCCCAACCCACCAGCGAGTCTACCGACATCCCTCCCTCACAAGACCTCTGCGACAAACTCAGCACCTTTTTCCACCACAAAATCAAGAGCATCTACGACAACTTCGACGAAGACAACCAACACACTGAACCCTCACCAACCACCCCCGACACCCGGAAACCAGCGATTGACGACTGGACAGCCCTCACCACCGAAGACACACTGAAGACAATGAAGTCAATTCACTCAGGGGCCCCCACGGACCCCTGCCCCCACCACATCTTCAACAGAGCCGCCGACACCATCGCACCCATGCTCCGCCACACCATCAACCGCTCCCTGGCGACCGCCTCTTTCCCCGATGACTGGAAACACGCTGAGGTCAACCCCCTCCTAAAGAAACCCTCAGCGGACCCCACCGACCTCAAAAACTACAGACCCATCTCCCTGCTCCCGTTCTCAGCGAAAGTCCTCGAGAAAGCCATCAACAGCCAACTCGCCACATTCATTGAAGAACACATCATCCTCGACTCCTCCCAATCCGGCTTCAGAAAAAACCACAATACGGAAACCGCCCTCCTCGCCGCAACAGACGACATCCGCACCCTACTGGACAAAGGAGAAACAGTAGCCCTCATCCTCCTCGACCTATCAGCGGTGTTCGACACAGTCTCCCACCGCACCCTAATACGCAGACTCTACGACGCAGGAATCCAGGACAAGGCCCTCGACTGGATCCACTCCTTCCTCTCCGGCAGGACACAGTGGGTCAGACTCCCCCCTTTCCTCTCGGACCCCACACCTACCACCTGCGGAGTCCCCCAGGGCTCCTCCCTCAGCCCGACGCTCATGGCTCCACTCGCCCCCATCGTCAGAACCTACGGACTCAACATCGTGTCATACGCAGACGACACCCAACTCATCCTCTCCCTATCCAACGAGCCCAACACCGCCAGGCGCAACTTTCGAGAAGGCATGGAAGCCGTCGCCAAATGGATGAAAAACAGCTGCCTACAACTAAACACCAACAAAACAGAAGTACTCATCATGGGCCCAAACCCAGATGCCTGGAGCGACACCTGGTGGCCCCCCGCCCTCGGAAACCCGCCAACCCCCACGGACCACGCACGCAACCTGGGAATCATCCTGGACTCCGAGCTCAAAATGGACCGCCAGATCAACTCCGTCTCGTCTTCCTGCTTCCACACCCTCCGCCTCCTTCGTAAGACCTTCAAATGGATTCCCCTCGAACACCGAAAGACCGTAACTCACGCCCTGGTCACCAGCAGACTCGACTACGGCAACGCACTCTACGCCGGAATAAACAAAAACCTCACCCGCAAGCTACAGAACATCCAGAACGCCGCCGCAAGACTGGTCCTCAACCTGCCAAAACACTGCCACATCTCCCAGCACCTGCGCACACTCCACTGGCACCCCGTCGAGGCTAGAATCACCTTCAAGATGCTCACCCACGCACACAAGGCCCTCCACGGCACCGGACCAGCATACCTGAACAGTTGACTCAAATTCCACGCACCCCAAAGGACCCTATGATCAGCCCAGCTCTCCTACGCTGTGGTCCCCCGCACCGGAAAGACCAGATCAGGAGGCCGCTCCTTCTCCTTCCTCGCGGCCAAAGCATGGAACGCCCTTCCGCTCCACCTCAGACAGACAACATCGCTCCCCATCTTCGCAAGAAACCTCAAAACCTGGCTCTTCGACAGACCCCCTCCTTGATGGATTGGAACCTGCACCCCCCCCCCCCCCAGCGCCTTGAGACCCTTACGGGTGAGTAGTCACGCTTTAACAAACCCCTGATTGATTGATTGAAGCTATACATTTTTGAAAAGTAGACAAAATTCTGAATTCAGCAAGGGGTCATTTGTGTAGATCCTTCAAGGTTTCTTTATAGAAACTAACAGTTGAAAATAGGAAAAATTAAAAATGAGTTGAAAAAAACAGCCATTTGTTCCAACGTTTTCACCTGTAACTTCTTCTATTTATGACAGATGTTTGAAAGCAATATACTGTTACATCCGCTGGACCTTTCTAGTTGTGGGTATATATAGGACTTGTAGGTTCACCAAGGACCCGACGAACCCAGAGCCAATAACTGAGCAGTGTCTTGCATTGCTTTTTTATTATGTACCGGGTATATAGCAATTAATTTGGGAAAATATATACAGTGAAAAATCGGGATGAAAGACACCTATGTATTTCTGAAATTGGAACAAAATATAGAGTTTAGAAACAGTAGCTATTTGCACATTTCCAAAATTGTGAGTACCCATACTAGCATGAGACTTATAGGACATTTTTCAAAGTGACTCTTTTTTACACATTGTCTTTCATTTGGAAGGCAGAAATGCATCGAAAGTCAATAGGTAATAACAGTTGCTCTACAATTCTGTGTTATCCTAAGTCTCCTGATAAAAATGGTACCTCACTTGTGTGGGTAGGCCTAGTGCCCGCGACAGGAAACGGCCCAAAACGCATCATGGACACGCTTTATTTTTACAGTGAAAACTGACCCTTTTTTTGCAAAGTGCCTAGCTGTAGATTTTGAACCATAGCTCTGCCGTCACCTAGGGAAACCTAGCAAACCTATACATTTTTGAAAACTATACACCCTGGGGAATCCAGGATGGGGTGACTTGTCTGGCTCTCACCAGGTTCTGTTACACAGAATCCCTTGCAAACCTCAAACTTTGTAAAAAAAAAAACAAATTTTCCTCACATTTCTGTGGTGGAAAGTTCTGGAATCTGTGTGGATCCACAAAATTCCACCCACCCTGCATTCCCCAAAGTCTTCTGAGAAAAATTATACCTCACTTGTGTGGGTAGGCCTCGTGCCCGCGACAGGAAATGGCCCAAAACGCAACCTGGACACACCACATTTTCACAGTGAAAACTGACCCTTTTTTGCAAAGTGCCTAGCTGTAGATTTTGAACCCTAGCTCTGCCGGCACCTAGGGAAACCTAGCAAACCTATACATTTTTGAAAACTAGACACCCAGGGGAATCCAGGATGTGGTGGCCTGTCTGGCTCTCACCAGGTTCTGTTACCCAGAATCCCTTTCAAACCTCAAACTTAGTCAAAAAACCCACATTTTCCTCACATTTCTGTGGTGGAAAGTTCTGAAATCTGCGTGGATCCACAAAATTCCACCCACCCCGCATTCCCCAAAGTCTTCCGAGAACAATGGTACCTCACTTGTGTGGGTAGGCCTAGTGGCCACAACAGGAAACGGCCCAAAATGCAACGTGGAAACACACCACATTTTCACAGTGAACACGGACCCTTTTTTTGCAAGGTGCCTAGCTGAAGATTTTGAACCCTAGCTCTGCTGGCCCCTAGGGAAAGCTAGCAAACCTATACATTTTTCAAAACTAGACGCCCAGGGGAATACAGGATGGGGTGACTTGTCTGGCTCTCACCAGGTTCTGTTACCCAGAATCCCTTTCAAACCTCAAACTTAGTCAAAAAACCCACATTTTCCTCACATTTCTGTGGTGGAAAGTTCTGGAATCTGCGTGGATCCACAAAATTCCACCCACCGCGCATTCCCCAAAGTTTTCCGAGAAAAATGGTACCTCACTTGTGTGGGTAGGCCTAGTGGCCGAGGCAGGAAACGCCCCAAAATGCAACGTGGAAACACACCACATTTTCACAGTGAAAACTGACCCTTTTTTTGCAAAGTGCCTAGCTGTAGATTTTGAACCCTAGCTCTGCCGGCATCTAGGGAAACCTAGCAAACCTATACATTTTTGAAAGCTAGACACCCAGGGGAATCCAGGATGGGGTGACTTGTCTGGCTCTCACCAGGTTCTGTTACCCAGAATCCCTTGCAAACCTCAAACTTTGTAAAAATAAAAAAACATTTTCCTCACACTTCTGTGGTGGATGGTTCTGGAGCCTGCGTGGATCCACAAAATTCCACCCACCCCACAATCCCCAAAGTCTTCTGAGAAAAATGGTACTTCACTTGTGTGGGTAGGCCTAGTGGCCGCAGCAGGAAACGCCCCAAAATGCAATGTGGAAACACATCACAAAAGTGCCTAGCTGTAGATTTTGAACCCTAGCTCTGCCGGCACCTAGGGAAACCTAGCAAACCTATAAATGTTTGAAAACTACACACCGAGGGGAATCCAGGATGGGGTGACTTGTCTGGCTCTCACCAGGTTCTAATACCCAGAATCCCTTGCAAACCTCAAACTTTGTAAAAAAAAAACACATTTGCCTCAAATTTCTGTGGTGGAAAGTTCTGGAATCTGCGTAGATCCACAAATTTCCTACCACCCAGCGTTTCCCCAGGTCCCCTGATAAAAATGGTACCTCACTCATGTGGGTGCCCCAAGTACCCGCGATAGGCAAGGGCCCAAAACGTATTGAGGAGACATCAAAATGACCTATCACAAAACAACCTGGTTTTGCAAGTGGAGTCACATGGGTTTTTGGCCCCGGGCTCGGCGGCCATCTTGGGAAACCTGCCAAACCCACACATTTCTGAAAAGTAGACAACCGGGGGAGTCCATCGAGGTATGGCTTGCGTGGGACCCTCAACATTTCCCTACCCAGAATCCCCTGCAAACCTCAAATTTAGCTGGAAAAAATCACTTTTTTCTCAAATTTCTGTGTGGGAAAGTTCTGGAATCTGCGTGGATCCACAAATTTTCTACCACCCAGCGTTACCCCAGGTCTCCCGATAAAAATGGTACCTCACTTGCGGGGGTGGGTCAAGTACCCGCGACAGGCAAGGGCCCAAAACGTATTGAGGAGACATCAAAATGACCTATCACAAAACAACCCCCCCGCATTCCCCAAAGTCTTCCGAGAAAAATGGTACCTCACTTGTGTGGGTAGGGCTAGTGCCCGCGACAGGAAAAGGCCCAAACCGCAACGTGGACACACCACATTTTCACAGTGAAAACGGACCCTTTTTTTGCAAAGTGCCTAGCTGTAGATTTTGAACCCTACCTCAGCCGGCACCTAGGGAAACCTAGCAAACCTATACATTTTTGAAAACTAGACACCGAGGGGAATTCAGGATGGGGTGACTTGTCTGGCTCTCACCAGGTTCTGTTACCCAGAATCCCTTGCAAACCTCAAACTTTGTAAAAAAACACATTTTCCTCACATTTCTGTGGTGGAAAGTTCTGGAATCTGAGTAGATCCACAAATTTCCTACCACCCAGCGTTCCCCCAGGTCCCCCGATAAAAATGGTACCTCACTCATGTGGGTGGCCCAAGTACCCGCGATAGACAAAGGCCCAAAACGTATAGGTTTGCAGGGGATTCTGGGTAGGAAAATGTTGGGGGACCCACGCAAGCCATACCTTGATGGACTCCCTCGGATGTCTAGTTTTCAGAAATGTGTGGGTTTGGTAGGTTTCCCAAGATGGCCGCCGAGCCCGGGGCCAAAAACCTAGGTGACTTTCCTTGCAAAACCAGGTTGTTTTGTGATAGGTCATTTTGATGTCTCCTCAATACGTTTTGGGCCCTTGCCTGTCGTGGGTACTTGACCCACCCATGCGAGTGAGGTACCATTTTTATCAGGAGACCTGGGGGAACGCTGGGCGGTAGGAAATTTGTGGACCCACGCAGATTCCAGAACTTTCCCACACAGAAATTTGAGAAAGAAGTGATTTTTTCAGCTAAATTTGAGGTTTGCAGGGGATTCTGGGTAGGAAAACGTTGGGGGACCCACGCAAGCCATACCTCGCTGGACTCCCCATGTTGTCTAGTTTTCAGAAATGTGTGGGTTTGGTAGGTTTTCCTAGATGGCTGCCGAGCCCGGGCCCAAAAACGAAGGTGACTCCACTTGCAAAACCAGGTTGTTTTGTGATAGGTCATTTTGATGTCTCCTTAATACGTTTTGGGCCCTTGCCTGTCGCGGGTACTTGACCCACCCACCCAAGTGAGGTACCATTTTTATTAGGAGACCTGGGGGAACGCTGGGTGGTAGGAAATGTTTGGATCCACGCAGATTCCAGAACTTTCCCACACAGAAATTTGAGAAAAAGTGATTTTTTTTCAGCTAAATTTGAGGTTTGCAGGGGATTCTGGGTAGGAAAATGTTGGGGGACCCACGCATGCCATACCTCGCTGGACTCCCCCAGGTGTCTAGTTTTCAGAAATGTGTGGGTTTGGTAGGTTTCCCAAGATGGCCGCCGAGCCCGGGGCCACAACCCCAGGTGACCCCCCTTGCTAAACCAGGCTGTTTTGTGATAGGTCATTTTGATGTCTCCTCAATACGTTTTGGACCCTTGCCTATCGCGGGTACTTGGGCCACCCACATGAGTGAGGTACCAGTTTTAACAGGAGACCTGGGGGAACGCTGGGTGGAAGGAAATTTGTGGAGCCACGCAGATTCCAAAACTTTCCCACACAGAAATTTGAGAAAAAAGTGATTTTTTTCAGCTAAATTTGAGGTTTGCAGGGGATTCTGGGTAGGAAAATGTTGAGGACCCACGCAAGCCATACCTTGCTGGACTCCCCCTGGTGTCTAGTTTTCAGAAATGTGTGGGTTTGGTAGGTTTCCCAAGATGGCCGCCGGGGCCAAAAACCCAGGTGACTTCACTTGCAAAACCAGGTTGTTTGTGATAGGTCATTTTGATGTCTCCTCAATACGTTTTGGGCCCTTGCCTGGCGCGGGTACTTGGGCCACCCACATGAGTGAGGTACCATTTTCATCAGGAGGCCTGGGGGAATGCTGGATGGTAGGAAAATTGTGGTTTTTCTGACACCAGAATAATATGACACAGTAATGCAAGAAAAATGCGTGACTACAGTTACATTTTGAGGTTTGCATGGCATTGAGAGTAAAAAAACTTGTTGGGATCCATGGGAGGCACACCACCCAGCACTCCCCATTTTTTTTGCTTTACAGAAATATCTAAAGTTGATAAATTTTCCCTCGAGACAGACTACACCTTAGCACAGAAAGACAGATGAGACAAATATGACTGCCTATCCATCTGTTCCTCAAGTACACACACATACTGGTTGGATTTGGCACGAGGGTGAGTGAAAGGTTCAAAATGTATATTTTATTAACAAGAGATTTCACAAAAAGGAAATGCACTGTTAATAATTAAAAGGTTAAAAACCTGAACCAATGACTCACAGCTCGTGAGCTGTAAATCCGCGACAAGGCACCAACCTCTTTACAGTCCATTCACACACCTTTCATACTTGACACACACTTTCACACCACCAGCTGCGGCCCCAGCACATTACAACACTCACATCCGCAGATAATGTGGAGACAATGTACACCCTGGCAGAGAGGGACAGAAAAGACAAATATTACTTCAAAATGAACAATTCCTTAAGTACTCACACCGACTGGTTGGTTTGGCACAAGGGTGAGTGAAGGTTCAGAGCGTAAAATTCTATTAACATGAGATTTCACAAAAAGGAAATGCACTGTTAATATTTAAAAGGTTAAAACCTGTACCAATGACTCAGAGCTCGTGAGCTGTAAAGCCACGGCAAGGCACCAAGATCATTCACACCGCCAGCCGCGGGCCCAGCACATTACAACATCAACAGAAAATGCCATTCAAGGGCCCATCACTTTCATACGCCCACATGACTGACACAGCAATCACACCGGCTGGTGGTTGACATAGTGTGTGCAGTGGTGTTTGTCTAGCAGAGTGTGTAATGACCAGCAGCAAGTCACTACTCAACACTGCCAGCCAAATGCCAGCCCATGCACACCACCAGCCAAACACTAGCCCACCCACACCGCCAGCCCACGCATACCCCCAGCCAAGTGCCAGCCCACACACACTGCCAGCCAAGCGCCAGCCCAGGCACACTACCAGCCAAGCCCCAGCCCACGCACACTGCCAGCCCACACACACCGCCAGCCAAGCGCCAGTCCACCCATACCGCCAGCCAAGCACCAGTCCAAGCACACCATCATCAAATTTTTTTTTAACAAGAAAGAAAACACACACCAATTGGAACTAGATCCAAAACTATAACTACAAAAACAACAGCGGTAACTAAAGACATTATTCCAATGCCAACCGTGAAACTGAACAACAACTATATAAAACCGTACAGACCAGGCAGTACACTATTAGACTCACGGTTGCTCCCAAAAACTCTTTTGAATGTGATACAATCTGAAATCTGTGGGCACACACAGCCCAGGATTAGAAGGACAATCGGCACAGTGCATACGACTCTCCTTCCGCATACCTCTTCGCAAGCAGACT
This sequence comes from Calotriton arnoldi, assembly GCA_963921515.1. NCBI lineage: Eukaryota > Metazoa > Chordata > Amphibia > Caudata > Salamandridae > Calotriton > Calotriton arnoldi. Next base: position 114,000 of record CAWUFW010015311.1, on the reverse strand, counting down.
CTACACCTCTTACAGGGATTGGTTTTTTTTGGGTGTGGGGGGAATTAAATCAGGAAAGTGGCGATCTTTCAATCTAGCCACATCCTCCACCACTCCAACTCTAGGAACACTTGCCTGTTCCACTACAACAAGGCTGCCTATCACAGACTCCTGAAACTGAACAAAAGTCATCTTTGACGCAGGAGAACACTCCTTGAACACAACAAAAGCATTAAAAGTTGCTAAATTGAAGAGATGGATGGCTAACTTCTTATACCAAATGTAAGCCTTACGAACAGCAGTGTAAGATTCCAACCTCTGTTCTACTCTATCGACACCGCCCATGTGCTTATTGTAGTCTACAATGCACACAGGTTTGCGCACTTCAGCAACCTGACCCCAAACAGTCACAGGTGAAGTACTGTCATCATGGATGGCAGTCAGCATGTACACATCCCTCCTGTCCACAAATTTCACAGCTAGCAGTTCCTCACTACGCAAGGCACTGCACTTTCCCCTCTGAAGCTTTTTGCAAACAAGCTCTTTTGGGTAACCTTTACGGTTAGAGCGGATTGTGCCACAAGCAAAAGTGTCCACTTTGAACAATTCCTTAAACAATTGCATAGCAGTGTAGAAGTTATCAAGGTACAAATGGTGACCTCTGTTAAACACTCCTCTAGCAAGTTCCCACACAATTTTCTCTGAAACTCCAAAAGTGTACGGACAACCAGGGAGGTCAATAGTGGAATCCCTACCAGTGTACACCCGGAAATTATAGACATGTCCTGTCCTACTCTCAGGCAACATGCACATCTTAATTCCATAACGTGCCCTCTTGCTAGGAATGTACTGCCTAAAAACCAAGCGGCCCTTGAACAGGACCAAAGACTCATCAACAGCTATTTCTTTCCCTGGAGTATAGATCTCTGAAAATCGATCTACAAAGTGATCAAGAACAGGCCAAATCTTAAAAAGACAGTCACAGTCAGGGTGATTTCGTGGCAACGCCAAAGCATTATCAACAAAATGCAGCATCCGAAGCAAAAGTAAATACCGATCACGACTCATAATTGCAGGAAATATGGCCATTGCCATCAAGGGACTGGTAGACCAATATGAAGCCAGGGACGGCTTCCTTATCAAGACCATCAAAAAAGTCAAACCCAAAATCTTCTTCATCTCATCCAGATTTGTGGGAGTCCACCGGGTAGCTCTAGAGCAGGGCCTAAGTCTGGCACTGTTGTCCCTCAAAAACTGTTCAGCATACAAATTAGTCTGCTCAACAATCTCAGCCAAAAATACATCATCCATAAACAACTGAAAAAACTGTATAGGCAAAACAAATTCACAATCCACTCTACACCCTGCATCACCACTAAAGGCAGACAACACCGGCTGTACCATGTTTGGATCAACCAGAGCCCAGCACTTCCAGTAGGCAGCCTTGCAGCCCCAGGCTACAATCACGATGTCTCTTGCTGCACCATCGACACATCAATGTCCTCCTCTAAAACAGGCACTTCATCCGCACTGAGAGTAGCTTCATCCGCACTGAGAGTAGCTTCATCATTAGATGATTCCTCGTTGACAGAAAACTCGCTGCCAGAATCTTGCACTCCCTCTTCTCCCTCAGAAGCACTGTCAGTCTCATAATCCTGCTCAGAGGAAGATTCAAACAGCATACCCACCACCTGCTGAGCAATAATTCTATGGCTAGCCATAATCCTTACTAATAAAGGTAACTTGTCAAACAACCCAACAACAACAAACACTTTGTAAAATAAGTAATAAACAAAATGTGGCTTTATCACAAAGACCTATATACTCCAAAACTATACCACTCACTTGCCAGAAGCAGCTAGACTCACCACCACCTACTCTGCACAGACACAGTAAGGATCAACAATATCCCACTAAAAAAGAAAAAAGAAAAGAAAATTACACATAAGACAATGCAAAACACATCGCAAAGAATGTCATGCTCAAAACACTAACTAAATATTCTGCCATTATGACACCACTTACAAAAATTTCATTCATGCATGATAATAATACTCATTTGGAGTAAACACAAAAAAAAATGTTTTCTTACCAAATAAATGCAACTACGCAAAACTGCAGAACAACCACCTCCGAAACCGCAAACAAGAATCAAAAGATTTGTACTAAAATAAAAAGGAGAAATAAAACATTACAATCACATATGCAAATAATACACCAGTCCACACACAATCCACCAGCCAAGCTAAGGGGTAGGTGGGCCTAAGAGTATAAGGCCGATCTGCCCCCAAGAGGGACAGAAACAGCCATAATATTCACCCCCGTAAAAGGGGAGCAACCCTTGCCCAAGAGGCCACTCCCCAAAACCAACATTTAAAAAACCCTGGTGTCTAGTGGCTTCTGCCCCCCTTGGGGACAGAGGGGCCTAAAAATGTATGGCTGATCTGCCCTCAAAGAGGGCAGAAATGGCTACAATCATCCCCCCATAAAGGAGAGCGACCCTTGCCCAAAGGGCCGGTCCCCAACAACATTTAAAAAAAACCCTGGTGTCTATTGACTTCTGCCCCCCTTGGGAACATATGGGCCTGAAAACATATGGCCGGTCTGCCCCCAAAGGGGGCAGAAATGGCCAGAAGAATCACCCCATAAAGGGGAGCGACCCTTGCCCAGGGGGCCGCTCCCCAACATCAACAAAAAAAAAAGAGAAATCCCTGGTGGCCTAGTGGCCATACAAACTTTTTTTAAAAATCAGCCGATCTGCCTCCCAGGAGGGCAGACACTGCCAAAATAATGCTCCCCAAAGGGTAGCAACCCTTGCCCAAGGGGCAGTTCCCAGCAAAAATATCCCAGGTGGTCTAGTGGGGCAGAATTAAAAAAAAATATGGACCGATCTGCCCTCCAGGGGAGCAGAAACAACCACAATAATGCTCCCCAAAGGGGAGCAACCCTTGCCCAAGGGGCCACTCCCCACAAATAAATCCCTGGTGGTCTAGTGGGCCTGATTTTAAAATAAAATGGCGAGATCTGCCCCCCTGGGGGGCAGACACAGTCAAAAACATTGCCCCCAAGGGGAGCGACCCTTGCCTAAGGGGCCACTCCCCACAAATAAATCCCTGGTGGTCTAGTTGGCCCAATTTTAAAATAAAATGGCAGGATCTCCCCCCTTGGGGGGCAGACACAGCCAAAAACATTGCCCCCAAAGCGGAGCGACCCTTGCCCAAGGGGCCACTCCCCACAAATCAATCCCTGGTGGTCTAGTGGGCCCGATTTAAAAATAAAATGGCAAGATCTGCTCCCTGAGAGGCAGACACAGCCAAAAACATTGCCCCCAAAGGGGAGCGACCTTTGCCCAAGGGGCCACTCCCCACAAATAAATCCCTGGTGGTCTAGTGGGCCCGATTTAAAAAAAAAAAAGGCGAGATCTGCCCCCAGGGGGGCAGACACAGCCAAAAACATTGCCCCCAAAAGGGGAGCAACCCTTGCCTAAGGGGCCGCTCCCTGCACACAGTTAATCACATTTAAAATAGAAAAAAATAGAAATTCCCTAGGTGTCTAGTGGGCATTCCTGCTGCACGATCGCGCAATCGTGCAGCAGGAATGCTCAAAAGAGGCATCGGAGGAAAGGAAAACCCTTTCCTTTCTCCCGATGCCTCTTTTGTTGAAATGCCCCCTCCCCCGAGGAGAAACTCACCTCCTCTCTGAAGACGTGCTGGAAGCCATCTGTATCATTTAATGACATCAGCGCGCAAGGCACGCTGACGTCATTAGATGACGTTTACGGGAGGCAGGGGAAGGGCTTCCCCTGCCTTCCCTGGTGGGGGCAACCTAAAGTGCGGCCCACGGGGGGAGCGCCAGCGCTTCCCCCGTGGGTGGGTGCTAGGACGGCCGGGAGCTGTCCGATGCACACGCCCACCGTGATGTCGGACGGCTCCCGACCGTCCGACGCATGGAAAGGGTTAATGTAAAGGACCGTCCGGTCCAAGTACCAGATACAGAATACTTTTCCGTTACCCCAGCATCCCTTATCTCCCCACCCCGACAGTCAATAAATAACATTCTCCCCCACGAGAACAGAATCCTCTACAATGGCCACTATGAAATGAGCACGAGCGTGACACACCGGTGTCGCGCTCGTGTCCACCAAGCAGCACAAGGTGAGAGCGTACGAGCACAATAATGCTCGCGTGCACTCAACACCAATGCATGTTGGTAAAGCACTGTTTAAAAAAGTAAAAGAAAACATGAAACTATCAGAGGAAAAGCAAACACATATCTAAATGTATCTTGAAACTGAACATAAAATTCTGTATTTTCAGTCTTTATAAATGGCATTGTTTATTTTGCAAATGTTATGAAGGAAACTCTGAACAGAATTTTAAAAAGCTTGTTGGCCGTGATCCAGCTTAAAAGTGACATAGATTTCTTAAAACAAGAAAACAGCTGTCAAAAGAAGTGGCACAATTTAAAGGAAAGCACTTGCCATTTATTCTCCATAAGACTCTGAAATGGAACAAATGCTCTGGCCATTTGGCTTCTGCAGCAGCCCAGGGAGCCAACGTATGTCTCTACGGAAGAAGAGACATCTCTCATCCAGTTACTCTCTGTTGGATCTGTCAACCTTAGGGTGGTCTTCCCCAAACATTTTGCCTGCTTACCTCCTCCTTTTGTTGATTGTTTTTGTTGGCCTTAGGACTCTGAGCACCTTTCCACTGCTAACCAGTGCTAAAGTGCATGTGCTTCTCCCCTAAACATGGTGACATTGGTGTATAGATGACTGGCATATTTAGTTTACTTATACGCCCCTTGTAAAGTTGTATACCATATACCCAGGGCCTGTAATCTAAATGCTACTAGTAGGCCTGCAGCACTGGTTGTGCCACGCACACAAGTAGCCTTTCAAACCTGTCTCAGGCCTGCCATTGCAAGGCCTGTGTGTGTAGTTTGCTGCCAGTTCGACTTGACATTTAAAACCACTTGCCAACTCTTAAACTCCCCTTTTGTTACTCATAAGTTAACCCTAAGGCAAGGCCCTAGGTAGCCCTAAGGGCAGGGTGCTGTGTAACTAAAAGGTAGGACATGTACTTTAAGTTTTACATGTCCTGGTAGTGACAAACAGCTAAATTAGTTTGTCACTACTTTGGGGCCTACTCCTTTCATAGGCCAGCATCAGGAATTTCTTAAAACACTATTAAATTATAATTCCTGATTAGAAAGGAGTAGCTGTAGCTATGTGCGTCACTGGGTTTGTGAATTTGTAAATATGTTTAAAGAGGCCTCTGCGCAGCATGTCTCCTCTTAATCGTAGTAGATTAAGATTGTATGTTTTCAATAAGATACTTTTCAAATTATTAAAAACTTCACAAAGGCCCATATCCAGCCAGAGTTACATCTTAGAAAACATATGAATTTTTACCTACACATAAATTAACAGAACAGTAGAAAATGAACTGTTAGAGCAAACTTTCTGTGACCCCTAAAAATTTGATAGCACTTGCACAGAACCATAACTGAAAATAACAAGGGTATCATAGGACAGCATTATTGTATGAGTTAGAGAGTCCTCAGCAATCCCCAAAATGCTTTGGGTGAGCAGTCTTTTACTATGAGTACTATTTCTCTATCCAAGGCTGTCAGGAGGGGGTAGGAGGGGCAGACAGGGCATTATGCACCAGGCCTCTTGCTTTTCAGGGGCTCGCGCTTCTGCCACCATCTTATGAATAGATTTGGGGAGTCCGTGTTTCTTTCTTCCTTGCCTGCCCGCACCGCCAGCCCGCACTTGCACAGAGGGGACTACAAGCCCCACAGATCAAGGCGCCAACGTTTCGTTTTCGCGCCAGGAGGCGCATAAGAGGGGCCGGGGCTCCCGCAGCACGGGACACGCGCGGGCATTCCCGGGCCGCGCCCGGACGAAGCCCGGGCCAAGGGCGGGCCCGTCTGCGCCCGTCCGAGCCCGGAGGAGGCTGGGCTGGCCCACCCCCTTAACAACTGTGGGACGGGATAACAAGACTTGATTAAACAACTTTCAGGTACTGTGGCGTATTTACGCTGTCTCTTACATTTTGCTATTCATAGTGTTGTCCAACCCCTCAGCCTGGGACGACTCCTGGTGGCCAACGACGCTGGGAGCAGCCCCGACACCCACCGACCACGCACGCAACCTGGGAGTCATCCTCGACTCAACGCTCTCCATGACCAAGCAAGTCAACGCAGTCTCCTCCTCCTGCTTCAACACCCTCCGCATGCTTTGCAAGATCTACAGGTGGATCCCGACAGATACAAGAAGAACAGTCACCCAGGCCCTCGTCAGTAGCAGACTCGACTATGGGAACGCCCTCTACGCGGGAGCCCCGACCAAGCTCATCAAGCGACTGCAACGCATACAAAACGCCTCCGCACGCCTGATCCTCGACGTACCACGCCACAGCCACATCACCCCCCACCTGAGGAACCTGCACTGGCTCCCCGTCAACAGGAGAATCTCCTTCAAACTCCTCATCCACGCACACAAGGCACTCCACAAGACTGGCCCAGCCTACCTCAACAGACGACTCTTCTTCTACGTCCCCAACCGCCAGCTCCGCTCCGCCGACCTCTCCCTCGCCACCGTCCCTCGCATTCGAAGAACAACCACCGGCGGCAGATCCTTCTCACACCTAGCCGCCAAGACCTGGAACACCCTTCCACTAAGCCTACGACAGACCCAAGACCTGCTGACCTTCAGGAGGCTACTCAAGACCTGGCTGTTCGACCAGTAGCAGCACCCCCCCCTTTCTCTCCCCAGCGCCTTGAGACCCTCGCGGGTAAGTAGTGCGCTCTACAAATTCTGTGATTGATTGATTGATTGATTCGTGCTACTGTCTATTCTTGTTCCCACAATGAGTAAACGCAAGGGAGTTGCTGGGACCTTGGATGCTTTCATCGTAAGGGCAGAATCTATGCTTAGTCATGAAATAGAAATGACCGAGAGGCGACTCTCTTTTGGACCTCTTCCTTTGCAGAGGCGTTCTTCCCTCGGCTCTACCTTCCCGGGAGATGTTTTGCAGCCTCGTTCGTCTCCCAGTACACAAGGACCGCACCAGCTATCCCCTGCACCAGTTTTGGATTCATCCTCTTCGGATCTTAGTACTAGGCAAAGTATTGTTACAAGGACACGGACTCGAACCTCTAAAATCCAAAATGAGGCTAAGACTAAAGTGTCACCTGTGAAGCGAAGGAGGGGTGTGGGCCCAAACAAATCCAAACAACAACAGAAAGGGACTCAGCATGCCCATCCTGAGTTAAAACAAACTTGTACCATTAGCACACAAACTGATGTTGTTCTTCCTGTTTCTGCATGTAGTGTTCCTGGGGGTGGTGTACTGGACATCGCTGGGGAGAATTTATTAGATATTGTTCTAGCACGATTTAAAGAATTATTAGACAATAACTTTGTTTCACTACGGGGGCGTTTAGAGCAATTGGATACTGCAGTGACCAAAATGACTAAAATGATTGGCCAAAAGGAGTCGCTGCAGTCTGCTGGTGAAACTGGGGAGGAGCTAGGCCTAGAAGTACCATCTACACCTCCAGGCGATCATAGACCCCCGAGGGAGGCCTCACATAATGTGCCAAAGGCAGCTAGCAGAAAAGAGGCCCGTTATACTGAGATAGCAGTAACCACTGCTTCGCAACCAGCAGGGTTAGACATCCAGCAGAATCAAGGTTGGAGGCTGTAGGAGAGTAGGATCTGCTTCACATGGGTACCCCCACTTTTTGCTGATGCTTCACTGTTTTTCGACTTTAGTCTGGCTGGGGCCCTGCTAATCAGAACCCCAGCCTAGCTGCTTCCTCTCTAAAATGGTTTCCATGTGCCTTAGGCACATCTCTGATTGGAATCTGGAGTGCCCTTATAAGTCCCTAGTATATGGTATACTATGTACCCAGGGCATAGGTACCTCAGAGGCCTACCAGGGGCTGCAGCATGTATTGTGCCACCCCTGGAAGGCCATCCAAAATGACACCACAGGTCTGCTACTGCAGCCTGGGTAAGGTGGTGCATGCACCCCTTACAGTGGTATGGGCTACCTATATCACTACCATTGCACACACATATAAACCTATAAGTCACTCCTATGGCAGGCCTTACCAATCCTGAAGGCAGAGTGCTTGGTTTTTATGTGAGAGGGTGCCCCTGCATGAGCAGAGCCCCTCTGCAGCGTTCGGAGTCCCTCCTCTGATGCTGTTTGTGGTACAGCCTGACCATATACTCTTAAGTGCATTATATCCTCGCGGTACAATGCTAATTTGCATATTTGTGGAGAAGTGTGGCTCAATGGTTAGAGCGGCAGACCCTGATGCAGAGATCTGGCCCGGGACCAGGGTTCAATTCCCGCCTCGGCGGGTCTTGGGCTCAACGTCCTCGGACCTGATAATTCTCGCCTCGGTGCCTATTCTAATCATGGGTCCCACTCTGCAACTCTGGGCAATAGCTTGCTTAATCTCCACAACGGCCCCACCAGCGCTGGGATGCCTGGCTTCACCTTGGGGGTGCCCAGGAGTGGACATTTCACAGGGAAAAGCCAGGAAGGGTTCCACAGCGGTATGCGTACAGCGCCAGGAAGCCTCAGGGTATCAGTGCGCTTTACAAGTACAAATTCATTCAACTTTGGACTGGCTGCACCAAAACATGTTGTGTTTGGTGTCAAACATCTTGGAATACTACCCCCCGCCAATCCTGGCGGCGGGGGTAGCATTCCACCCTTCTAGAGGGAGAGACATGTACACACCGGGCTACCCGGTAACTTCTTTCCAGAGCCCTGGCATCACAAAATGGATGCCGCTGCCACAGACACGGGTCTGGCCTCCTGCTGCTGACTGAAACTCCGGCAGGGGAGGCCTGGACAATAGGTTTCCTGTCGAAGGGAGGTGTAACCACCTCCCCAGACAGGATAGTGTGTATTGGGGCTGGGCGGGAGCACTCTCCGGTGCTTTGAAGTCCTGCACTGGGGGCACATTTGGTGTCCCTGTGCATATGCCAGTTCAAACCGGTTGCAGGGGCTACCTGCCCCTGCTCTGGTGCGAAACTGGACAAAGGGAATGGGTGTAACCACCCCTCTTCCCTGACCCTCCCATAGGTGGGTCCCCAGAGTATGTCCAACCCCTTAACTTTGTATAAGTATGGGACCCCAGTCCTTAGGACTTTAGATTACCCTGGACGAAACTCTGAAGCCAAATCCTGGACCTTCGACGCTCAACTTTAAGATTAGAGGACTGAAGAATCTCCCTTGGGGTCAAGTAGTGACTCCCCTGCTCTGCATCGCTGAAGCTCCCGCCGGACACCGAAGTCTTTGCATCACCAGAGGTAGATTTCCAGACTTCCCCGAGGCAGCCCTGAGTCCCCAGCAAAGCTGAGGCCCGTAGCTGTCGTGGGTAACGTGGGACCGTGACCCCTGGACACCGAGTACTTTTGCAAGTGCATACTCTTCCTGGTCTCCCACAAAGTTGTGCTTTGGGCTCCAAGTAGCCCCCGCCTCCAGCACTGACTGCACCGAAGATCACTGGCCTCCACTCTACGAGTGTCCTGTGAGCCAGCTCCAAGTGCGTCCACTTGAGGCTCCTTTGCGGTCTCTAGTACGTTGGCTAGTGGGCCCTCCCGAAGGCAACTCTTCTTCTGCTTGAGCTTTCCTGGTTTCTCCAGAGGTGCCCTGACTTACCCTTGCTGGGTGAGTCCCCCAGACCTTGCTGGTCTGCAATATCGTCCTTTCTTTGTTTCTATGAGACTTGCCGTTGCCAAGGCTTGTTGGGTCCAATCCGGTCACCGACACCGCAGCAATCGACAGACGTCGTGGGACAGCTCGAATCCAGCTCTTGGTTGTCGTCGACGCCTCCTGGACCTCGTGGCTGAAGAGTCAAGACGAACGTCAACATACCTGAAGCACTCGACATCGGTGGGCATCTGCTAATCGCCTTCCTGGTCACTGGCTAGTGACCCAGACTCTGTCCCCTCTGCTTTCAGGTTCTTCAGATCTCCGATCCACCCTTGGATCCACCCGGACACTTTCGACTTGGCCGCCAGCAGCACTTTGCAGCAGATCGCCATTGAAAACGACGACGAAACCCGACCCCGAAAGACACCTATGCACCCGGCTTCCCTGGGTGAGGTAACTCGAGTACTCCGGTGCACCCGTGGGTATTGACTCTAGAACAGCCTAGTTCTAAAGGGGTTTGCTCCAAGTCCTCCTCTAAGTGTCCTTTTCTTTAAAACTCCAACCGCGACATTCCCCATAGAAGTCAACGGCGGCTCGCGGCTGTGTTCTCACACTGCACGCGTCCCCGTGGGTCCCCTGTGTCACTACCTTGGGTGGTTCCTTGAGGGCCAAGCACTTCTACAGGCTCTAGGCCTTGTGTCTAGCTCAGTCGTGGTTCTTATACCACTTTATTGGTATATGGTTTGGTACGCCCCTAGGGCTCAAACGTGTATTTGTGCTATTACTGTTGATATTCGACTTGTAACTTATGTACTTCGAACTCTAGCCTCATAAAGAGACTAGATGGGTGTGTTTAAGACTAAATACATATATTTTAAATATATACCTGGTGTAGTCCTCTTTCATTTGGTCACTCAAGAGATTATAGACTGGTAAAACAAGCTGCTTTACATTCCTTCAAGACTTAGCCTGAAGGCTGCTCTCCATAGCTACCACTAGGATAGCTTTCAATAAAGGTTGTCTTTAACCTATCTCCAATAAGGGGTTGTTTGGACTGGTGCAAGGTGCCCACTATAATTAGTGATACAAAAGGGGATGATGGACGGAACGTTTGAGCCAATCAAACACTCACCCCCAGTCAACTGATCTGGGTTTAATCCATCATCATTCTTTAGCTCACTCCACCACCCCAGTTCAGACAGTGCCATATGCAAATCAGTCTGACCCTGTGCCTCATGGGAACAGTCCAGCCCGAACTGCCAAGCCATGTCTTCCCTGGACCGGAAACAAGCATCCTAGGACCGGTTTCTGGCATTCCAGCCGTCATCAGCCAGGCTTGCTTGAATCCAGTGGCAAAGTGAGCAAGGGACCCACGTCTGGGCATACCCCCGCCAACTTAGGGCGAACAAAGCGATACAAAAGGGGATGATGGACGGAACGTTTGAGCCAATCAAACACTCACCCCCAGTCAACTGATCTGGGTTTAATCCATCATCATTCTTTAGCTCACTCCACCACTCCAGTTCAGACAGTGCCATATGCAAATCAGTCTGACCCTGTGCCTCATGGGAACAGTCCAGCCCGAACTGCCAAGCCATGTCTTCCCTGGACCGGAAACAAGCATCCTAGGACCGGTTTCTGGCATTCCAGCCGTCATCAGCCAGGCTTGCTTGAATCCAGTGGCAAAGTGAGCAAGGGACCCACGTCTGGGCATACCCCCGCCAACTTAGGGCGAACAAAGCGATACAAAAGGGGATGATGGACGGAACGTTTGAGCCAATCAAACACTCACCCCCAGTCAACTGATCTGGGTTTAATCCATCATCATTCTTTAGCTCACTCCACCACCCCAGTTCAGACATGGCCATATGCAAATCAGTCTGACCCTGTGCCTCATGGGAACAGTCCAGCCCGAACTGCCAAGCCATGTCTTCCCTGGACCGGAAACAAGCATCCTAGGACCGGTTTCTGGCATTCCAGCCGTCATCAGCCAGGCTTGCTTGAATCCAGTGGCAAAGTGAGCAAGGGACCCACGTCTGGGTATACCCCCGCCAACTTAGGGCGAACAAAGCGATACAAAGGGGATGATGGACGGAACGTTTGAGCCAATCAAACACTCACCCCCAGTCAACTGATCTGGGTTTAATCCATCATCATTCTTTAGCTCACTCCACCACCCCAGTTCAGACATGGCCATATGCAAATCAGTCTGACCCTGTGCCTCATGGAAAGAGTCCAGCCCGAACTGCCAAGCCATGTCTTCCCTGGACCGGAAACAAGCATCCTAGGACCGGTTTCTGGCATTCCAGCCGTCATCAGCCAGGCTTGCTTGAATCCAGTGGCAAAGTGAGCAAGGGACCCACGTCTGGGCATATCCCCGCCAACTTAGGGCGAACAAAGCGATACAAAAGGGGATGATGGACCGGAACGTTTGAGCCAATCAAACACTCACCCCCAGTCAACTGATCTGGGTTTAATCCATCATCATTCTTTAGCTCACTCCACCACCCCAGTTCAGACATGGCCATATGCAAATCAGTCTGACCCTGTGCCTCATGGGAACAGTCCAGCCGAACTGCCAAGCCATGTCTTCCCTGGACCGGAAACAAGCATCCTAGGACCGGTTTCTGGCATTCCAGCCGTCATCAGCCAGGCTTGCTTGAATCCAGTGGCAAAGTGAGCAAGGGACCCACGTCTGGGCATACCCCCGCCAACTTAGGGCGAACAAAGCGATACAAAAGGGGATGATGGACGGAACGTTTGAGCCAATCAAACACTCACCCCCAGTCAACTGATCTGGGTTTAATCCATCATCATTCTTTAGCTCACTCCACCACCCCAGTTCAGACATGGCCATATGCAAATCAGTCTGACCCTGTGCCTCATGGGAACAGTCCAGCCCGAACTGCCAAGCCATGTCTTCCCTGGACCGGAAACAAGCATCCTAGGACCGGTTTCTGGCATTCCAGCCGACATCAGCCAGGCTTGCTTGAATCCAGTGGCAAAGTGAGCAAGGGACCCACGTCTGGGCATACCCCCGCCAACTTAGGGCGAACAAAGCGATACAAAAGGGGATGATGGACGGAACGTTTGAGCCAATCAAACACTCACCCCCAGTCAACTGATCTGGGTTTAATCCATCATCATTCTTTAGCTCACTCCACCACCCCAGTTCAGACATGGCCATATGCAAATCAGTCTGACCCTGTGCCTCATGGGAACAGTCCAGCCCGAACTGCCAAGCCATGTCTTCCCTGGACCGGAAACAAGCATCCTAGGACCGGTTTCTGGCATTCCAGCCGTCATCAGCCAGGCTTGCTTGAATCCAGTGGCAAAGTGAGCAAGGGACCCACGTCTGGGCATACCCCCGCCAACTTAGGGCGAACAAAGCGATACAAAGGGGATGATGGACGGAACGTTTGAGCCAATCAAACACTCACCCCCAGTCAACTGATCTGGGTTTAATCCATCATCATTCTTTAGCTCACTCCACCACCCCAGTTCAGACATGGCCATATGCAAATCAGTCTGACCCTGTGCCTCATGGGAACAGTCCAGCCCGAACTGCCAAGCCATGTCTTCCCTGGACCGGAAACAAGCATCCTAGGACCGGTTTCTGGCATTCCAGCCGTCATCAGCCAGGCTTGCTTGAATCCAGTGGCAAAGTGAGCAAGGGACCCACGTCTGGGCATACCCCGCCAACTTAGGGCGAACAAAGCGATACAAAAGGGGATGATGGACGGAACGTTTGAGCCAATCAAACACTCACCCCCAGTCAACTGATCTGGGTTTAATCCATCATCATTCTTTAGCTCACTCCACCACCCCAGTTCAGACATGGCCATATGCAAATCAGTCTGACCCTGTGCCTCATGGGAACAGTACAGCCCGAACTGCCAAGCCATGTCTTCCCTGGACCGGAAACAAGCATCCTAGGACCGGTTTCTGGCATTCCAGCCGTCATCAGCCAGGCTTGCTTGAATCCAGTGGCAAAGTGAGCAAGGGACCCACGTCTGGGCATACCCCCGCCAACTTAGGGCGAACAAAGCGATACAAAAGGGGATGATGGACGGAACGTTTGAGCCAATCAAACACTCACCCCCAGTCAACTGATCTGGGTTTAATCCATCATCATTCTTTAGCTCACTCCACCACCCCAGTTCAGACATGGCCATATGCAAATCAGTCTGACCCTGTGCCTCATGGGAACAGTCCAGCCCGAACTGCCAAGCCATTTCTTCCCTGGACCGGAAACAAGCATCCTAGGACCGGTTACTGGCATTCCAGCCGTCATCAGCCAGGCTTTCTTGAATCCAGTGGCAAAGTGAGCAAGGGACCCACGTCTGGGCATACCCCCGCCAACTTAGGGTGAACAAAGCGATACAAAAGGGGATGATGGACGGAACGTTTGAGCCAATCAAACACTCACCCCCAGTCAACTGATCTGGGTTTAATCCATCATCATTCTTTAGCTCACTCCACCACCCCAGTTCAGACATGGCCATATGCAAATCAGTCTGACCCTGTGCCTCATGGGAACAGTCCAGCCCGAACTGCCAAGCCATGTCTTCCCTGGACCGGAAACAAGCATCCTAGGACCGGTTTCTGGCATTCCAGCCGTCATCAGCCAGGCTTGCTTGAATCCAGTGGCAAAGTGAGCAAGGGACCCACGTCTGGGCATACCCCCGCCAACTTAGGGCGAACAAAGCGATACAAAGGGGATGATGGACGGAACGTTTGAGCCAATCAAACACTCACCCCCAGTCAACTGATCTGGGTTTAATCCATCATCATTCTTTAGCTCACTCCACCACCCCAGTTCAGACATGGCCATATGCAAATCAGTCTGACCCTGTGCCTCATGGGAACAGTCCAGCCCGAACTGCCAAGCCATGTCTTCCCTGGACCGGAAACAAGCATCCTAGGACCGGTTTCTGGCATTCCAGCCGTCATCAGCCAGGCTTGCTTGAATCCAGTGGCAAAGTGAGCAAGGGACCCACGTCTGGGCATACCCCCGCCAACTTAGGGCGAACAAAGCGATACAAAAGGGGATGATGGACGGAACGTTTGAGCCAATCAAACACTCACCCCCAGTCAACTGATCTGGGTTTAATCCATCATCATTCTTTAGCTCACTCCACCACCCCAGTTCAGACATGGCCACATACAAATCAGTCTGACCCTGTGCCTCATGGGAACAGTCCAGCCCGAACTGCCAAGCCATGTCTTCCCTGGACTGGAAACAAGCATCCTAGGACCGGTTTCTGGCATTCCAGCCGTCATCAGCCAGGCTTGCTTGAATCCAGTGGCAAAGTGAGCAAGGGACCCACGTCTGGGCATACCCCCGCCAACTTAGGGCGAACAAAGCGATACAAAAGGGGATGATGGACAGAACGTTTGAGCCAATCAAACACTCACCCCCAGTCAACTGATCTGGGTTTAATCCATCATCATTCTTTAGCTCACTCCACCACCCCAGTTCAGACATGGCCATATGCAAATCAGTC
Organism: Calotriton arnoldi; assembly: GCA_963921515.1. NCBI lineage: Eukaryota > Metazoa > Chordata > Amphibia > Caudata > Salamandridae > Calotriton > Calotriton arnoldi. Next base: position 98,828 of record CAWUFW010015311.1, on the reverse strand, counting down.
TGACCCTGTGCCTCATGGGAACAGTCCAGCCCGAACTGCCAAGCCATGTCTTCCCTGGACCGGAAACAAGCATCCTAGGACCGGTTTCTGGCATTCCAGCCGTCATCAGCCAGGCTTGCTTGAATCCAGTGGCAAAGTGAGCAAGGGACCCACGTCTGGGCATACCCCCGCCAACTTAGGGCGAACAAAGCGATACAAAAGGGGATGATGGACGGAACGTTTGAGCCAATCAAACACTCACCCCCAGTCAACTGATCTGGGTTTAATCCATCATCATTCTTTAGCTCACTCCACCACCCCAGTTCAGACATGGCCATATGCAAATCAGTCTGACCCTGTGCCTCATGGGAACAGTCCAGCCCGAACTGCCAAGCCATGTCTTCCCTGGACCGGAAACAAGCATCCTAGGACCGGTTTCTGGCATTCCAGCCGTCATCAGCCAGGCTTGCTTGAATCCAGTGGCAAAGTGAGCAAGGGACCCACGTCTGGGCATACCCCCGCCAACTTAGGGCGAACAAAGCGATACAAAAGGGGATGATGGACGGAACGTTTGAGCCAATCAAACACTCACCCCCAGTCAACTGATCTGGGTTTAATCCATCATCATTCTTTAGCTCACTCCACCACCCCAGTTCAGACATGGCCATATGCAAATCAGTCTGACCCTGTGCCTCATGGGAACAGTCCAGCCCGAACTGCCAAGCCATGTCTTCCCTGGACCGGAAACAAGCATCCTAGGACCGGTTTCTGGCATTCCAGCCGTCATCAGCCAGGCTTGCTTGAATCCAGTGGCAAAGTGAGCAAGGGACCCACGTCTGGGCATACCCCCGCCAACTTAGGGCGAACAAAGCGATACAAAGGGGATGATGGACGGAACGTTTGAGCCAATCAAACACTCACCCCCAGTCAACTGATCTGGGTTTAATCCATCATCATTCTTTAGCTCACTCCACCACCCCAGTTCAGACATGGCCATATGCAAATCAGTCTAACCCTGTGCCTCATGGGAACAGTCCAGCCCGAACTGCCAAGCCATGTCTTCCCTGGACCGGAAACAAGCATCCTAGGACCGGTTTCTGGTATTCCAGCCGTCATCAGCCAGGCTTGCTTGAATCCAGTGGCAAAGTGAGCAAGGGACCCACGTCTGGGCATACCCCCGCCAACTTAGGGCGAACAAAGCGATACAAAAGGGGATGATGGACGGAACGTTTGAGCCAATCAAACACTCACCCCCAGTCAACTGATCTGGGTTTAATCCATCATCATTCTTTAGCTCACTCCACCACCCCAGTTCAGACATGGCCATATGCAAATCAGTCTGACCCTGTGCCTCATGGGAACAGTCCAGCCCGAACTGCCAAGCCATGTCTTCCCTGGACCGGAAACAAGCATCCTAGGACCGGTTTCTGGCATTCCAGCCGTCATCAGCCAGGCTTGCTTGAATCCAGTGGCAAAGTGAGCAAGGGACCCACGTCTGGGCATACCCCCGCCAACTTAGGGCGAACAAAGCGATACAAAAGGGGATGATGGACGGAACGTTTGAGCCAATCAAACACTCACCCCCAGTCAACTGATCTGGGTTTAATCCATCATCATTCTTTAGCTCACTCCACCACCCCAGTTCAGACATGGCCACATACAAATCAGTCTGACCCTGTGCCTCATGGGAACAGTCCAGCCCGAACTGCCAAGCCATGTCTTCCCTGGACCGGAAACAAGCATCCTAGGACCGGTTTCTGGCATTCCAGCCGTCATCAGCCAGGCTTGCTTGAATCCAGTGGCAAAGTGAGCAAGGGACCCACGTCTGGGCATACCCCCGCCAACTTAGGGCGAACAAAGCGATACAAAAGGGGATGATGGACAGAACGTTTGAGCCAATCAAACACTCACCCCCAGTCAACTGATCTGGGTTTAATCCATCATCATTCTTTAGCTCACTCCACCACCCCAGTTCAGACATGGCCATATGCAAATCAGTCTGACCCTGTGCCTCATGGGAACAGTCCAGCCCGAACTGCCAAGCCATGTCTTCCCTGGACCGGAAACAAGCATCCTAGGACCGGTTTCTGGCATTCCAGCCGTCATCAGCCAGGCTTGCTTGAATCCAGTGGCAAAGTGAGCAAGGGACCCACGTCTGGGCATACCCCGCCAACTTAGGGCGAACAAAGCGATACAAAAGGGGATGATGGACGGAACGTTTGAGCCAATCAAACACTCACCCCCAGTCAACTGATCTGGGTTTAATCCATCATCATTCTTTAGCTCACTCCACCACCCCAGTTCAGACATGGCCATATGCAAATCAGTCTGACCCTGTGCCTCATGGGAACAGTCCAGCCCGAACTGCCAAGCCATGTCTTCCCTGGACCGGAAACAAGCATCCTAGGACCGGTTTCTGGCATTCCAGCCGTCATCAGCCAGGCTTGCTTGAATCCAGTGGCAAAGTGAGCAAGGGACCCACGTCTGGGCATACCCCCGCCAACTTAGGGCGAACAAAGCGATACAAAAGGGGATGATGGACGGAGCGTTTGAGCCAATCAAACACTCACCCCCAGTCAACTGATCTGGGTTTAATCCATCATCATTCTTTAGCTCACTCCACCACCCCAGTTCAGACATGGCCATATGCAAATCAGTCTGACCCTGTGCCTCATGGGAACAGTCCAGCCCGAACTGCCAAGCCATGTCTTCCCTGGACCGGAAACAAGCATCCTAGGACCGGTTTCTGGCATTCCAGCCGTCATCAGCCAGGCTTGCTTGAATCCAGTGGCAAAGTGAGCAAGGGACCCACGTCTGGGCATACCCCCGCCAACTTAGGGCGAACAAAGCGATACAAAAGGGGATGATGGACGGAACGTTTGAGCCAATCAAACACTCACCCCCAGTCAACTGATCTGGGTTTAATCCATCATCATTCTTTAGCTCACTCCACCACCCCAGTTCAGACATGGCCATATGCAAATCAGTCTGACCCTGTGCCTCATGGGAACAGTCCAGCCCGAACTGCCAAGCCATGTCTTCCCTGGACCGGAAACAAGCATCCTAGGACCGGTTTCTGGCATTCCAGCCGTCATCAGCCAGGCTTGCTTGAATCCAGTGGCAAAGTGAGCAAGGGACCCACGTCTGGGCATACCCCCGCCAACTTAGGGCGAACAAAGCGATACAAAAGGGGATGATGGACGGAACGTTTGAGCCAATCAAACACTCACCCCCAGTCAACTGATCTGGGTTTAATCCATCATCATTCTTTAGCTCACTCCACCACCCCAGTTCAGACATGGCCATATGCAAATCAGTCTGACCCTGTGCCTCATGGGAACAGTCCAGCCCGAACTGCCAAGCCATGTCTTCCCTGGACCGGAAACAAGCATCCTAGGACCGGTTTCTGGCATTCCAGCCGTCATCAGCCAGGCTTGCTTGAATCCAGTGGCAAAGTGAGCAAGGGACCCACGTCTGTGCATACCCCCGCCAACTTAGGGCGAACAAAGCGATACAAAAGGGGATGATGGACGGAACATTTGAGCCAATCAAACACTCACCCCCAGTCAACTGATCTGGGTTTAATCCATCATCATTCTTTAGCTCACTCCACCACCCCAGTTCAGACATGGCCATATGCAAATCAGTCTGACCCTGTGCCTCATGGGAACAGTCCAGCCCGAACTGCCAAGCCATGTCTTCCCTGGACCGGAAACAAGCATCCTAGGACCGGTTTCTGGCATTCCAGCCGTCATCAGCCAGGCTTGCTTGAATCCAGTGGCAAAGTGAGCAAGGGACCCACGTCTGGGCATACCCCCGCCAACTTAGGGCGAACAAAGCGATACAAAGGGGATGATGGACGGAACGTTTGAGCCAATCAAACACTCACCCCCAGTCAACTGATCTGGGTTTAATCCATCATCATTCTTTAGCTCACTCCACCACCCCAGTTCAGACATGGCCATATGCAAATCAGTCTGACCCTGTGCCTCATGGGAACAGTCCAGCCCGAACTGCCAAGCCATGTCTTCCCTGGACCGGAAACAAGCATCCTAGGACCGGTTTCTGGCATTCCAGCCGTCATTAGCCAGACTTGCTTGAATCCAGTGGCAAAGTGAGCAAGGGACCCACGTCTGGGCATACCCCCGCCAACTTAGGGCGAACAAAGCGATACAAAAGGGGATGATGGACGGAACGTTTGAGCCAATCAAACACTCACCCCCAGTCAACTGATCTGGGTTTAATCCATCATCATTCTTTAGCTCACTCCACCACCCCAGTTCAGACATGGCCATATGCAAATCAGTCTGACCCTGTGCCTCATGGGAACAGTCCAGCCCGAACTGCCAAGCCATGTCTTCCCTGTACCGGAAACAAGCATCCTAGGACCGGTTTCTGGCATTCCAGCCGTCATCAGCCAGGCTTGCTTGAATCCAGTGGCAAAGTGAGCAAGGGACCCACGTCTGGGCATACCCCCGCCAACTTAGGGCGAACAAAGCGATACAAAAGGGGATGATGGACGGAACGTTTGAGCCAATCAAACACTCACCCCCAGTCAACTGATTTGGGTTTAATCCATCATCATTCTTTAGCTCACTCCACCACCCCAGTTCAGACATGGCCATATGCAAATCAGTCTGACCCTGTGCCTCATGGGAACAGTCCAGCCCGAACTGCCAAGCCATGTCTTCCCTGGACCGGAAACAAGCATCCTAGGACCGGTTTCTGGCATTCCAGCCGTCATCAGCCAGGCTTGCTTGAATCCAGTGGCAAAGTGAGCAAGGGACCCACGTCTGGGCATACCCCCGCCAACTTAGGGCGAACAAAGCGATACAAAAGGGGATGATGGACGGAACGTTTGAGCCAATCAAACACTCACCCCCAGTCAACTGATCTGGGTTTAATCCATCATCATTCTTTAGCTCACTCCACCACCCCAGTTCAGACATGGCCATATGCAAATCAGTCTGACCCTGTGCCTCATGGGAACAGTCCAGCCCGAACTGCCAAGCCATGTCTTCCCTGGACCGGAAACAGGCATCCTAGGACCGGTTTCTGGCATTCCAGCCGTCATCAGCCAGGCTTGCTTGAATCCAGTGGCAAAGTGAGCAAGGGACCCACGTCTGGGCATACCCCCGCCAACTTAGGGCGAACAAAGCGATACAAAAGGGGATGATGGACGGAACGTTTGAGCCAATCAAACACTCACCCCCAGTCAACTGATCTGGGTTTAATCCATCATCATTCTTTAGCTCACTCCACCACCCCAGTTCAGACATGGCCATATGCAAATCAGTCTGACCCTGTGCCTCATGGGAACAGTCCAGCCCGAACTGCCAAGCCATGTCTTCCCTGGACCGGAAACAAGCATCCTAGGACCGGTTTCTGGCATTCCAGCCGTCATTAGCCAGGCTTGCTTGAATCCAGTGGCAAAGTGAGCAAGGGACCCACGTCTGGGCATACCCCGCCAACTTAGGGCGAACAAAGCGATACAAAGGGGATGATGGACGGAACGTTTGAGCCAATCAAACACTCACCCCCAGTCAACTGATCTGGGTTTAATCCATCATCACGTGGGTCCCTTGCTCACTTTGCCACTGGATTCAAGCAAGCCTGGCTGATGACGGCTGGAATGCCAGAAACCGGTCCTAGGATGCTTGTTTCCGGTCCAGGGAAGACATGGCTTGGCAGTTCGGGCTGGACTGTTCCCATGAGGCACAGGGTCAGACTGATTTGCATATGGCCATGTCTGAACTGGGGTGGTGGAGTGAGCTAAAGAATGATGATGGATTAAACCCAGATCAGTTGACTGGGGGTGAGTGTTTGATTGGCTCAAACGTTCCGTCCATCATCCCCATGTTGTGTTTGGTGTCAAACATCTTGGAATACTACCCCCCCCCGCCAATCCTGGTGGCGGGGCTAGCATTCCACCCTTCTAGAGGGAGAAACATGTACACACCGGGCTACCCGGTAACTTCTTTCCAGAGCCCTGGCATCACAAAATGGATGCCGCTGCCACAGACACGGGTCTGGCCTCCTGCTGCTGACTGAAACTCTGGCAGGGGAGGCCTGGACAATAGGTTTCCTGTCGAAGGGAGGTGTAACCACCTCCCCAGACAGGATAGTGTGTATTGGGGTTGGGCGGGAGCACTCTCTGGTGCTTTGAAGTCCTGCACTGGGGGCACATTTGGTGTCCCTGTGCATATGCCAGTTCAAACCGGTTGCAGGGGCTACCTGCCCCTGCTCTGGCGCGAAACTGGACAAAGGGAATGGGTGTAACCACCCCTCTTCCCTGATCCTCCCATAGGTGGGTCCCCAGACTACGTCCAACCCCCTAACTTTGTATAAGTATTGGACCCCAGTCCTTAGGACTTTAGATTACCCTGGACAAAACTCTGAAGCCGAATCCTGGACCTTCGACGCTCTACTTTAAGATTAGAGGACTGAAGAATCTCCCTTGGGGTCAAGGAGTGACTCCCCTGCTTGGCAGGCACCTAAGAAGCAATTGTCCGGTCTGCATCGCTGAAGCTCCCGCCGGACGCCGAAGTCTTTGCATCACCAGAGGTGGATTTCCAGACTTCCCCGAGGCTGCCCTGAGTCCCCAGCAAAGCTGAGGCCCGTAGCTGTCGTGGGTAACGTGGGACCGTGACCCCTGGACACCGAGTACTTTTGCAAGTGCATCCTCTTCCTGGTCTCCCACAAAGTTGTGCTTTGGGCTCCAAGTAGCCCCCGCCTCCAGCACCGACTGCACCGAAGATCACTGGCCTCCACTCCACGAGTGTCCTGTGAGCCAGCTCCAAGTCCTGTGAGCCAGCTCGAGGCTCCTTCGCGGTCGCTAGTCCGTTGGCTAGTGGGCCCTCCCGAAGGCAACTCTTCTTCTGCTTGGGCTTTCCTGGTTGCTCCAGAGGTGCCCTGACTTACCCTCGCTGGGTGAGTCCCCCAGACCTTGCTGGTCTGCAACATCGTCCTTTCTTTGTTTCTATGAGACTTGCCGTTGCCAAGGCTTGTTGGGTCCAATACGGTCGCCGACACCGCAGCAATCGACAGACGTCGTGGGACAGCTCGAATCCAGCTCCTGGTTGTCGTTGACGCCTCCTGGACCTCGTGGCTGAAGAGTCAAGACGACCGTCAACCTACCTGAAGCACCCGACATCGGTGGGCATCTGCTCATCGCCTTCCTGGTCACTGGCTAGTGACCCAGACTCTGTCCCCTCTGCTTTCAGGTTCTTCAGATCTCCGATCCACCCTTGGATCCACCCGGACACTTTCGACTTGGCCGCCAGCAGCACTTTGCAGCAGATCGCCATTGAAAACGACGACGAAACCCGACCCCGAAAGACACCTATGCACCCGGCTTCCCTGGGTGAGGTAACTCGAGTACTCCAGTGCTCCCGTGGGTATTGACTCTAGAACAGCCTAGTTCTAAAGGGGTTTGCTCCAAGTCCTCCTCTAAGAGTCCTTTTTCTTTAAAACTCCAACCGCGACATTCCCCATAGAAGTCAACGGCGGCTCGCGGCTGTGTTCTCACACTGCACGCGTCCCCCGTGGGTCCCCTGTGTCACTACCTTGGGTGGTTCCTTGAGGGCCAAGCACTTCTACAGGCTATAGGCCTTGTGTCTAGCTCAGTCGTGGTTCTTATACCACTTTATTGGTATATGGTTTGGTACGCCCCTAGGGCTCAAACGTGTATTTGTGCTATTACTGTTGATATTCGACTTGTAACTTATGTACTTCGAACTCTAGCCTCATAAAGAGACTAGAGGGGTGTGTTTAAGACTAAATACATATATTTTAAATATATACCTGGTGTGGTCCTCTTTCATTTGGTCACTCAAGAGATTATAGACTGGTAAAACAAGCTGCTTTACATTCCTTCAAGACTTAGCCTGAAGGCTGCTCTCCATAGCTACCACTAGGATAGCTTTCAATAAAGGTTGTCTTTAACCTATCTCCAATAAGGGGTTGTTTGGACTGGTGCAAGGTGCCCACTATAATTAGTGGACAGCTTATACCAGGCCAACTTCTCACAGAGGCTTCCCACTGGCCCCAGGGGTCAAACTACTTTGCAAGGGTCCTATAACTCTATCCTCCATTTGGCGGACCCAAATGTTAAAGAACCTGCCCAAACAGTGTTAGGGGTGGACAGGACATGAGGGGTCCCCCGCACGGCTATAGACAAAGGTCCTGGAGCTGTGTTGCTTCCGACTATAAATCTACCTCCAGCTTCGCTACCATATGTCCTCATATTGACTGGAGTACCCGAGCTTAAAACCTGCCAGAAGGAAACACAGTTGGATTTAAGGAATAAGTGTTTATTCTGGCTTGCTAGACATGGCCAGTTCTCTTACGACCGTGCAGGAGAGAACTTATTGGTCCGTAGAGTTGGTTGGGTGGGCACGAGACCCAAGGCAACACAAGGGGACTGTATTGTTATTAACTTTAGCAACCCTCAGGCAGTTCACATCTTGGCCGGCCGCTTCCTCAGCCCCCAAGTGTCACCTACAGGGGTGAGGGCTTTCACTTTGGACTATTTTTATCTCCACAGCCGTATTCATAATAGGCCTATTAATCTCTGTACTTCAGTTAATTGGCCTTTAGACCATCCTACGGTGGCCCCATACCCAAGACCTCTTTTCTTCAACATCCCACTAGCAAACAGGTTTGGGGCTCTAGAGGAGGTGGATTGACTTGTGTGGTCTGGTGGACCTGACTCGAACAGCGGGTTCAGGTGCTCGGGCGTGGAATTAAAGGGCTCTACAAGGGGGCAGACGACACAGGCTATTTCGTGTGGTATCGGGGATGTTTTAGGGGCTTCGCAAACTGAATATCAGCAGGGAAATCCACTGTCGGTTGAGCACGACTCTCCATCTCCTGGTACAACTAGCAGGAGTACCCTTAGGGTAGGAACGTAAGCCCTCCGTTTGGCCCAGCACGAGGACTCCTCGAGCCCAGTTTCTGACAACCATCTCCCCCCAGGCGAAAACCCAAATTTTGATTCCAAGCTGAGGGTTCTTTTCTGGAACATCGCTGGAATCAAAAACAAGCTGGACTCCCCAGATTGGGGGCTTCTTGTAGACAGCTACGATGTATGTATGTTTCAGGAAACGTGGGCCAGGGAAGATGTTATGAGGTATGCAACCTTCAATATTCCAGCTACGAAGGGGGGGAGAGGTAGGCCCTCAGGGGGCCTTTGTACCATGATTGCAACACACTTGAACTGTACAGTGGACCATCTGAACACCCTGTCTAACGACATTCAGTGCACCATACTTACATTTCCACCTAGCCTCAAAATTGCCTTTATTAATATATACTCCCGCCCCCTACGTAACTGCCAGGAATCTCAGACCTTTGAAGAATTGAATACTTTCATCGGCTCTGTCCCCCCCTAATTTAAGACTGGTTATAGGGGGTGATTTTAATTGTCAATTTGAGCCTCTTGATGCCTCTTTTGATGCTTTAACCAGTGTTGAGGACCAGTCATGGTCAATCCCCGACTCCCAAACTCACACAATCAAGGCCTGGACACCGCTGGCACTCCAGATTAACGCAGTTACATTAACCCATTCCCTGAGAGCATGCAACGGCCACACCAAGTCAGATAGACCAGCGAAGCCAACCTTTAATAGATCGGGGCAATTTTCTCTGCTGGATTATATCTTAGTTGAAGCAAGATCATGGAAGTGGGTTGCTGATTTTTCCGTCCTGCCACGGCAGGACAGCGATCATAATGCCCTGAAACTGGAGCTGCGGCTCCCAAACTTCAACAACCCTATGGACAGTAGCACCCTGGTAGATAGCAATCTAACTCTCACTAATAATAGAAGGAGAATCAGATGGGGGGCACTAAAGCAGTCACCTGATAAGATGGCTGCTTTGTTCTCTCTGACCATACTGCCCATTCAGGAAATGGGGGATATTGCCAGGGCAAAGAAAATTCCGCAGTCGATTGATAGAATACAGACCCTGCACGTAGAATTAACAACTAGACTGACCAATATATTTAACCCTCCGTCACGTCCCAAAGCAAAGCAGGGCTCCCAACTAACCTGGTACAACGACACATGCCGCAAGGCTAAGAGAGCCCTCTTAGATGCTATCAAAAGCAATGATAGACCCTTGATTAAGCAAAAGAGGCGCTGTTATCGTGATTCCATCAATCAAGCAAAGAAGGACTGGGAGACAGATAGATGGGATGCCATTAGCTGAGCCCTTTCTAATAGAGACATGAAGTCGTTTTGGTCATTAGTGTGCACAGAAAGCAACTTAGGTCAGCCTGCTCTAGAGCCAAACATTGCTGCAGCCGCGTGGAACTCTCACTTTCAAGCCCTTTATTCTATGGATGAAGGCACTGATATAGATGCTAGCAGCCCCTCATCAACCCTTGGGATATCCTCAGAAGAGGGTTATGGGATCTCCATAGCTGAGGTCCTCAATGCTATCAGGAAGCTCTCTCTTGGAAAAGCACCGGGTTTAGATAAGATCCCAGGGGACTTATTTAGGGCAGAACCAGAAATATGGGGACCCTACCTCTGGGCTGTCTTCAATGCCATCCTGGGAGGTATGGCGATTCCGGACACCTGGCTGGGGGCTGAAATCTACCCCATTTTCAAAAAGGGCTCACCTCTCTCACTGACCAACTATAGACCGATCAGTTTGATCGATGGTTTGTTCTCGAGGTGCTGCAGGGCAGTTGGCTGTCCTTTTTCATATTTGGTGGACATCTTTTCAATTATGCATTGTTTGCCTAGCCAATTGCTAGCGCCCGTTGCTGGTGGGCTTTTTGTTCCATAAGATCCCATGATGATCGTATTGTACCTGAAACCTTATCAGCATGAAGCGATGGCTCGTGCCAGCTGGGTTTGCTTGCATCATTTGGTTTTATCAGTGGGGGTTGGTGGAAGGCACTGGAAGAGGGTAAGGCCCTAACAGTGGGTGCGTGGCTCCACCTGTATGGGAGGTGAGGGCAATGAAATAATTGTTTATGAGAAAGAGAAAATACATTCCTGCCAGTGTGGTTAACACTGTGTGCTCAATTATATGGCAAGAGGAAACAGGGTGCTGACCTCCCCACTGCCCATGAAGTCTTTTGAATGATGATTAGGCGGGTGGATTTCTTTGTATGCCCTCCACTGGGAGGAGGGTTGCTGCCTGGATTTGTTTGGCAGGAGTGATATTCATCAGCTTCCCAAGATCCCAAGAATGTCAAGATATCTAGTGTTTGTTTGTCAATACCATTGTATGTTCTCCTTCCATCCTCGCTTATATTTTCAGTGTATACTGTATTTTTTTTAAGTTTAAAAATGCTTTATTGGAGAAAATTAAAGAACAGAAGGCAATTTATTAGATAAAAGTAGACATCTGAAGGACAATCCAAGCGAATATATGAACATGCAATATGAATAATATAACATTCTGATAATAGAAGGAAGACAATTAGCGTTTAAGAATTTTACAAATTAAATATAATATCTTATAATATAAATTATTAACATAAATGCATAAGTGTAATGCTAAAACAAGTGCATTTTAATTATTTTATAAGGGTGAAAGGAAAGAACAGTAAAGAAAGAAAAGGGAAGAAAGAGACAAGGTAGAGACAGGGGGAGAAGACGGAAAGGAGAGGTGAAATATAATGTACTGTAAGGTTAAACAAGCGAATAGCTAACAACTCTGTGGCACTATAAATGAATAATAAATAAAAAATTCTAATTTTAAGGATGTTCATAGTTACAAATTTTAGATACGGTTTGAGTCGTGCATCTAGATAGAAATGAAGTAAGGGGTGACATAATAAATCTTTTTTAATTTTTGGAGGAAGAGAAGTAGCATGGGCGCGATCTAAATGATAATGATGACACCATGCCATATAGGAAATTTTAGTTGTATCTTTCCAATTAGATGTCATTATTTGAAGTGCTAAAGCAAACATCAAGTCAACAAATTTCCCAACCATACGCTGAGAGGTCGAAAGGGGGAAGCACCACCCAAAAAGATGTGTATAACATCCAAAGGGAAACGTACGGATAAAATGTCATTCAATTTATACCATACTTGTAACCAAAACTTTTTAACAACAGGGCAATCAAAAAATATGTGAAAAAGATCACTCTTATTATGTGCACATGACCAACACTTAGCAGTAGGGGAGAGTTTAAATTTATGTAAGCTTGTGGGAGTGATATATAGTCTGTTATAAAAATAATATAATGTTTGTGTTGTGCTTGCTGAGCAAGACGAGTTATGAATCTTGGCCCATATCGATTTCCAAGTATGAGCTGAAAATTCTTGATGTAGTTCTGATTCCCATACGAGCTCTACTTTAGACTTTGTAGTTAATTTAGAGGAACCAAGCAATAATTTGTATATGTTTGAGGCCTTCAAATGTGTTGAAAAATCTATTGGGGAAGGAGGGGGTTGCATGTCTGAGGCTATATCAGATTGTTGATATGTGTAGATAAGAAGAAGAGGTTTAAGGTGTTGAAAATGAGAAGCATATTTGGTAGATATGTGATATTTTCTCTGCATCTCAGAGAAATCTAGCAGAGAACCCTTAGAGAATAACTGTCCGATGACAATAATACCCTTGTTAATACACTCTTTCCACCCAAGAACTCTATTATTTAATTTAATGTTTGTGTTATACCAGATTGGGGTTTGTAAAATATTTTCAGAGGTGGTATTTGAAGAGGTAACCAAAGGTTTGGTATTAGCTATAGAATGGGTAAGTATTGGGGAAATAAAGCCTTTTGGGGGTTGGGTGATACGGACCACCTCCTTGAAAGCAAAAGGTAGAAATTGTGCATGCTCTAGCTGCCCCCAAACTGTTGATGCAGCTGCGTGAGTTTCAGAAAGGGAAACCCAAATGTGTTTCAATGTGAAAGCTGAGTGATATGTTCTAAGGTTAGGAAAGTTAACCCCACCAGAATCTTTAGGTTGCTGCAGGCGAGCTAAACCAATTCGATGTTGCATTTGTTCCATAAAAATTGAATCAAAGAACGATTAATGGTTTTAAAGAAATTATGAGGAAGAACTATAGGGAGCATTGACAAATAAAAATTAATAATAGGTAACAACATCATTTTGATTGTAGCCAGCCTACCCCACCAGGAAAGAAATAGAGGGGACCAACCATCAATTAGTCCATTAACTTTAGTCATAATCTCATTCAGGTTAATCTTAATAGTTTCCTTAATATTATTACAGTAAAGGATGCCTAGACATTTAATACCTTTTGAGTTCCATTTGAAACCAGAGTCTTTGAACATATGAGGAAGACAATATTTATTCAACGGTAAGACTTCTGATTTATCAATATTCAGTTTATAGCCTGAAACAACAAAGTATGTGTTCAATAGTGAAAAGAACTCTGGTAGGGATGTAGTAGGATTGTATATATATAGTACAATATCATCCACATATGCAGTGTACTTTATATTCAGATTTTTTAAATGAAAACCAGGAAATGTGGGAGATCGACAAATTGTTTCCAGAAAGGGTTCTAATGATAAAATGAATAGCAGAGGAGACAATGGGCAACTCTGCCTAGGACCTCTGTGAAGAGGGAAATATTTGGATTGTTTACCATTGACCCAAATAGAGGTAGAAGGTGCGGAATATAATAACTTAATGTATTGGATAAAGTGAGGACTAAAACCATGCCATTTCAGTGCACCAAACATAAATTCCCAATTCACTCGATCGAAAGCCTTCTCGTCAACAAGCGTTATGGCGGCTAAGGAAGAGTTAAGTTTAGCGGCTAAGTGAATAATGTTAAGAATGGTCCTAGAGTTGTCTGAAAATAGATCTTCCCTTAACAAAACCTGACTAATGCATATCAACTAAGTCAGGAATAACGGAATTAATACGAAGAGCCAGTAATTTAGCAAAATTCTTACAATCTTATTAATCAGTGAGATAGGTCTATAGTTACTACATTGAGAAAGATCCTTATCTTTCTTAGGGAGTAAACAGAGCATGGCCTGAGTGAAAGAGCCTTGTGTACGTCCTGTGTTCAAAAAATGATTAGCAAGAAGTAGTAACTTAGGAATCAAAAGATGTCTAAAATGTAAATAAAAGCGTACAGTAAAGCCGTCAGGCCGAGGAGTTTTATCTTTGGGGAGTTGATTTATAACGTTTAATAACTCTCGTTCAGATAGAGGAGTATCTAGGGAAGATACATCTACATTACTATCGGGGTTTTTAGGAATTGATAGAAAAAAGTATGTAATTGTTCGGTAGAGGGAGATGATTCCGGGGTATATAAGCTAGTATAATCATCCGTAAAGCATTCTAAAAATTTTGAGTCACTAATATGCCTGACCCCGGTTAAATATGTGATGGCTATGATCTTCGATTTCTGTTTTTTTTAATATTAAGGTAATTTGCCAGAGATTTACTAGCTTTGTTTCGACCTCCATACATTTTTGCATTGAAACGAAGTAGGGTGTCACAAGCATTGTCCCAGGATTGTTTGTTGTATTGCAATTTGGCCTTAATAAGTTTAGATAACGTATCATTACCACTGGAGGAGAAATATTCATGTTCCAAAATCTTAATCTGCTCAAAGAGTTGTTTGGAATCCCTAAGAATTCTTTTTTTTTTTTTTCTGGCTACAAAATCCATTATAAAACCTCATGCGGTTGCTTTAAAAGCGTCCCAGACAATATACATCTGTGTATCTGAGGGAAGATTGTTAGTGAAAAATTCTTGTAGAAAAACTGTGAATTGTTCTGTGAATTGTTGATCCAATAAAAGGGAGTTGTTAAATCTCCATCTACGGTTGGGAGAAATGGGGTTGCGATAATCAAGATCTACAATAACAGGAGCGCGATCTGAGATAAGAATTGATCCTATTTCTGCATGTGTTAAGAATTGAAGTGTATGCGGGGTAAAAAATATGTAATCTATTCTGGAATTAGACCTATGGACGGGGAAAAAAGAAAGTGAATTCCAAAACATCAGGGTGAGATGCTCTCCAAACATCGACCAAACCTCTAGCAGATATAGCTTTCTGAAAGGCTCTATGCATTTTAGTGGGGACAAATCTGGTCTGTGATCTGCGGTCTAAAAATGGGTCCATAAGTTGATTGCAATCACCATCAACTATCAAGTTTTCTGATGCATGTGAGTATAACATAGAAGAAAAATAATTCCAAAATAATAGATCCACTCCATTTGGCCCATATACATTACAAATTGTAAATAGTGTATTATTTATCTTCACATCTAACAAAAGCCACCTTCCAGCATCGTCTTTGAATTCGTTAAGCAATTGAATATTTAACAATTTATGAAACAATATAAGAACACCATTTTTGTTATGTACAGCAGGGGAACTAAACACATTCCCAACCAATTGTCTCTTAATAGAATTTATGTCTTGTTCTTTATGATGCGTTTCTTGTAATAAAGCAATTTGACAGTACAATTTTTATAAGTGAGTCAAAACTCTTTGCTTTTTAACCGGGTTACGAAGACCTTTAATATTCCATGACACAATGCGTAAATTACTCATGGGGGAAGACGTGAGAGAATTTCAAGATTAAAATTGTAAAACTTTTAACATGACATAAATGAAACCTAAAAGAAGTATAAGTCTTAATCAACCAAACGAAAATGATAGAAAGCAATACAAATCGAAACATACGTGAAAACCAGCAAACAAGGAAATAATATTAAAGTAAAGGAGTTGAGAAAACATGAGAAAAGAGATAGAAAAACGAACAAAGTATCCAAGAAGCGTTCTAAGACCGATCAAGCCAGATAGAATATAATAGAAGACCACAGGAACAAATTTGAAAATAGAAAAGGTCGCTGTAATATACTGAAAAAAAGAAAAGGAAGAAAGAAGAAAAAGAATTGAGATAAAAATTGGGAGAGTAATAAGAAGAAAAAAAGGAGAACATAATCTCCTCTGAAATATATATGCATAAAAGATGACAAAAAGCCGGAAGGCTTTAGCCATAACGATCACAAACAGAAAAGACAATAAAGATGAAAGGGGGGGACGAAAAGGACAGACACCACTCTATAGTGAGACACCAAGAATAAATAACTGTAATATTGACAAATAATAGAAGGACAATATTAATGAAAAGGGAACTGAACGAATACAGCTCAAAGGGACTTACCATACAGTGAGAAGACAACGCAGCCAAGCGAAACATGGACAACAGAACAGATGTACGATGGGAACAAAGACAGCAACGTCAGACAAGATATGAATGGGAACCTGTGAAATAAAAAAGAGAGAACAATTAGGTTTTACTAAGTTCCATATCTTCTGCATTGTGCATATGTATAAAGCTCTTGAGCTCCGCAGGATCTTCAAAGGTGATTGTTAAGTCTTTATATGTTACTTTGCAAAAACACGGATGAATAAGGCCATAACGAGCATTCATAGATCGAAGCATAGGTCTGAGGTCTAGAAAGTCTTTTTGGCGATTGGCTGCGGGTTTTGAAACATCTTAACCAAAGAAGATTTTGTGACCAGACCAAAGCATCTGTTTACGCTGTTTGGCTGGAGCAAGGGTCGCCATTAGATCAGAGTACAAAAGAAAGTAGGCAACGATTCCTTGTGGTCTGTTTGAAGCCGCTGCATTGAGAGGATCTATCCTGTGCGCTCTCTGGATATTAAGATCTACAGATTTTGATAAGCCAACTATTTGTGGAATATGAACCTTCAGAACATAAATCATATCATTGCCTTCAGAACCTTCCGGTATACCATAAATTCTTAGGTTGTTACTTCTGTTCCGATTTTCCAAATCCTCAGTTATTTTTTCAATTGAGTGACATCTTTAGATAAAATATCCACTTTAGCGACAACATCCTGTGCATCACTAATCCTTTGTTCAACGTCTGTGAGTCTTAAGTCCAGACCTTTTCTCTTCAATTCTTTGAATCGTCGCATTGGTATCCGCCATGAATGGATGAATATTTCTCAGTTCATCCATAATATCCTCTAAGGACAAAGGTAGAGGTGATTTGTTCAGAGAGGAGGGATCCTTGTTAACCCTTTTATTAGTGTTACCGACAGGCTCTTTACGACCATTAGTATTAGAACCGGAAGGCCCTTGTGTTTTATTTGAATGTGCAGAATCCATTTTCAAACAGGCAGAGGTGATTCTGTATATTAATTAAGGATCTCTTAGGTTAAAATGCGACTAGATTGTTCTCAAAGGACAAAACTAATCCAGAGAAAAACTATTAGGAGGCGTAGTCTCAGTCAAAATGAACCACTAAGCTCACATAAAACAGAGTAGGCTTATCTCCGAGCATGTAAGAAAAGTTCTAGAATGGAAGGAGAGTCAGAGCTAGGTAGCTAATCTTTCAAGTTGATGGTAAAATACCCTAATATTGAGGAGGTATTATGGCGCGTTAATTCCTGAGGTGATAGCAATTACCAGGCTCACAAAATAGCGGCCGGAGACTAAAGCATTCTAGGAGCAGAGGACAATAATCCACAGCTGTCAATTTAAATACGATAAGGGCTTGAAAAAAAGCCTCTCCGCTCCCAGGGCTTTCCAGCAACCTCATAATGCGACAGTATTTATAAAAGCACAGCACTCTCCTAATTGAGACATTTACCACATTTGTTTTCTTTCTATGCACAAAAAAAAGGAAATCTCTTCATCACAGATAAAAGCATCCTCCATGTAGTCAGGAAGGATAAGTCTTTCAAGGATAGGTAATTTCTAAAAATGTACCCATCCTCCTTTAAATCTCGCTTTCTGGCTGCCCAGTATGCGTTGCACTCGTTACGTCATCTGAGGTGATTGTGAGCGCCAAACTCACAAAATGGCGGGCGAGACACGGAGCACCCCGGAAGCAGAGGGAGAAAAGCAATTAACACAGAACTAGACCAATTCAAGGTCTAAAAACTTGCCTCTCTGCTCCCGGGATCTTCTGATGCTCTTTCCCGTGCCCGGACCGCCGCATACCTTCATGTAGATGTCCCTCCGTAACCGGCAGTATTCTTGATGCTGCAAAGGAATTCAAGGAGTGGCCATCTTTATTCGCCGCTGCCGCCGATCTCCAAAAGTGTATACTGTATTTTAAGATGGAGTAATCAGCTCTAACTAGGGCCGGACTGGCCGTAGCGGGCACTGGACGTTTCCCCGGTGGGCCGCTAGGGTGGGGGGCCGGTTTTGGTCCCCTGGGGGGCCGTTTTTGTTACCGGGGGTCAGCAATATCGGCCCCCTGTAACAAAATCGGCCGAAACCGGCCCTCGCAAACTGCTCGGCTGCACTCCCCTTAACCCCAGGTGGGGCGGCTGAGCAGTTTGCCAGGGCCGGTTTCTGTTCCCAGTCCGGCCCTGGCTCTAACAGACTAGTAATGAGGATGTGGGAGTGACAGTCAGAGGGGTGTGATAAATGTGAGAGATTATGGTTATTTTTTTATGTTTTATTTGAATGTTTCTGTGCTGCAGCACGCTTACACTATCTAATGTGGAAACTGTTTTCTCTGACCCTCTGTCCTCATAAATATTTGCTTAAAAAACACTGCAGATCAACCGAAGTCCAGAAGCTCGCCTCCACCTAGCTTCATGGCTTAGACCTGCGGAACACCACGCCCTTGCACCAATCACCAATAGAAAAGTTTTTTACTGCCACTGTGTAGACCACGTGCTGGCCAATCAGTGAACCTGGATATTAGGTTTTGACATCGTCTCCCTCCTACTTCTTTCACTTCCTCAGACCGTCCTACCACCCAGGTGTCTACAAGTTGATGGCGGACACAGACAAGGGTTTCAGCTTCCCTTCAGTTCACCATTATCATGCACCTCATTCCCTCAACTCACAATCATACTCAGACCATGCAAACACCCTTGCAAACCCAACTGTTGTATCCTTTATGTATTGAGCTTATAGGTGTGTTGCTAACTCTTTTGCCATGGCCGCTTTGTATACTTTTGTAGTGTGCCCATGTTCTACAACCAAATGATTATAGACATTCTAGTGGGAGGCTGCATCAGTTACTGCTGGTGTGTCAGGTGATTGGACGCCTTCTGGTCATGAGCTGATTTCTGATACTAAAATAAATCTTCATTTAACCACAACACCCAAGAGTGGTTACTACACTCAGAGTGTACAGCAACAACACAATCCATCTAACACACACACAAACACACACACACACACCATCAGCAGCATAAATCCTCCAACTCATTCTTATCAATGCTACTTAAGCAGTCCCACAAGCACCTGACATAACTGCTATTTCCGCATAACATAGCATTGTTCCTCAAACAAGGCCCAGACCCACACACACTTCCTTACACACCCTCATCCTAAGAGGCTGTAGCATCCAATGCATAGACCATAAACACAAGACAGAAGGAGAACTCACCATCACTCATAAGTCCACTTGGCGATGCACCATCAGTGACCTAACAACTATGGCCATGATTCACAAAGGTAACTTACACTTTTGAGTAGGTTTACAATTTGTAGTAAGTTTACTACTTTTTGGTATTCACAAACTTCACTTTTGCAGTAACTTACACTTTTTTAGTTAGTCTAGCACTACACATGGCCAACCACTGCTACTGCAATACCCTCCTACAGAAAATAATGACGGTATAGACTTAAAATAAATCCCCATTGAAAATAATATTAAAGTAAGGTAGTAAACTTATTCAAAAGTGCAGTTTGTGACTTAAGCCCTCAGCTTTTGTTCTACTTGTCTGTCACTTCCCACTCTCTACATCCCAAAATCATACAGACTGTCCTACCCTGGACCCAACAAGAGCTTAACAGATGAAAGGTAAGACCTTATCATCTCTTTCTCCATTCTGCACAACCACCCCACATCCCTCACATACATCAACCTCCCCAGTGATTCAAGCTCAACAACATCAATGAAATAATCCCTTGACACATCTACCAGCATGTTTTTATTAAAATAAAGTATTAATATAAGTAATACATATTTTCTTTATTTAACTAGCATCACATCCCTCTACTTCCCTCTTTTTAATGCTGCAGGATCACTTTGCAGAACCTCTTCTTCCCTGGCCAAATTGATGAAAAACTGCAGGCAAGCATAGGAAAAATATGGTGTTAATGCCTTCTTCTGCCATATCAGTTGTAATTTCTGGTAAACAAGTGTCAATGTCCTAGATGACCTCTTCAGGTAACTCTGGAGGGAAAGGCAGACTAATGTGCTGGATGGCCTCCTCAGGTGTCTCTGGAGTAGGCGGCTGGCTTATGCTCGGGATGACCTCTTCAGGTGTCTGTGGAGTCAAAGACAAGCTAATGTCTTGGAAATGCTCCTCGGATGTCACTGGAGGGAGAGGCAGGCTTGTGACCTGGACTGTCTGTACAGGTGCCTCCGGAGTGAAAGACAAGGTTATGTCCTGGGTGACTCTGGAGTATGAGGCCGGGTCTACAGCAATCTTGGTACCAGAATACTGGTGCTTAAGCTGCATCCCCTTAATTTTGTCCAGCACACCAAACCTCATCCTTCTCCACTGTAAGGTTCCATTTCACCTTGACAGGACAGGTGAGTTTGCTGTCCATTTCTGCATCTTTCACTCCACACCTATAGATCTAGGCTAACCTCAAACTGTAAACATACATTCAACTCCTCACGGATGCCCTCCAAGAACTTACCAACCTATCAAACCCCCACATGCCCACATCTGGTGAACACACACTTCTCCACGTATCTGACATACCTCATGCCCATAAAAAACCTTGTAGAGCTCAACGCACCACAAGAACACAAACTCCAAACCTTAATCACCGTGTTACATCCAAAAACATTCACAGAGTAAACACTGCATACAATTACAAGAAAGGAAATGGAGATGGACCATTGTCTCAACAACCTCACTCTACTCAAAGTGCTCAACTCAGCATGCAGATCCCCATCACCACTACTAAAGTCACCACCTACAACGCTACCATAAAAATGGAACCAGTTGAAGCAAAACCCTCTTAGAGGCTGTCAAGCATTGCATCCTCCCTCTTGCAGACCTTCCAGGCCCTTAGTCATTCGACAAGTATAATGCTATTGATCACTTTTTCACTGAAAATAATCAAGAAAATAAGATCCCATATCAACAACACAAAAATACTTCTTGCCTGCTTCCAATCCCACAAGTCTGTTCTCCAAAGTGGATAGCTTTTGACCTCATCTCACATGCTGCACTCACCAATATCCTTAACTCAGTCAAGGCAACCTCTTATGAAGACGTCTCTCTATCATCATTGATCATTAAATCTCACATAGGAAATGCCCTCATAGCAACATCAAAATCGTCAATACCTCCCTCAGCAAAGGAATCTTCACAGACCCCTTCAGGATGTACTTGTCACCAGCAGGAAAAAACCCTTGACTCAGATGACCTAGCAAACAACCTCTCCATCACCTATCCAGATTTCATAACGAAAATCATCAAGAAAATAGTCCTCCCCCCAACTTGAGGGGCAGATCTATATGAATACCATGCCTCACAAATGTTAATATGGCGTCATACCATACTACAGCATGAAACAAGCTACTCTTCAAGAAATTGAGAATGCCCTCCCCATTAAGAACAAACCCCCTGCCTCCTCATCCTGCTTGACCTCACTGCAACCTTTCACACAATCGACCACCAACTACTGATCCAACCCTACAAACATGCTTGGGGTTCTTGGATACAGTCCTGCAATGGTTACCTTATCTGATAACTAAAGTTCCATGTCTCCTTCAGACTCCCTAGGGATCTATCCTATTTTGCATTATCATTTACCCTTAGACCCATAGTCACATGCAACAATATCCAGATCCACCAATATGCTAGCAACACTCAATCTTACCTCAAAATCTCCTCAAAGGAAGACATTCTGTGACACAAAACCAGCCTCGAGCTGCAGATCAAGCATCTTCCAAAAGCTCAACCCTACAAAGACTAGGTTCTTCGTGTTCACAAAAAGCACCAAGTAACCCCAGATATGAAAATGAATCAAGATGACATCATCCCCCATCTAACAGTTAATGCAAACTCACTTGGTTTCACCCTATCCACAGACCTTTGCTTCAAAGAACACATCACCAACAAAACTGAGGTGTTTTGGTACCAGCTATTCCATTTGACAAAAGTGAAACCCTTCCTTCCAGATGTCAGCTTCAGAATGACAACAAAAATTCTGATCTTCTTTCACCTGGACGGAGGCAACACTCCACTCAACTGCCTCCAAAACACCTCATCAGCACTCCTAAAAAGGCTTCATACACAAAGCCGCATATCTCAGCAAGCTACGAATCGTAGCTTAAACTCTCTCCCTATATAGCCTCAGTTGCTGCTCACCTAGGTTAGTGTTTCAGAAATACCTTTAAGTTCATACATACATGACACCCGATCACACCATTTCATACCAAGTCACATCACACCCACTAGCACCAACCACCACCACTTCACACCATATCACAACCTATCATACTACACAACACCTCACCTAGTGATACCACATTACTTCCCCATCCAACACCATATCACTTCATAATATACTACACACCACAACAAACCAATACCCCCCACTTTGTAGCACCCAACACCAGAAGCACACTAGATCATGCCACACTAGAAGCAGAACACAGAGACACAGATTCTGGAAAGATGAAAGGGCTGTAATCCTAATATGGTGTCCTTAGCAACTATGGAAAGATACATTTTGGTTACTGTCCTTTTTGAGTAGTAGCAACTAAGTGTGTGTAGTCACCTTTTTGAATCCTGCTCTTTTTCCAAGGAGATCGTCATCTGTTTTGGTGCCCAAATCCTTGATACAAGCAGCCTTGATACAAGATCGGTGTAACGAGTGGCCTGACTGCTGTCATCATCTCCTGGGAGATACAAGAAGAGGGGTTTACGTGGCATGCCCAAATTAATTTTACCTGCGCCTGATCCAATAGTGGGCCTCTCTTGGTACTGCAGGGACCCCGCTGCTAGTCTACAAGGGAAGGCATAAGCATCCAGTAACAACACCATACAATATCAGTGAATGTACTGCCAAGGTATTAGAATAAGCTGACTTGAACACCACTTTTCAACAATAACACCAACAGCACAACAAGTCTCCTTCATCTCTGTGTACTCCTATGGTTAGCTGTAAGTCACAACATCAGTGCCTTCAATATGATTCCCCTGGTACTGTCAGCTGCAAACAGTGATTGACAGCCAGAAGGCACATGAAGAACAAGAGCAGGAACACACAACCACCACTGAAGGCTCAAAAAGAGGAACTAGGAGATATACAACAGACTAGATGATTGACATTCTCCCATAATTAGACTGCACACTTAAATCCATGAGAGAAACATTGAGACATGGTTTGAACCTACTCAGACTTTATTCTTCTTTCAAGCAGCCTCCAGTTGGTATCAACCCATGCTGAGACTTTCTAAACTACTGACAGTGCCAAGGGATGTCACGGTAATGAAACAGCAAACCATATGCTAAGGGCGCAAAGAAAAGATAGATAGGTGCTATACCAATACATGTAGAATAAGATAAATTCTGCCTTATGGAAAAGTTCACAGAAGCATGAAACAAAAGCCCTGCAGCACATTTTGAATATTTAATTGGGGTTGTTGAGCTTCATGAATATTACATTTGTACAAATTGTATAAATAAATTTAACAATTGAATTGGGCAGTGGCATCAAAAACCAGCTGAATCTTCTTTAACTTTTGCGAAGCAATATCTGGCTTTGTCAGTGTCCAACTGTATGTAAGTGCCCTAAATGGAATTTAAAATATTGGAATAGTAAGGGGATTATAATTTACTGAAATGTTATGGAGTTCCCCCAGAATCTAAGATTTGAGAAACTTCCTTAATTATTGTTGGGGTTAAAGTAATGGTGACTGGCAAGGGAAGCAATCTATTCAATAACAGCTCCAGAACAAGCCCTATGCTTTGGCAATCTTAGGGAGGGATGGATGAATTTTTAACTATGTTAAGCGTACCTGGGCAAATTCATGGAGTCATGTCCTACTTGAAGAAGTAATAAGTTACCCGAATTTGTTGGATGTTGGAATAGTTAACTTCATCCAAACAATACCTGCAGGCTGCAGATGTCTCCCCACGTGGATGGGACATCAGGCAGGAGGGATCAAAAATTTGCTAGCATCCGTGCCAAGAATTTTCAATCCTATTAAGGACACGAAGGATAGGATAATTGCTTCTCTTTCTTTTACTGCAAAAACACAGCAGCCAATGAAAAACTTTTTAACGCAATACAAATTACACTTCCCATGATACCCTGCTCACAACCGCTAATCATGGTCCAGCAGTCCATATAAGGATAGCCATCGTCATTTTAAGAGCCTCTTTCTTTGCTCTAAACAGTCCATCAACTCGAACTACACCAAGAGCAGCATCGCCTGGAGGGCCAACTCCAGGGGCCATCCCCAACATAGGAGCAACAGCTCATCCAGTAATAGAAACACGAAGGGTCAACATCGATATGAAGAATGGAACAGGATCATTCCGCTTTCTGATCCAAATCTGGAAATAAAATAAGACCCGTAAAATCCATATAACGCAGACTATATACATGGATGGGTCAACAAGTCATAACAAACATATAATGGCTAGCATATTGGCCGGAATAATCCTTGCCTCCGTGTCCTTAATAGAATTGAAAATTCTTGGCGCAAATGCTAGCAAATGTTTTATTCTATTTCAGGACTAGAGGCTCCGATTATTGCTAGCTTAGCGCATATCGAAAACCACAGAAGTAATATCGCCCACAGATTTATAATAAAACTCTTTTAAAGTAGATTCAGACGACCAGTCAGCGGATTTCATAATATCCTCAAGGATAGCACCCAACATAAAGGATTTGGAGGCCTTCGCCCATCGAACAGAATGAGCTCCAAAGACTTACGTATCAATACCAGCTTCTGCCATGATTGATTTGAGCCATATAGCAATTGTGGCAGATGAAACAGGTATAAATGGCTTTTGCAAAACAATCAACAATTGTGTGGAACCTTCAGGTTGCAAAGTACAAGTACATTCTTCGTAAGCTTTCAAACAGTGAACCACACATAATTTAGTATTATTAGGAAATGCATTATACTCAATACAGTGGGAAAAGTTTTCGTTCTGCTCGTAATGTTAAAGGAAACTCCTTCCGGAGTAAATACTCTACCTATTAAGTCTAGGACTCTCACATCCGAAGTACGTCTACAGGTGGATAAACATGCAAGTATAGCCAGCTTACTTGACAATTGTTTCCTGGATAAATGAGAGTTGTCTAGCCACCATTCAAGAAGAGCCAGAACTAAGGCTGGGCAAAGCACTACGCTACGCTCGCGTAGTTTGCGAAGTTTGCGCTACTTCGCACTACGCGAATTGCACGTAGCACAGTGCAAACATGCGTAGCGTAGCGTAGCGTAGTGCAGCGGTCATTTTTTGCTTGCTCGCGGCCCTCAACGTCAAGTTGGCGACCGCGAGCAAGCAAAATGACATCCCGGCGAGACTTTTTCCTCGTTCGCGATCAGCAACATCAAGTTGCCGATCGCAAGCGTGGAAAATGAACCTCCCGGCGAGATTCTCAACGCGGGGAGGTCAGGTTTCTCATTGCGAGTGGTTGCGCATGCTCGCGACCGCTCGCGATGAGAAACTACCAGGCCGCGTTGAGAAAGCTGCCGCTCGAGTAAAAATCTACTCGAGCGGCAGTTAAAAGACAGCTCGCACTGTGCAAGATGCCGTTTTCAATGATTGCACAGTGCGGACAAGCATCCGGCACTGTGCAATTAGTGCGAACAGCATTTTGCACAGTGCACTACGCAGTTCGCGTAGCTACGCGTAGCTCGCGTAGTGCGAGGTGCACTTCACGTAGCTTCGCGTAGCGCTACTTCGCGAACTACGCCCAGGGTTAGCCAGAACCAATGATACATCCCACAAAAAGGAATACTTAGCCTTGGGAGGATTATCCACTAAGATACCCTTAAGAAGTTTACACAGAGCTGGATGCATTCCTATCGGCTTACCATCAACCTGTGTAAGACCAGCAGAAATGGCAGATCGAAAATTATTCACAGATCTGTAAGATAAACCTTCTGAAGCCTTGTGAGACAGAAACTTTACAACGTTGGATAACTCTGCCTCCACAGGATCCACGTGCCATTCTAGGCACCAACCTATCCAGCATCACCACGCTGAGGAGTACGTTTCCTAGTAGAGGTAGCCCAGGCCTGTTGGATGAAGTCTGAAGCTGCCTCCAAAATGCCTGGCAAATTCCACTGTTGTCTGAAAGCCTCCAGACCATCAGGGACAGCTGCCCTGACATTATCAGCGGATGCAGCTCTCCGTGAGGGCCCCAGAGTATCGTCTTAGACCAAGGCAGGAGGAGAGGATAATCGCACATTATTTCCAATAGAATCAGAAACCAAGGCTGAGCTTTCCAAAGAGGAGTGGCCAACACTGCCTCTGCTATTTGACGAGTGATCTGAGTCGCCACCCTGGGAATGAGAATGAATGGGGGAAAGGCATAATTCAGAGTAGCAGACCAATGCAGTGAAAAAGCATCTGTTGCCTTTTCTAACGGGTCCGGTCTCCAGCTGAAGAATGTCTCCAACTGGTGATTCAGTCTGGAGGCGAAAAGATCTTCTGTGCAGGGACCCCAAAGTGTTTGTATCCATTGAAACAGGTGTGGATGGAGCTGCCAATCACTGTAATCTGTTAGATACCTGGAGTTCCAATCCGCCACAGTGTTGGACTGACCCAGAATATATTCTCTTATCACTGATATCTGTTGACTCATGCCATAGTGCCAAAAGTCCTTGGCTATCTCCACCAAAAAGGGTAATTTCGTACCCTCCAGTTTGTTGATGTATCTGACTGCAGATTTGTTGTCCATCCTGATAAGGATGCAACAAGACATCTTCTTGGGGGAGAGGGTCCGGATCACGAAGGACCCTGCCAACTCTAGACAGTTGATATGAAGGGAGAATTCTTGGCGGGAACACCTGCCGCCAGTGGAGATATCTCCACAGCGTGCTCCCCAGTCCCAACGGCTGGCATCTGACATGATTATTGCTTCCAGTTGAGACCCGAAGATGGCCCTGCTGTTCCAGGCATCCACGTGTCCCAACCACCAATGGAGTTCCTCCCTCACCTCCTCTGTCAAAGGAATCTGATCTGTGTACGAAAGACCCTTCTGAAGATGCTGAAGTTTTGGTCGTTGTAGAGCCCGGTAGTGAAGTGGACCAGGGGGCATGGCTTGGATTGAAGACACCAACAGGCAAACCAGGCGAGCAACTGCTCACAAGGAGACCATCTGTTGAGAAAGGACTGACTTCAGTTCCTTCTTCATGTCTTGCAATTTGGATTTGGGGAATCTCAGCTGTGCCGACTGCGAGTCGATCACAAACCACAGAAAATCTATTGTCTGAAAAGGGGAGAGAAATGACTTGGGTCAGTTGATGACAAAACCCAAGTCCTGTAAGAGAGATGTTGTCATCGGCAAATGAAGGGTGGTCAATAAGTGAGACTGTGCCATGATGAGAATGTCGTCCAAATAAAATATCATGCATATCCCTTGCTCTCTGAGGTGGGCTACCACAGGCTTCATCACCTTGGTGAAACACCACGGTGCTGAAGAAAGCCTGAAAGGTAGGACCAAATATTCCAACCACCTGCCCCTCCCCCGGAATTGAAGAAATCTCCGGTAAAGAGGAAGGATGGGAATGGTCAGTTGCACATCCTTGAGGTCCAGCCGGACCAACCAATCCCCTTTCCTCAATAGATCTGCTAAAATATGGATACCCTCCATCTTGAAATTTTTGTGTATGATGTAATGGTTGAAGTCTCTCAAATTCTGAACCAACCTGTAGCCACATCCCCTTTTCTGTACAAAGAAGATGTTGCTGCAGAAACCCCCGGTGCTGTTTTCACAGTATGCCACCGCATGCTTCTGCAGCAGGTCTTCTATTTCTGTGTCTATAAAAGCGCACTCTTGTAGGGAAAAATGTAACTGCTGACGGAGTGACACTTGATGTGGGGACTGATAAAACTCTAGTTGAAACCCCTGAATGGTCTGCAGTATCCATGCATCTTGGGTAAGAGCGCTCCAATTGTGGAGGAAAAATCGAACACAACCCCCCAATGGAATAATTGAGGTATCAATAGTCTTACCTGTGGAATTTTGGGATTGGAATCCCACTCTGTGGCCGCCTCTGTTGAAGCGGCGCAGGGAGAATCTTTGCCTGGTGGGGTAAAATGTGCCACCTATGGTAGAATCTTGCCAGTCTCCTCTACCTCGACAGTATCCACTTCCGGGAAGGCCTTGATAATAGTAAAGGTCTGGCGAGCGGCCCCTGCCTTGCCCGGCCAGCCTGAAAAGCTTTTTTGATATTTGATTGCACCTTATCCAATGAAGTAAAGGTACCCACATTCTTGGAAACATCCTTGATAAACTTATCGCAAATCAGGTGGCCCTCAGCCAAGGGGCCCATTTCGGCCGAAGCGAGTTCAGTTAGGTTGGAGTCCATGCGCATAAGGAGGGATTTGCGCTGTTTCATTGCCACAGCGCAGTCGCGTTCCCCAACAAACATATAGCCTGTTGGGTCCAACCAGCCAATATATCGGGGTCAACATGTGAGCCAGTGTCCTTGGCCATGAAGGCCATCTCTAAAATCTTCACTAAGGGCCCAGCTAAATCCAGCAATTTGTCTTGAGAACTGCGCCAGGTGCAGTCAATACCTTTTTTAGGATCTTAAGCACATTTCTTAAAGAAGGTTAACATGCTGGGGTCGATTTCTGGGGTCACGGCAACTTTGTCAGGGATGTCAGGCCTGGGACATTCCGGCCGAAGACGGTTGCCGACCTCCTTGTCAAAACCTTGTCGTAAATTCTCATTGAGGAACTCAGACACTTCGGGAGCAGGAGCCCAATCGGACGAATGTGGATGGACAATATCTTGAGGATTAAAGGTAAAGGGATTCGAGGGAGTTAGAGCAGAAACTTTTGGCCTGGCTGAGGCAGACTTCTTTGTCTTTTTCTTTTTAGGGGGATTATCATGGTTGGAATGGGTGGAATCGGTATTCGTGGTATCAGTATCGTTACACATGTAGAGGCCGAGGGGGCCAAGTATCCATGATCACCCAAAGGGCCCTGTGGGAGACTAGCCAGACCGTCAGCATGATGCCACTCAGAGGACTTCGCTTTCACTTTACGGGGTACATCTGAAGAAACGGGTTTGGGGTCCGGTGTTGCAGGGTATTGGAAACCATGTCATTTCGCATTGGTCTGTAGTTGAGCAGTAATGGGCTTAAGGGCAGCAGCCTGAGCCTGATTGACTGTAATGGGAACAGGTGCTCATTTGCCCTATTGACTGGCTGCTGGACAGAGGCATCCAGAGCATCAACCAAATTGTCCTCCAAATAGAGCCCCTGTTATTCTTCATGGTAGGACTCGTATTCCTCCTCCTCACAGGGGGGGGCTAACTTTCCATTATTAAGAAATCAGATGTAATATGAAACACTGCCAAGTCTACCCTGAAAGGATCACTCAGGGGGAGCGCCAATCCCAACTGCACCAGGTCAAAGAAAAAACTCTGCTCCTCAGCAAAGCTGTATTCACAATTATTCCAGCCCCAGGGAGACAGGGCGTCAAGAGCCAAGTGGTATAATGAGCGTGCACAGGCAGTGTCGCAAAAACTGTCTTGGGTCCAGTCTGGCTCGTTTCAACAACCATAAGCTTAACCCTGGTTAGCTATGGCTTCGAGCAGTAAGGCTTGCACAATAGAGCATTTAACAGTACCAAACAACGAAATAAGAAAGACACACAACACAAAAAACTACTACAAAAATGTATAAAAATAAATTGCAGTTTAATGAATTTTTAGTGTCCTTCATGAGCAAAATCCATGGAAGGGTTCCGGAGATACAGATTTTTTGAAGGTTTTATAACTTTTTAATTCAACCGCAAACAAGCATTGATCAATTTAAAGTTTGCAAACTTTTGAATTTTCTAAAAAAAAGTTAGTTTGGCTACTTTGAACCGGCTTGGGTGACCAAATTCGACAAGGAGATGGTATGGGTTGTTGGGGGAATGGGGTAGATTTGGACAGTTACCTGACCACCAGAGCATTTTTCCAGTCCAGTTCCAACCTTTACAACACGACCTCCATACACATTAATGGAGGGGGTCCTGATCCTGAGGATACTGGATGAAAAGATGCTCAAGGATGCTCCAGTTGCTGTGCAGTCAATGGTGATTTCTTGGTCACAGGATGTGTGATGCAACTTTGGCTACAGAGGTCAGGGTCCCATGAAGTCCTCTTCGAGACTGTAGAATGCCAGCTGCGGCGGGGCTGCCGGTCTCTGTAAACAGCGGTCACAGCAAAATCCTTTAGTGGGGCTAATGTCCCTCTTGGGTCTAATATGGGCTCTGATGACACTCCTGGGTCCGGCTGGCTCGGTGCAACTTTTGGGTATCAAGGACCAGTTTTTGAGGCCCCCAACAGCAGCTAGCAGCAAATCGCCTGCAATGGCTAGCAACTTGCCGGTTTGGGCTTCTTCAGCTTTAATGTCCCTGGTGCTGTTCTAGGGGGCAAGACAACTGACCCTTGGAGTCACTGCTCTAGTCTGGGGGTTGAGGATGACTTTTCCCCGAGCCAGGAGCCACAGGCACAGTCCTAACTTTGCTAGCCCAAGGTGCAGCATGTACAGTCCAGCAGACGTTGCAGCCTCTCTTTCTGCAGTCCAAGGGGCAGCAGGGCAGTCCTTCTTCGGTCCATGTTCCAGTTCTGCTGTGATCTGAGGTTCAGGGTGCCAGATGTGCCATATTTACGCTTGGAAAATGCCTAAGGGACAATGCGGTCACTAGTTAATTTGCTACCAGGTCCCCTCCCTCTTGGTGACGACTGTCCCGCAGTGTAAGCACCTAACAATCCCAGAGTACACTATTCTGCCTGTTTCCAAGATGTTTGCAGCCCTTCTTGGCTGGTATGAGCTTGGTATCTCACCCTAGAGGTGTGGCTACCTGGGGGCTACATGCCCATGGAAAAACTGGTTTGGGCACTGGTCTTCCCTCTCTCTCTCTGTCCAGCCCGTCTACTCCAACAAAGGATAGCCCTTCTGGAGTGTTATCGCTATTTGCCACCAAAGGCAGCTTCGCCTTTGAAGCTCGCCTTTTGGGCTAACACCCTGAGTGGATTCCAACAAGGGGGAGGTGACATCTCTCCCTGCAGTGGGCTGCTGCTGTTTGTAAGCCAGAGAGTTGTTTACATTACTCCCCAGGCAGGCAGAAACCTGTCTGTGGACCAGTGCCCGTGTGAGACCACTGGACTAGCCGGGTCACATAGTTGTAACTTTCTAAAGGGTGTTCTACTTTAATAATGACATTAAATTTGACCTGTGCATCACGTCAGGTTTAATGCCACAATTAATTTGATACCTTACAGTACCCAGTTAGGTAGTCCCATTCAGACGATAGCCAGGCTGAGGTGCCAGCCGGTAACCCTGTGTTAGCCAATGGGGCTACTAACTTTTCCACAGAAAACAACAACTTTAGGAGTTTTGCTGCTAAGACACATATAAAATACATGTCCCACTTAATAATATACAGCTCCATGCCTTAGGGCTCTATAGGCCTTCCTGAGGGGAGACTAATATATATTGTTACAGGAAGGGGTGGTCTTGCCATTAAATGGCAAAGTCGAATTGGCAGTGTGACAACTGCCCTTACGGTCTGCAGTGGCAGACTGGGAGCCATTTTGTACTTTCTCACACACAGGGTGGCACAATCAGTGCTGCAGCTTTGGGTGGACACTCTGGTTACATTCCCTTTGTAACCTGGGTACCATTTACTAGGGACTTATAAGTAAACAGTGCTTGCCAATTGGGGATAGCCAATTCGACATATACTTTGTAAGGGGTTACAAAGTATATAAGCAGCCAATAGTAGAAGTGGGGGCAAAAAGTGGGGGTAAACCTGCAAAAAGCCTGTTTCTTTACAGGCAGCATAGGTATTCAGCAATCCTAGCACTTGAAGGCATCAGTGGTGAGTGCCTAATAAGATTTTTTGTGGCCCCTGTACCTATTTATTTATTTTACAAACTAAGCAGCATGGCTATGTCGCTTAATATTGATTATTAACTTCCTCTGGGATAAGTGGAAATTCACATTAAATGTTTCCTGTAACTTTTTACCTTTTTTACTCAATATAAGTCTTTGCCCATGAGCCCCGGCATAGTGAGAATTTAAAAGTATTTATAATTAGACTATTTACAGGTAACTTGCATTCAGATCTCTAATAAGAATTACCCCCAGGCCTACTAATGTCTCACTTATACCTTCAGATACATCTTCTAGCATGATAACATACAATCCTTGAAATATTTATTAACTATTAGGCATTTAGGGGCCGATTCCGATTTGGGCCAGAAATCTCTCCGACCGAGCCGGACCCGGAGAGATTTCCGACCGAATCGGACTTGTGCAGCCCGACCGAACGAGTACGATGCGCAGGTATGCCATCGGACTCGAGTCGGTCGGACTCCCATTGAAGTCAATGGGAGCCTGTCGTACAACGCGTACGCGGGCTCCCACTGACTCAATGGGTGCGAGGCGAACAAGGGCGCCCCCTACAGCGTGTACGCACCGAAACGACTCGCGCCGTACACGCACAGGTAGGGGGGACCCATGGGTCCCCCCTGTGTGCGACTCGCGCGGCTACGCGTACAGGGGGGTCTGACACGGACCCCCAAAGTACGGCTCCGACTGCTCTTTCGAGCCGGAGTGCGCGGCTCGGTCGGACTGCTCGCGGCGCGCATCGTACTTACCCGGCCGGGGAACGTCTCCATTGCGCGGTGCGAGTCGAGTCCGAGCGAGTCGGTCGGTGCGGTTCGACCCGGGAACGAGTCGGTCGGAGCGGTCGGGATGCCCGGACGAGTCGGTCGGCGATTTCGCATCGTACTCGCTCGCCCGGACACGCGCACGAATCGGTCGGGAAATAGGGCTCCGAATCGGATCCGGCTAAGCCGAATCCGATTCGGAGCCCTACCGGCCGAGATCGGAGTCGGCCCCTAAGTGTAGATTTTATATTTTTTATAGTTTTTTTATAGTGCAAACATGACCCTTGCGGGTATCAGAGCGCTTTACAGAATTACAGCGTGCCGAGTAGTAAAAGCAGTAGTAACATATTCATTACAAGTTCACAACAGTCAGTCGAATAGCATTTTTACATCGTTAATAGCAACATAATGTCATAGTTCAACCACTGCAAATACCAGGCATAGTTGAGACGCAAGGTGGTAATGTGGGTATTGCACGGAAGAACACATTAGTTAGCCAGAGATAGTTAGTCATGTGAGCGACTGAGGAGAATAGAGTCATGTGATCTAGGGAAGAAATTTGTTCTTGAGGAATTCTTTGATTTCTTTCTTGAATTAAATGATCGAGGGATTCGTTCTGATTTCTGGGGGTAAAGAGTTCCAGATTCTTGGGACAATCCCAGAGAAGGCAGGGTTGTAGGTTTACTTCTTGTGAAATCTCTGAGGTTTCACAAGAAAGATGTTTGCACTTCTGGTTGCTTTTGAACCTAAGGAGAGTTCGAGCTTCTGGACGAGATAGGTAGGGGTATTATGGTGGAGGGCTTTATGCGTCATACAGGCAATTTTTTGCTGGATTCTAGCTTCGTATGGGAGCCAGTTGAAGGTTTTGAGATCCAGAGTGATGCGGTTGTATTTTTTTTAGCCAGTGATGAGTCTAGTGGCAGAGTTGAGCGAGGCCCTTAGAGGAGCAAGTTTGGATCTGGGTAGTACAGAAAGGGTTGTACTACCATAATCCACCTTGGGAAATACTAAGGCTTGTACAGCATGTTTGAAATCGCTGGGGGGAGGAAAGGTTTACATTTTCTTAAAATACTCATTTGATGATTTGCTGCTTTGGTGGAGGCACTGATGTGTTTCTGCATGTTGAGAGTTTTGTCAAGAGTAACGCCCAGTGATTTTTCAGAGTCAATGATTTGTGTAGTGTAGTTGAGGGCTGTAAGCTGTTTCAACCATTCTTCGATTACCAGTGCCCGGTTGGGTGGGATGATAAGCAGGTGCTCAGTATTTCGAGTATTTAGTTTGAGGTGATTAGTTGCTAGCCAATTTTGAGTATCCTTAAGTGTTGTGTTCAGCAAAATGATGTCTTCTGGGGAGGGGACTTTGAGGTATAGCTGGGTATCATCAGCGTACATGTGGTAGTGAATGTTGGATGAGCTCAGAATTTCTGGTAGGGGCTCCATGAATAGGTTGAAGAGGGTGGACAAAAGAGATGATCCCTGTGGGACCCCAGTGTGATCGGCGTGGACTGAGATAGAGAGAGATTAAGCTTGACTGTTTGAGATCTGGTTAGGAAGTAGGAGGAGAACCATTTAAGGACTGGACCTGAAATGCCCATATGGTGTTCCATAGGTTCTAGGAGATTTGCGTGCTTCACCGCATCAAATGCTAACGATAGGTCAAGTAGGACTAATAGACAGGCTTGGTTCTGGTCCAACAATTTTAGTGCATCGTCTACAATGTGTGTCATAGCAGATTCAGTGCTGTGTCCAGTACGGAAGCCCGATTGGAATTAGTCTAAAAGTTTGAAATGATCGATGTGGTTACAGAGTTAAATGTGAACACATTTTTCCAGGAGTTTCACCAGGGTAGGGATATTGGAAATAGGTCGAAAGTTGTTAAGGTGGGTTTGGTCCGCTTTTGTTTTTTTCAGAATGGGGGTAACTTGTCCTGATTTCAGGCAGTGAGGGATGGGGTCTTGAAGGAGGGAGGTATTGACAATCTTGGTCCAGATTGGAGTAATGCAGGTATGATTTCCTTGAAGAATTTCGAGGGAAGAGGGTCATTGAAATGGTTTGATGTTTCAGTCTAATTAAGATTTTATGAATGGTGTCTTCATCAAATGTTCTAAAGGAGTTCCATGAGGCGTTGTTTTTAGGGTACAGACTGGGAGAGCATACTGGAAAAAACGGCCTGGGATTGGATGGGCAGAGCTGAGTGGAGATAGGATGTTGTTCCAAGGCCAGCTGCAGGTCATTTCTCATGGTTTCTGCGTTCTGTAGAAAGAAGGAGGCAAATTCCTCACAGTTTGGAAGCGAGTTGGTTCGTACTAGTGTCTGATTGGGTGCGCAGTTCGATTGTGCTTTTATTAAATCAAATTGTTTTTTGGGTCAGTTGCTGTGAATGTTGTCTGAATACACTAGTGACTTTTCCCAACTAATGGAGCTTGCTCACACATTTCCACAAGTGTCTCACTCGTGCTGTGCTAGGTTTCCTGTTATCATTATAAGCACAGAGGGTAGATACTGCAAGCCAGATACAGAGTGCAGTACTATTGGAGAACTCTTCAATTGGTGTAGAACCCTGGGTTGGAGGATTCTCAATTGCATACAGCAGTGGGATAGTCTAGCAGAGATAATTCTTGAATATTCTTCACCGGAAAGGAATCCAAAAGAGGAATTATCTCTTCCGTGGAAGTTTGGAGTATTTTCCATTACCACCTAACTCTAAATCGTGCTTTAAAACCCCCATGCAAGTAAACAGTGTCTGCTCCTCGTGGCTCTTGTGTTCAAATGATGCAAACCTTTTCACAAATATTAGCAATTCTAGGAAGTGCACATGCCTCCACTAGCTGGCCACATTTCCAGACATCAGGCTTTATGCCTTCAGTCTACCCTTAGACAAAATTGACTCCTCTTCATCAGATGCATTCATATTCGAGTCAGTGATTTCTTATGTGTATTGTGAAAGCTGGTGCCAAGGATTGGCATGAGTTGACTCAGCGTCTCATTCTACATCCATAGCCCGATTACTAGTTAGATGAGATTAAGAGAAGGAGGTAGCAGCCTTATTGTCCACCAGCTGTTAGATGTTAAATGTTAATTGCCCTTTCCTTCATTATTGACCATGACTTTTGGCTCAGGCCCATGATTGTGAACTCCAGGAGCAATGCTAAACACACCTGCACTAACATCTTTGTATGGCATGCATCATAGCTGCCAAGGTTTCAGATTGTCATGTGTGACATTTTCATAATTTCAGTGTTCTTTTGAGTGACATGTCAATGAGTATGAGTGACACTTTTTCGCAAGCAAAATGAAGCAATGAAAACATAAATATCACAAAGAGAAACTTGTCGGTAGGCAATAAGTGGCCTGGGTTCCAGCGCGAGACAGTTATTGTATATAATACCAGTGATTGGTGTGCCTGCCTCGTGGTTTGCTGCCCGACTTCACCACAGGCCTGAGGACATACACAACACCCTAAACACCACCTGCCCTCCTCAGGATACCCTTCTCCTCCCCTCCACCACTCTAACCATCAGGAGCCATTGACTCTCTGCCGTACCGTCGCCCACTCACCTCTCTGCTGGCCACTGTTACCCAGTATGGCTGGTTAACGGAGTGCGGCGCCCCCTGCCGGTAGTTGATTTAGTTTGCCACCGTGCTGCACGAGTGGCCGAGTACGGTAGTGTCTGAGACGGGGGAATTTCCATCTTTGTAGCCAGCAATGCGGGGCCTGGAGCAGCTAGCCCATGTGCAGGAGCCAGCCCAACCCCTCAGGGCCCAGCACGGCCCACGGCAGCTCGGCCTGGACCGGTGCAGCCCCGCCCGTCTGCAGGAAGGGCCCCGAGTCTGTTAACGAGCTCGCACCAAACTCTCTCCTCTGAAGTCACTTAATGCAGAAGTGTCACCGGGAATCCGACCTAGGAGACCGTTATATTGCTCCATTTCTCTTTCGATTCGTTTAATATAATTTGTATTGCATTCCACATGTAAGCATCTGGAGCCACTTTAAAGGTTGTGTGCTATAGTTGCGCATTCCATAGAAACATTCAAACACTGTTGTTTAATATTTAAAATTTAAAAGTATGCCGTGGCTCCCAGGGCCGGCTCCAGGGCTCACGTGACACGGTGCAGGAGCCAGCCATGCAGCCCCGCCATCGATCTGCTCCAGCCCTCAGTCATTGAGCACTCCGATTCCGCACTTGGACGCCGCGCTCGCTACTGCTTTAAATGTGGCTCCGACCGCGGTCGCAGTCATTACCTGGCTGCTTGACCCAGGCTCGGCTGACTGCGCAGGTGGTCAAAATGTGTGATTAATGCATTTTAATGTGGTGATGCGGACCACCACATTAAAATGCGTTAGTCTAACGCCTGATGCGTGGTACTTGGCAGGGCTGCATGCTCAAATAAATGGCAGCCCGCCCCCACTCCTAGCCTGGCATCCGAAGGAACATTTACTGGTATAAATTAGGGGTGGATAGAACTTGCAGAATTTGATTCCGCGGAATTCCGCTCAGTTACATAAAAACTCAGTGAGATTCTGCAGAGTTCCACCATAACCAGAAATAGGCATGTCATGCTGCTCGTGCTGTGATTTTGCGCCAGAAGCACTTTCCGTGCTGAAAAATCAGTGCAAACAGCACCACATGGCATGCCAGAGGGCGCAGCTACTCAATTTGATTTTGCTGCTGCTCAAGAAGATTCCCTACTAGCCTTCTGATCGCAAACGGTCAGGCCACCCATGTCAGCAAAATCTAGCTGAATGTCCTCCCAGCGACCGAAAATCGCACTAATGTATTGTATTGTATTGTATTGTAATTGCATTTATATAGCGCTTACTACCCCTGACGAGGCGTCGAAGCGCTTTTTCGGCGAGTAGCACACTACTCCGGGACCCATAGAGGATTAGTGTTGAATTAGTATAGTGAAACATGCAAGTACATTTTAAGTGGTGGATAGGTTAGTCAGTTATTTGGATTTGGAATGATAGCAGAAGGATAGAGGAGGAAAAAAGGTTTGTATTTATATAGCGCTTGTTACCCCTGATGGGGTGTTGAAGCATGCTACTGCGGAAGCCCATAAAGGATTAGTGGTGAATTAATATGGTGAAATATGGAAGTAATTTCAGTGGTGGATATTAGTCAGTTATTTGGAGTGAAAAGGATAGCGGAGGGATAAAAAGGGAAGAAAGGTTTGCATTCATATAGCACTTGTTACCCCTGATGGGTGTTGAAGCGCTTTTCTGGCGAGTAGCACGCCACTCCGGAACCCATTAAGGATTAGTGTTGAAAATTAGTATAGTAAAATATGAAGTAATTTGAGTAGTGGATATGTTATTCAGTTATTTGGGTAGAGAAGGGTAGGTGGCGGGATAGAAGAGGGAAAGAGGTTTGTATTTATATAGCGCTTGCTACCCCTGATGGGGTTTTGAAGCGCAAGTAGCACACTACTCTGGAACCCATAAGTATTAGTGTTGAATTAGTATGGTGAAACATGAAAGTAATTTTAGCGGTGGATATGTTAGTCAGTTATTTGGATTGAGAAGGGTTGGGGAGGGTAGAAAAGGGAAAAGGTTGCATTTATATAGCGCTTGTAACCCTGATGGGGTGTTGAGACGCTTTATTGGCGAGTAGCACGCTACTCTGGAACCCATAAAGGATTAGTGGTGAATTAGTATAGTTGAATATGGAATTTGAGAATTGAACATGTTAGTCTGTTAATTTTGATTGAAAAGGATAGTGGAGGGATAAAAGAGTGAATGATTTTTTTATTTTTTTTGTCTTAGCAGTAGGAGGAGGCTTTTGGATGAGTAAAAGGGAGTTTTGGAGGGGAGGAGTCAGAGGGAAGAGTTTAGAAAGGTTTGTTTTAGGGGATCGGTATAGTAAAGAGGTGTCAGATGATGCAAGGAGGGGTAGAGTAGGAGAGAGTCTAGAAAGGGTTATTTTGGGGATCATAGTAGTGGTATGGGGTTTGGGATAAATGAGAGTGTGGATGTAGAGGATATATTGATAAATGTATAGGATGAGAGATAGGGTAGTGCATTGGAAGGAGTAGTAGAGAGAAGTTTGAGATGAGTCAGAAGGTTGGGCTAGAAGATATATTGAGAGAAATATAGGCTGAGAAATAGGGTAGTGCCTTGGAAATGCTAAATTAGAAGAAAATGATAAATATATAGATCCATAAGTACATTGAAAGTATATAGATACATAAAGGAGGTAAGTATATGTAGATTAAAGATATTGATAGAGGCACAGGATGAGAAATAGGGTAGTGCATTGGATATGCTTTTTCAGGAGAAAAGTAACAGAGACACAGATCCAAGTACATGGAAGGTACATAGATGTACAATGGAAGTAAGTACATGTAGACCAAAGATGATTTTTATTTATTTATTTATTTCTTATTATTTTTTTATTTTATTTTTTTATTTCCTCTCAACAACATAATTATTCTACATGTGTATACAAAGCAATACACAATGATAGGTACATGTCTATAGTGAAAACAAATGCTTATATACAGAGGGATATGCTGTAAATTTCTGTTTGCGTATGGTGCTTATGTGGGGAAGAGCCAATTCTTGAGTAGTTTTCTGAAGATAAGGTGGTTGTCGGTGGATCTTATGTTGGGGGTAAAGAGTTCCATAGTTTGGCTGCTTGAACAGAGAAGGATGTGCCACCCATGGTTTTTTTCTTGTATCTTGGGATTTTGAGGCGAGATGCTCCTTTAGAGCGGAGGTTCCTCTGTTGAATGTGTTTGGTGATTTTATTCCTGATGAAGAGCGGTCCCATTCCATGTATTGCTTTGTGGGTGATACAAAGCAGCTTGAACGTGGATCTTCTGGCAACCGGTAACCAATGCAGGGCTTTCAAGGCAGGGGAGATATGGTCTCGCGGTTTGATATGCAAGAGTAGTCTGGCAGCCGAGTTCTGAATCCGTTGTAGTCTTTTCATGGTTGTTAAAGGTGATCCGTGGTAGAGGCTATTGGCGTAATCGAGTTTGGACAGAACAAGGGAGATGGTAGCTTGGACCTTGTGCGGAAATCCCAAATGAGGGAAAATTCGTCGCAGCGTTTTTATAGCGACAAACCTTGATCTTGCTAGTTTGTCCACTTGGGCATTCATCTACAGCTTGGAGTCCATGGTCATTCCGAGGTTTCTTACTTCCTTCGATACTTTAGGTGGTGATCCCAGTTCATTAGGCCATGCGGCAAGCGGGTTGTAATGTTTCCAATCGCCACACGTGAGTATTTCCTTTTTTGAAGTATTCAATTTGAGATGGCTCCAAGTCATCCACTGATCCACGGCAGTGTCCCTTACACCAAATCACACTTGGATTATCCTCATGGAGAAGTATAGCGAAAAAGGCTTCTCAAGTCAATGACTGTGATGACTGTGTACCCTTCTACATCCACAGGAATCTGAAACAAATTCAGGGCAGGATTCGGTACCACGGACTACATGGGGCTGGAATTTTATTGAATTTACGAAGGTCTTGGGCCACCCTCCATTTTCTGCTTTTTTTACTTTCCCATCACAGGTGAATTGCAAGAGCAACCTTTAACTTCTTTTAAAACTCCCTGCTCTATCATCTTCCCAATCACGGGTTCCATGCCCTTCTCTGCTTCTCGAGTAAGCTTGTATCGAGGAGCTTGAGGGTAAAATGCTTCGGGGTTTACTGTAATGATAACTTGCTCTCCACTTTCCATCAACCGAATTTCTTTGTCTGTAAAATCCCATGTGTGTCTTAAATCAAGAGGTACATCCCCTTTTGTAAGAAATGAGAACAGATGAAGTTTTGACTCTTGAGATTTTATTTTAAATCATAAATCCTCATTCTGTGTTTGAATTGCGACACCATACGATGTACAATAAATCATGCAGTTCATTTAAGTTTGCATAGTATATCTATACCTAATAAGTTAACAGGCCCTGTTTCACAAATTATGAATTGGTGGTCATTTTCTATTTATGCCATTTTAATAAGGACATTTGCTGAAACCTGGTTGATAATTTGTTTGTTACTGATACCTTGAACTTGCACTTCATTTTCCGAGAGGGGAGGGGTGGGTTTGGAGCCTCCATGGGTCGAACCATGCAGTGGGTAGAACCTGTATCAATTAGAAATGAGACTGGGTGGCCATTAACCTCACTTTTTACATATGGGTCATTGTAGATTACCTCTAGGACTGCACCAAGCATGCAATCCTCCTCCCCCCTCAGGCACCAGCATTGCGACTGATTTGGTCCATTTGTTGAAAACTGTGAGAAATCATTATTAATCATTGAAGGAGTTTGCTGAACACTAGAACTCTGTTTGAAATTAGGCACTTTATTTTGCATGTTTTACTGCATCACCGAAGCAACTGGCCAATTTGCATTGACTTGCTCTTGTTTCTGTTTGTTCTTCACAGAAGCCAACTGGACTGAGTAAACTGACTATCACATTCTGCGTCATTTGATTTAGGAGTAATGCCACTAGGTCCCACTTAATGCTCAGATGCAGTTTGTACTCCTGATGAATTCATGTTCATGATTGGCTCTCCTGCACCCATTTTGTGAGCAGGTGGTCTGGGTGTCTCTAAAACATATTTATACAGGGGAGGTCTCAAATCTAATGGATCACGCTGTGACAGACGGAGCAGCCCATTGTCATTCTGCCTCTGACATTATCCCTCTGGCCTGACTTCATGGAGTCAAGCTCAGTATGTTTGTTGAGGCTGTAACAACAGCCTTTCATGTTGTGAACCAGGGCTGGAGTCCTTAGTAGACCAAAGAACCGGCCGACCAACTGGCCACAGGCCCATCGGCCTATGGCCGATTGCCCGCCTTGCCAATCCGAGGCTGTTACTAGATCAAAATTCAAGAAAGATAAACACCACAAACCTTTATGGCGGAGGATGGACGTGCCATGTCATTGCATGATGGGCGCATTTGAGAGTCACATTACTGCTGAGTGTCTCCGGATAAGGTAGAAAAAGCCTAGCATTGCATAGAAGGTGCACGCACGCAAGTCTTACAGGCTGCAGAGGACACTGTATGTAGATGATGAACGGCATGCGTTGGCACTTACTAGCAGGCATTCAATCTGTCACACCCTGGAGGGACTATAGTCGCTTGTGATTGGTGGATAAATTGAGAAAATTTGAAAAACGGTGCATGTTACGATATATAGGCGGAGAAGAGGACTGTAAGATGCACGTGCAGTTGTAGCGCTTACGAGGCGCATGTGCATATCCCTGAAGTGTGGCTGCAGTAGCTGTGTTGCAGGTAATGGGAAGGCCTCTAGAGACCCTGAATACCAGGCGCAAAGTACGTGAAAGATCCCAGACTGTGGTCTTTAATGTGACAGGCAGTGCTTAGTTTGTAAATTAATAATTAATTGCCAGTGCCCTAAATTTACCCTTAATCTCACTCGTAATGGATCTTCTTAATCCCTGCTTTGTCCCTTTTGTCACGATTTTTTCCATTTTTCATTTTATCCTCCTTGTGTGTTTTTCTCTCTCTTGCTCTGGGTCAAAGTCTGTCAAGAAAAAATAAGTGTCAAATTAAATGTACATTCTGAGATAGTGACTTCTCAAGAGATACTCTCAGTAATGTCTCCTCTCTTTCCTTCACTGTCTCAGGCTGGACAAGGAGGTTCGCACACGGATAGAAGCTGAAACCAATTTAAACATGTGCTCTGAGGTGAGCTGCCAGTTCTTAAGTGCCTGTCACATTCTCTTACCCCTTTGTACCTTCATCTAACTTTCTCCTTTGCTCTCTGCCTCTCTCTCTCAATTTCTATTTAAGTCATATCCATAACTTGAAAAACATACGGTAAGGTGTAATGAGAAGAAGAGACCATAATTTAACTTTGTCAAAGTTTTCTCAGTGATTTTGCTTTTTATATGGTGTACTAAATCCACCTTCTATATGGACTTGTGAAGTTGTGGTTTGCTGAAGGGTTTGGTTATCCCAAGACACTCTTCAAAATC
Organism: Calotriton arnoldi; assembly: GCA_963921515.1. Taxonomy (NCBI): domain Eukaryota; kingdom Metazoa; phylum Chordata; class Amphibia; order Caudata; family Salamandridae; genus Calotriton; species Calotriton arnoldi. Next base: position 56,091 of record CAWUFW010015311.1, on the reverse strand, counting down.
CCAAAAATATTAAAATTAAAAAAACCTCCATGAAACCCACAAAAACAAGGAAATGTAAAATACATACACAACTAAAAAGAAATTGACAACACTCCATTATAACTAACTCAAAGTGTAAAACTATAGTAAACTGCAGCACATATCCTAACAACCTACCCCAACGTACAGCCACAACGAAGAACCACCACACTGAAGACCCACAACTGAACGACAAAAACAGAGTACAAAATACAACAACCATAAAATGCGGAAAACTAAAATAAAAAAATACTTTCTTTACATAGATAAAAATAGGATGAATAAATATGACCATTGTATGTTGTGCATGTCTAAATAATTTAAACATTTTAATAAAAGGCAAAAAAGTTTCAAAATGTTAAATTGTTTTTATAAAATATTGTACATATTATTGTAAAAATATATTAGAAAATACTCGTACAGAAATAACTTTCTATTTATTTACAAAGTTTATTAATATGTATAAAAAGTACAATCAATGGAAATATGTCTAAAATGTATGTTAAAAAGTATGAGAGTAAAAGGTATTAATAAACCCTTAAGACATTTGTATAACTATGTCATACAGAAAGTTTATTTGTATTTCATTACATGTTTTAAGTAATACAAATTGGAAATATTTTGCAATTATATTATTGGATTTTTTTATTTATAAATACTATTATTGAAATATTGTCCATTCGGAATTATCGTTAAATGTAAAATTATATAAAATATTAAGAAAACATTTTAAATAATATATGATTTTTTGAGTAACTAATACCAAGCATTGCAACTCAAAATTAAACCTCTTTTGAGAAAGTGTTGGACTATAGGGTCTCAGATTTACTATTACCACTCTTAATTTACCCACATTGGGGAAAGTGTTGGACTCTTGAGGTGTCAGATTTATTATTCCTATTCCAAACATAACAACATGGGTACAGTATGAAACTCTAAAATGGTTACATTTACTTACGCCACTCAAAGCCTAGGCCCTTTGACAAAAGGGTTTCGACACTTTGAGGTTTTCAATTTACTATTTACACTCAAACGTTAGCCACTTTGGAGAAAGTGTTAGACTTTGTGGTGGAGAGGGGCTAAAAAATTAAATAAACTCTACAAAAATAAAAAATACATCTATACAACATAACCATACTATTGAAAATCAACATTTCACAACATATTTAACCAATTTAGAAATAATTAAAAGAAATGTAAAACAAACAAACTTTAACATAGAAAAATGTGACTAATTACATAAAGTACTAAATGAATGACCTAAAAAAAACAGTAAAACATAATATAGCAATTATCACAATAGGAAATCAACTACCTCAATAAATAAACAAACGTTAATTAAATAATAATATCCATTCAGTAAACATCTTGTTAAAAACTACATATTATTAAATAAATGAGTGACTTATTAACAATGTTTACAAAAAGAATGTAATTAATAATATGATATTTCAATGTAAAATAATGTTATTTTTTGCCATATTGTAAAATGATAGATATATAAAATTATTAATAATTAATAGTAACATAACCCCATAGGCCTCTCAAAATGGCTTAACATTTTTTTCACTTTTTAATTAATAACAATAGTAAAAATAATATTTTAAAAGGAAAGAATATTAATAAAACAGTCAATTAAAATGAATTATATTAAACTTTTAATGAATTAAACAAATAGAATGTAAGTCAAAAAATAAATAAATATATCACTAAAAGCAATTTATAGAACAAAATTATAAAATTAAAATGTAATAATAAAAAAATAAACTGCAATAAAATAAAATCGTTGTAATTAACATATTGAACTTTAAAAAGGAAAATTAACACTACTTAAAAATTACAATTAAAAATCTGTATTTTTCCTAAAATATGCTCAATTAAAAATATGTCAAAATAAACAACACATTTTTAAAACAATTTCCACCCTACTCCCCTGTGTCTTAAATATTATTAGAAATACACAAAACAAAAACTAAAAACAATAAACAATGGTTCCTTACGATGGTGCGGCGTCGGGCAGTCTCCCACGTCGGTTATTGACTCCACGATGGTGTGCGGGAGGCGCTGGCGTTGGTTGGCGTCGGATGGTGCTTCATACGCTCAACCAACGGTGCCCTTAGCCCAGATGCAGGCAGCAGCCTCGGTGATGATGTCAGAGTCGATGCAGGGACGGCATCGGCAGGCGTTGGGGCGGCAGTGATGTTGCGGTCGGTTCTGCACTCACCTAGCGAGCAATGACCACGGCATCGGTGGAGGCAGCGGCCTTGGAGACAGCGTCGGAAATCTTCTTCTTGGGGTTTGCAGTACACACCTCCAGGGGCCCAGAACTGGGATTGGCACCACTAGGCAGGTCAGAACTCCCAGCAGTGGAGATCAGTGATGCTGCAAGTGAAGTCTTTCTGTCCCTGAGACTTCAGAACATGAGGCAAGAACACACAAGCCTTTCGAGATTTTTCTCAAGCAGGTTCACAGCAAAGCCCAGTCTTTGTCCTCTCCTTGGCAGAAGCAGCAACTGCAGGCCAACCCAGCAAAGCAGCACACAGCAAAGGGGCAGTCTCCTCCTCACAGCTCTTCAGCTCTTCTCCTTGGCACAGGTTCCTCTTGATTCCAGAAGTAATCTAAAGTTCTAGTGTTTTAGGTCTGATATTTATACCTCATTTTCTCTTTGTAGTCTTTGTTTCCGGAGTCTCCGGAGACATTTAGGGGCCGATTCCGATTCGGGCCGGAAATCTCTCCGACCGAGCTGGACCCGGAGAGATTTCCGACCGAATCGGACCCGTGCAGTCCGACCGAACGAGTACGATGCACACGTATGCCATCGGACTCGAGTCGGTCGGACTCCCATTGAAGTCAATGGGAGCCTGTCGTACAACGCGTACGCGGGCTCCCATTGACTCAATGGGTGCGATGCGGACAAGTGCACCCCTACAGCGTGTACGCGGCGAAGCGATTCGCGCCCGCACACGCACAGGTAGGGGGACCCATGGGTCCCCCCTGTGTGCGACTCGCGCGGCTACGCGTACAGGGGGGTCCGACACGGACCCCCAAAGTACGGCTCCGACAGCTCTTTCGAGCCAGAGTGCGCGGCTCGGTCGGACTGCTTGCGGCGTGCATCGTACTTACCCGGCCGGGGAACGTCTCCATTGCGCGGTGCGAGTCGTGTCCGTGCGCGTCGGTCGGTGCGGTTCGACCCGGGATCGAGTCGGTCGGAGCGGTCGGGACGCCCGGACGAGTCGGTCGGCGAATACGCATCGTACTCGCTCGCCCGGACGCGCGTACGAATCGGTTGGGAAATTGGGCTCCGAATCGGATCCGGTTAAGCCGAATCCGATTCGGAGCCCTACCGGCCGAGATCGGAATCGGCCCCATAGTCTCTGAGCTCAGTAAAACAAGATCTGTCCTCCCTGGCCCAGCTTCACTACAGAGGGTGGAGACAGCATAGTGCAGAGCAGACACAGCCTAGTCAGGTGCTAGTGAAAACTCCTCCCACCACTCTAAATGTAGAAAGGTCTATTCAGCCTGGCTACGAGTCACCCAGGAAAGGCAGGACACACCTTGACCCCACTGTGACTGGCTGGAGTGAATGCACATTCCCAGCTCCTGTCACTCCAAAACCAGACGGTGAATACACAAACACTTTCAAAAAGTGGCATTTTCAAACACACAATTTAAAAACCACCTTCACTAAAAGGTGTGTTATTAAATTCTGAGTTCAGAGAGCCCAAACTCCAAATCTCTAACTGTTCCCAATTGAAAGTTATAAGCTTGTAAAATGTTACAAGGCAGCCCCAATAATAGCCTATGGGAGAACTAGTCCTTGTAATAGTGAAAAACAAAATTGGCAGTATTTCACTAACAGGACATGTAAAACACACCAGTACACATCCTACCTTTCACATTTACTGCACCTTGCCCATGGGAGTGACTTGGGCCTACCTTAGGGGTGCCTTACATGTAGAAAATGGGAAAGTTGGTGCCAGGCAAGTGGGTGCACTTGCCAGGTCAACATGGCAGTTAAAAACTGTGCACGCATACACTGCAGTGGCAGATCTGAGACACATTTACAGGGCTACTCATGTGGGTGGCACAACCAATGCTGCAAGCCCACTAGTAGCATTTGATTTACAGGCCCTGGTACACGCAGCACACTTTACTAGGGACTTACCAGTAAATCAAATATTCAACTCATGGATAACCAATCAGAATCACTTTTTTCACAGGGAGCTCATGCACTTTAGCACAGATCAGCAGTGGCAAAGGGCCCAGAGGCCTATAGCAGTGGCGTAACGAAAGTTGAGGGAGCCCCCCTGCCACGCACATGGACGGGCCCCCGCTCTGTATTTAATCCGGAGCTATTGGGTCTGAGTACTGTGCTGAGGGGGCCCCCTGCAGCTCGGGGCCCCCCCGCACCGCAGGGGCTGTGGGGGCATGTGTTACACCCCTGGCCTATAGCCAACAAAAACAGGTCAGAATAATAGGAGCAAAAGGCAAAATGTTTGGGGATAAACCTGCAAAAAGGGCCAGGTCCAAAAATCACCAACAATATTTTTTCCAATAATACTAAGGTGGGAAGAAACCCTTTACTTCACCCTCATAAGATGTGCCACTCCAGAGTCTAGTGGGGTTGGATAATCACATCCTATCTGGTAGCCCTTGTTCCACAGATGGGGATTCAGAGGGCATCATGGGACTGCACAAAGTGCAATAGATTTCAAAGTGTGGCTTCATATCAAAGAACAAGTCTTGATTTACTGATATGTCAGAGTGGAAATTGCATTCTGCCTCTTTTTCTGCCAGCTAGAGGTTTTGTCCAGCAAAATGTGGGTGTAGCATTTGTGGTTTATGTCTGGAAGTAGGCTAATCAATAGCGCCTTAAATTCCTTTACAGTCAGTTTTATTGTACTTTTGTGATTCTACTGAATGGTGTCAATTCTCATTTGGTATTAATACTTATATAGTATGAATATGGCTAGGTAACAGCAGAGCGATGTGTGTAATTCTGAGGGTAGCAGGTACTTTGACTGATTTGGTGGGAGAGTATTCCACATATTGGCTTTATGGAGGGTTGAGTCCCCAACTATCCTGAGCCCTGTGATGCCTTGGCATTTCACCCCATTTTTGGCATGCATATTCCTTTTTCTATTCCAGTAGGTTAGGACAATAAGAATTATTCAATTGCTATGAGTTTTCTTGTGCCCTATGGATTCTTTTTCTACCTTTCTAGTGCAATGTATCTTCTTAAGGTGCCTTGGTATTCATTCAGTTCTCCAGACCTGGTATCTGGTTCTCTGTGTTTTCGACTGGGCAGATTTACTCAGCTCTTTGTGAAGAGCTACAAGGCCAGAGTCTAATCAAGGGATCTGTAGCTTTTCATGCTGTCTCTATCATATGGCGTCCCCACAGTTCCCACACTTAATGAAAGTTTGTGATATCTCTAGAGGTGGATTTCATTTCCTTGGGTTTGAGACAGCACACCTTTTGTAGGAAGAGTGTAGGTGTGTTCCTCTTTCTATCGAGGTTTTACTCACATTGGGCTCTGCAGAAGTTTGTCCTCTGGGGCTTTTGCTAATGTCGGTTTGGTGATAGTCGAAAGGTGTCTGAAGGCGAATATTTGATAACATTTGTTTGTGTTTCAGTGATCACATAATTTATTATACTGTTCTCAAAGAACAAACTGTTCGAAAATCAGCCATCTTTTTCTAGTAGTATAGAGCCTCAGGGCTTTGCATAGATGTATTTGCTTATTTAAATGACTATTTATTTTGCTGTGTGAGCTGATTCTATGTTTATTAATGAAGTTTTGACATATAGCTTACTGCTGTGTCTGCTCCTGCTCTTGGGCTCGACATACCAGAATATTCACCGAGGTCTAGGAGTGGAGTCTCTGTCATGCTGAAGGTGTCCTGGCAATGGAAGGGAACTCAGACGTGAGTCCCGAGCTCTCCATGCCACTGGAATCAAGCTAGCCTGGTTGAGGGGTGATACCCCGAAACCGGTCCCAGGAGGCTTGTTTCCAGTCAAGGTAGGACCTTGCATGGCAGTTCGGGCTGGACTGTTCCCATGGGGAGTAGGGTGAAGACTGATTTGCATATGGCTGAGTCCAAACTCGAATGGCATTGTGAGCAAAATTACGATGGATTTAGGCCCAGATCTCTGTACTGGGGGTGAATGTTTGACATTGTTCAGCATTCCGTCCATCAATTGTTCTTTTTGCATTTTTTACCCTGAGGGGATCGGGTATGCCCAGACGTGGGTTCCGTGCTCACCATGCCACTGGAGTTAAGCTAGCCTGGTTGATGAGGGGTGATACCCCCAAACCGGTTCCACGATGCATGTTTCTGGTCCTGGGAGGACTTTGTCTGGCAGTTAGGGCCGGACTGTTACCATGGGGAGCAGAGTTCCAGACTGACTTGTACATGGCTGGGTCCAAACTTGAATGGCATGGTGAGCAAAATTACGATGGATTTAAGCCCAGATCTCTGTACTGGGGTTGAATGTTTGACATTGTTCAGCATTCTGTCCATCAATTGTTATTTTGCCATTCACTGACGGAGTTTTCCAGGACCATTTACCTGGTAGAGGAGCGTTTTGCTTGTGGTTGGCATTAGCTTCCCCTGTGGTGCCCTGCTCTTATGATTCACTGTTGCACACCCCATTCCTGACATGCGACTTCCATAATGAACCATTCCTTCTCCCTAGTTTCCACACTGTCACGCTTGCCTGCTTCTCTCCTGCCGCTCAGCTTTGAAACCCTCTTGCTCTGTAGTTTCACATCCATCTCTCTCGTTCTCCTCCACAGTGTCCCTCGAGGTTCCTTATTCTATAAATGAGGGAGCCTAGCTCTATAGATGTTTTCCTCTGTTTGCCTCTCTTCCTCTCCAGTTCTCTCTCTCCTCTGTCTCTGTGGCTCTGCTCTCCCCTCTCTACGTCATTGCTCTGTCACCTGTATCCCACAGTAGAGCGTTAACTTATCCCCCTCATCTGTCTTCCTTCCTGTGGTCCTACCTCCTTGCAGCAAGTTGATAACGCTACGCTGGAGCGCCTGGAGCTGGAGCGCAAGATTGAGTCATTGAATGAAGAGATGGAGTGCTTGAGGAAATTCCACCAGCAGGTAATGAGGGAGCCCAGGGATGCGAGGTGGGGGTTGGAGAGTTGGTCCCCACCTGCCTGGAGCCATCCGCCATTTTTCAGATCGGGTAACACATTTTTAGTAGCATCTACGGGCTTTCAGATACGGGGTGTAGAAAAGTTTGATCTCCAAGCTTCTGAGCGCAATAATTCCCACCCAATACGGGTTCCAATTATAAGGGACATTCTGTTTGCTTATTAAAACACATATCTTGAGGATTTACCGTAACTCTTACTAACGAAAACACTACTCTATGTACAACGCTCCTGTAAACTATTGTACTGAAAACTATGTTCTCCCCATATACGCGTTTTGACTGATTTTATTCATCAGGTAAAACAATAATCGAACTTTAAGGATCCCTTTCTCAATATTTAACCTATCATCACGAATTCAAATGTATTATTCATCAATAGCATCTTACACCTTTTAATTACTTTAAATGTTTGGCCTGATATACTCGCCCTCCCACTCACTCCCAGGATGAGTTTTTACAGAGCGGCGTTGCTATTGGACACACGTGTTCTTGCTCCACCTGCTGTAATAAGTTCACTCTTTCCTTTTAAGGCAACAAATCATATTCCATGCGCACAACGATACAAACGTGCCCTTAATAATATGCTGTGTTACAGTTAATTCAGACTTTGGGGCCGATTACGATGCCGCGTTGCGGTAAAGGGACCGGTCGACATGTAGTCGGCAGTCCCGACCACCAATTTAGGATCCAAACGCCGTGGAGGCAGTCGGAAACATACCTCCTTGCATTGAGACTTGTGCTGCAGCCCGGAAAAAAGCCGCAGCACAAGCCTCAATGCAAAGAGGCATGTTTTAAAACATCCGTGCACCCTGTGGCAGGTACCATGAGCTGCCTGCCACACGATAACAGGGATGTTTAGGGGGGCACCACAGGTGCCCCACAGGGCCCATAGCCGAGGTACACGGGGGACAGGGCCGGACTGGCTACCAGGTGTTTTGGTGTGCTGCCAGGCTGGGGGCTGATTTCACTGCGGTGGGGGCTGATTTCGTTGATGGGGACCTGCGTGTGCTTCTAAATAAACAAAGCAAAACGAATGGTTTTAAGCACACGCAGGTCCCCGTCAACGAAATCAGCCCCCAGCTTGGCAGCACACCAAAACGCCCGGTAGCCAGTCCGGCCCTGACGGGGGACGGGGGACAGGGGCCCTGTTAGGGGCCCCAATAAAGCCTTTCCACCAGCCCTTTCACGTCGGAAGAACCGACGTGAAATGGCTGGTGGAAAGGTGGAAGGGTGGATCGTAAACCCCACAGCGGTGCCTGAGAAGGCACTGCCTCCATTGTGGGGAATGCGATCGGACCTACCGCCCGACGGGCTCCTTGAGCCCATCGGAAGCTGTCGGTCGGTCCCTGGAGCAATGCGGTCCAACCGGGGCCGGACTGGGAACCAAAATCAGCCCTGGCAAAGTGCTCGGCTGGCCCCCCGGGGTTGGGGGTGCTGCCGAGCACTTTGCCAGGGTCGGTTTCGCCGATTTTGTTACAGGGCCGATATTGCAGCTATGCTGCAAAACGGCGCTGTAACAAAAACGGCCCCCCAGGGGCCCAAAACCGGCCCCCACCCTGGCGGCCCACCGGGGAAACGCCTGGTGCCCGCTACGGCCAGTCCAGCCCTGGGTCCAACTGACCGCATCGTAATGCGGCGGTCTGACCGCAGGTAGAGATGTCGGTGGGACAGACACTGACGGCATGTCGTGTCGGTCAGACCGAAATCATAATCGGCCCCTTTATGTATTGAATCCACTGCTTCATGCACAAAAATACCCTTTCTATTTTGTGGGATCCATGGTCTGTCGGTTATTCATTTTAATCTAAAATTACATCTTTAAGTCTACCTGACTTCCTCTGAGGTATTTTAAGGCATGGGCAAAGTGGGCAATTGCCCTGGGCTCCCACCTTCTAAGAGACCCCAGTAGGAAAGTGATTGTTCTCTCGGCTTCCCGTCTATTTTTCAGCCCATCTCCTTCTCTCTGCCCTTTAACTCTGACTCTCTCTCTCTATAGAGTGGCATTTTAAGGAGTTTTGGGACCTGGGCAAGACATGCTTCCGATTGACCCTGTTTCTGAAAGATTAAGTTATAATTCAATATTGGTTGGCATCATGCAGACTTGAAATAGCAGAAAATGAGTAATGAAAATTGTTTAAAACAGGGGCCCCAAAATATGTCATGCCCGGGCCTCAAATATTCTTATGATGACACTGGGCTTCCTGCATGCCACCTCAGGAGTAGAGGTGGACAAGCCGTCCATCTCGCTATCTGCCCTGTCTTTTTCTTTCTATAATTTTCTGACCCCGCCCCCCCCCCTGTTTTACTCCCCCCAGCTTTCTCTTTTTCTCCCTCTGTCTCCTCTCTTTCTGGCTCCACTTTCTTTCACTCTTGACTCCCTGGCTTTCTACCTACTACATCTCTACCTTTAGCTGATTCTCTTTTGCTTTGTTTTCTTTTACTCTCACTCCCTGTGCCCCATTTCTCTCTCCCACTCTCTCTCAAAGAATGACAGACACAGGTTAAAGTCTGAAAATTTATATCAGAAATTAATACGCAAATTACTGGAAATATGGCACCAATAATCTTAGTAGCAAAGCCTACAAATCATAAGTACAAAGAACTTAGCAAAGTTCTATAAGAAATCCGGCATAGATTCCCCCTGTGAGAATGGGAAATGGCGGTTCCGGGATACAGAGAAAAATGGGTCCTTTTATAGGACTTTAGCCAATGCTTTTTTACATTACTACACAAGTACATGGTTCTCAGGAAATGCACCAATGAGGAACAAAAAAGAAGAAACATTTTACTACAGAATACATTCTCTCATAGTACTATTACATTGGATTCAGTCATTCTCACAGTTTATTCAAGCATTGTAATTAATACATTTTACCACGATGGCCTGGGACAGTTGGGATATTCTTGATTAGGAATAGAGTGAGATAAAACTCTGGGAACATTCACCGTTTATTTGTGTAAAGCTTGCAATCCTTTATTTAGAACAGTAGTAGTCATCATGTGGTGTATTACAATATCACATCAATTCAAGATGGAGGACAGTGCAAACACTGTTTATGTTAGTGTAAGCTCAGTTTCTAATGTATTTAAAGCTAACAAAAGGAAACACAGCTCTCAAACCCACTTCTACTCAGGAGATACTCCTACACAATCCTGTAACTCTTTATATAACTCTGATATTTTCCAACGTTCATTCAGTATCTCATCTGATTTTGGGTGTACTTTCCTGAGTCGTGTTCCCTTCCACAAACTCCATTTGTGAAACAGTTCCTTTTGGCAACATGATTTTCTTGTCCAGCATATTTCTTATTGATCATTTTAAGTGACAACTAGATAAGCATAAGCTCGATTTATTCCAGTGGGCTTTTGATATGCGCTTGTAGTCAATAAAATTTTAATAACACGTACTAACTAACTTTTGAACTTAAAGAACAATATTGATCCCCTGCTTTTCTCGTGAACGAATTTCAAACTGAGTTTATTATGAGTTGTATTATATATTTATCAGTTTGTCAATAAATCACAAAGGTTCCATGGCAGGCCATATAATTTAGCTATAACAATACATGATCATTATATGAGTAGTTGACCTGCACCATGCCGCCATGCCCTCTTATCACCTCATTTAAGGGTTTGCATAGGAAGGAACAAGGACACCCCTCCTGCAGTCCAATGTGCCAAAGGTAGTTATTGTCACTAAACATAGAATAATTATGCCTGATGACAAGCACTAACATTTGTAGTAGCATTCCATTCTAGGTATTAAATGTAGGGCTACAGTAGGATCTGTCGGTGCTGGTGCCCAATGATGATGGTCACTTGAATTGTGCAGACATGGGATCCACCAGGGTGAAACCTATTACATTGGTTTTCTTGGAGTGTAGGTTTACCTCACTGGATGACATCAATCTCTGGATGTGGCTAGGGTAGTCAGTTTGTTGATAATGATCTCCATCACGTTCTAGTACTTTGATGTCTAGATGTGTGTCACTGGTGTACAGGTGGAATTCCAAGTGAAAATGACGATCTTATCCCTTATCAACTAGATTAGAGTTACGGAGCATTGGCAGACAGCATTAGCGGTTCATTCTGTTGTGAAGACACACGTCTCTACTTCTCACACATGCTCTCTTCATTAATGCTAAATCCCACCGTAAATTTGCATAAGCATTTGAGGGTATTCAGTTGGCATGATGCACTACTCAAACGTTTGCTCACACACATTCTTTCTTCTTTGGCAATTTAAATTTGTTAGGATGTAGATATGTAGAATATGCATGATTTGCCTTTGCAGCTTACTAAGGCGATCTTAGTTCCTAGACTTGAATATGATGTGTCATTACTAGTTGCATCTTCAACTGATCTGGGCTTCATCAGCAGTCAGTCATGGTGTATCTGTTGGTACATCCAACTGTCCTATTGAACATGCTTATCAGTCAGTCAATTGCTTTATTTCGATAACAAATATCATAAAAGCATCAAGCAACCTTTTTACAAAAGAAATAAAGTTAAACGAATAAGAATTGTCATATAAAACATAGCTAGTCCGTGGTATCTACTCGGCCAAAGCATAAGAGCACATTATTGCATCAAAGAGAGTAAAACAATTATTGCCAAGGATATATAATGTAGATCCAAAGAATTTATTAATAAGACCATAGCTTTTTTTGGATAAAAACAGCAATTAAAAATCTATAATAAAAACAGTGCAACTCGATATAGCATCTGAAAAGTGACACTGCGTAGAAATTTAATTCTTGCGATGGATAATCATTCATCTTGTGCTGGGATATATTCTCCATGGGGCCTGAGATATAAGATTAAATTAAATCGCCCCTCGCAATGCTTTTTGCCTAACTATCCAGGCACAGCTTAGGAACTTAGCCACCCCACAAACGAAGAGAGTTCTTGCATCAGACTTCAGAATGCGCAGAGCAACCCAGTGGTCGAGGGTGCCCAATTGTCTGCAGATTGGTTTTAGCCATTTAGAACTTGCTGCTTTATACGCTGAGCATGCAAACATAAAGTGGGCAACACTCTCCAGCGGGGCTCCGCAGCAAGGACAATCTTCTGTTGTCTCTTTGGGAGGGCGCCATTTTGTGGTTAGTGCGCGAACCAGAAGCGATCCAAGATGAACTGGATATAGAGCGCCCTATCTCGTGGTGCCTGGATTATATCCAGATATGGTTCAAGGCTTCTACTCTGCTTGTGCTGGTAGAATTCTTCCGTTAGCCTTCCCACGTTTGGTTTACTAAGTTCCTGGGTATCAATCCAGTCCCAATATATATACGTTTGAGCTCTGCCTTACTGGGGGGGGGGGGGGGTTTGGCTGTCCCAGAGTTCCTTAAGGCCCAGAGCTGTCATTGTTTTCCTGACACTAGTTATCCAATTGACCCTGTGATCGACATCTAAGCTCATCACCTCAGTGAGTGCTGTGGCATATTTAGTGAGTTCAGGAGTCCGCCTTAGGCGGGCCCAAAAAAGCAGTGGGCGCAACTTAGCGATATCTCTGAATGAACGCCTGCCCATGTCATACATTAAGGGTGTTAGTGGGACATTGTGGGGGAGCATCACCAAATCCCTCAAGAACTTGTGCTCAGATCTGCAGATCTCATCTACATTGTCAAACCCCCATAGCTCGGCTCCATAGAGGGCTGAGCTAACTGCCTTGGCGTCGTAAACCGTAAGGGCCGGGGCAACTGGCCTGCTTTGCGAAGAGCGATGTTCTTTGCCTAGTACCCCGACCGCGCATTTATGACTCAAAAGCATTTTAGCTAGGTGGGGCCTCCACTGCATTTTATGTGAGAGTCGAATACCAAGGTAATCAAAAGTACTGACTCTCTCTAGGTGGGTCTCATCTAAGGTGAGGTTGTTTCCGAATGATTTATGGGGGTTAAATGTCATAAACTTAGTCTTAGAGGTGTTAATGACCAGCCCCCAGGAATTACAGAAAGATTGAAATCTGCTCAATAGTTTTTGCAACCCGGCTGGGGTTTTAGACACCAGCAGGGTGTCGTCAGCAAACAGGAGAGTCGGTACCTTGTCACCCGCCAGGGCCGGTGCGTCAGCTGGAACTTCTTGCAAGAAGCTGACCACCCCATTCATGTATAAGGAGAACAGGATGGGTGCCATAACACAGCCCTGGCGGACTCCCCTGTTAACTGGAATCTTTTCCGTCAGCTGGCCTTGGGTCCCCCATCTCACCTGTGCATAATTACCCTTATGAAGCCGGATCAGTAAGTTGAGGATTAGGGGAGGGATGCCCATGTCTCCAAGTATCTGCCACAACCTTTCCCTGGGAACCAGGTCAAAGGCAGTCTTTAAATCGATAAAGGCGAAATAAAGGCTGCCTCTGCCGATCACCACGACTTTCCAATAAATAAGGAAAAGCCTGAATACCTGGTCAACCGTTCCAGTGTTGGCCCTAAATCCCGCCTGGTATTGGGAAAGGACATCTTCATCCTCTGCCCAGGATTGAATCCTCTGTAACAGGACTCTGCCAACTACCTTCTGCATTGCGTCGATCAGACTAATTGGTCTGTAGTTGGCGGGGTCCTCTCTGGCACCCTTTTTATAAATCGGGACCACCTCCGCACCCTTTCAAGATTCTGGTACTGGGCAACCATTGGAGATGGAGTTAATTAAAAGCCAAATGTACCGTGCCCAGTTTTGAAGGTCTGCGAGAAACAAATCTCCAGGCAGGCCATCTGGTCCAGGGGCTTTGGCGGGGACTATCCTCCTTTTTGCAGCTTCTACTTTGCCTAATGAAAATGGTTCTCTGGTATTGCCAGCAGAGAAGGAGTATAATTGGTCACATGGCCCCTCCAGGCAAACATCCTCGGTCCCGGAGTAGAGGTTCCCAAAGCGATCGTGCCAATCTTGGCTTGAAATGTGATTGGGGATTAGACCTGAATCCTTCTTATCCGCCCGGCTAACAAGGGTCCAAAATAAATTGGTATCCCTTGCTAGGCTAGCGTCCTTCAAATCCTGCCAGTGAGATTCGTCCCACTTCATCTTTGCTTGAAGCAAAGCTGCTCTATACTCCTTTCTTGCAATTTTGATCAAAGGGCAGTTCTTACTTCTAATTGCTAGGGCTAGGGCCTGCCTCTTGTGCCTGCAGTCCTTCGTGTACCATGACTGCCGACTCTTTAGATGCACACCAGGTTTACTGTGCTTATTAGGTGCTTGGAAATATACACTCAGTTGTTCTATTGTGCGTGAGTGGATTGCAGGGACGTTTACCAGGCCATCTATGTCTATAATTGCCTCCTGGAGCTCTAAAGTGTTCTTGGTCAGGACTTGCCGGATTCCTGCTATTTTTGAGTCTTGTAATGCGACCTTGCGCCATTTTAGGAACCTTTTACAATTTGAGAGAACCACCTCATTAGTAAGAGATATTGTATGAGTGCTCAGAGAAGGGCAGGGAAGGTCCCATGGGATCTTCATGTTCACACAGAGGGAGTTGTGGTCACTATCGGTGGTAGTGCCCACTACCATATCTATCATATTTCCCCAAAGCCTTACGTCTAATAGGACGTAGTCAATGCGAGAAGGGCAACTAGCTCTATTGTAAGTATTTGCCCCCTGGGCGTCTGATAAAGTTCTGCCATTGGCTGCCCTCAAGCCAAACTCCAAGGTGAGTGCATTGAGTTGAATTGCTATCTGGGACCATCTTTTGACGGGAGGTACATTGAGTGGGGGAACAGCCATTTTCTGTCATCTTCCTCAACCCCCAGCATGTCCTCTGAGCTTAAAGGCTCAAAGGTGCAGTTAAGATCTCCTGCAACCACAACTCTAGAGTGGGACGGGCAACTGGATAGACCTTGTTCCAATGACGTGGCAATAGGCGATGGTTTGCCCCCTTTGGTCCCCCTTATGTAGACATTAAACAGGTCAAGAGCCCCCCCCCCCCGGGTCCCTTAATAGTGAGCCTCAAGATGTCAGGACTCACACTTTGCTGCACAGTAATTCTGCAGCCCAAGGCGATATTCACCCAGATAATCAGTCCCCCTGAAGGGCGCCCTCTCCCCGTGGTGATAGCTGGTGAGTGGAAACAAGTGTAGCCTGACTTATATAATGGGACCAAGCTCCAAGTTTCCTGGAAAATACAAATGTCAAAGCCCTCTATCAGTTCGTTCCAGTGGGGCAATGACAATTTGCTGCAAAGCCCTGCCACGTTCCAGGAAATAATCTTCAGCTGATGTTGTAAGGCCGGAGCAAGGATTGTGTCTCTGCTAGAGATGTATTGGCTGGGGCAGGGGGCAAAGTCAGGGGGTCTAACAGTGTGGGGGGTTCAACCTCCTGGGCCCTCTGGATGTCAATGGGGTGGTTACTTGGGCCCTTACTTCCCGAGCTGTCTACCAATGGCTCGAGATCAGTGCGAGGGAGTAGGGTGTTTTGGGGGCTGTGTTTAGTGATTGGAGGGATGGTGTGTGATTCCTGGCTTATCATTCTAGATGCATTGTGGGCTTGCTTATACACATCTAAGTAATACTGTACCTGTTTGTGGCCCTTTGGAGGATGTAGCTGCTGGTGTACATTGGTATAATTGTAAAATTGAAGGTTCACCTACCCATCATTGTGTATTTGTTGGTGCACATATCTATTGAAGGTGTACTTGCTGGTTCACCTGTGAGTGATGAAGTAACTGCTGTGCAAATGGGTATGATGTTGTACCTGTTTGTACACTTGTCTGTGTTGGCGTAGTTCCTGGTGCACATATCCTTAAGTGTTTACCTGTTGGTGCACCTCTCTGAGATGTGTATTTGTCGGTATATTATGGTGTACATTTTTGCACACCCGTGACTGATTGTCTGCCTGCTGGTGTACATCTGTGAAATTGAGCTTGCTGGTGCATTGATGCAGAGTGCTTATGTGCTTTACTTAAGCATGTTAGTATATGGTGTTTGTCGTGGAGAGCTTGATCTGCATGTAATTGTAAATACATCTAATATTTAGCATGTTCTCCATGTTGTCCAGGAGTTATATGACCAAGGTACGACCAGTGGCAGCGATTGGTATGAGACGAATATTGGGGCTTCCGGACATCTCGATCTGACCACCGCACTCCGGGACTTCCGCAGCCAGTACGAGAACGTTGCTGTGAAGATTCAGCTGGAGTCTGAGGAGTGGTACAGCTCCAAGGTACCCGCCGGGCCAGAGAAAGGACTGCAGGTTTAGGCACATGTTGGCATAGGACTGAGGGGACAGCTGAGTAACATATCAAAGTGGAGGGTAGAGAGGGATTGATGCAGAGTACATATTGTGTGAAGTGTGTTCCTAATGTGCGGAAGCTACAGAGTGAGGCCCTAATGGTACAGGTGCACATAGTGAGCCATAGGGGTGGATGCAGGGCAGTAAAGGGGTTGCATTATGAAATAATGATATTAGGAGAATGAAGAACACTTGGATCTGAAAAGTGAGACAGAGTTGGATGCGAGGTTCAAGAGGCTGCTTGGTGCGACACTGATAGGAAAGGTTGAGGCACAGAGGAGTGTGCTGCTGTAACAGGCTCCGATGGGAGGCACTGATGGGAGGGACTGATGGGAGGGTCTGATGAACCAGGCACTGATGGCAGGGACACCAAGCACATCACCTCACATCACATTGCTGCACAGAAACGAAAGTGAGGGGAAGGCAACAACTTACAGTGGCACCTGCGGAGGTTTGAAAGTTTCAGACGTAGCGCGTGCTCCAAATTTCAAGAAGTGAGTGAGCTAGACTGGGTCAAGTGAGGTTTTGGGGATTTGAAGGTTTGGAGGTTTGTGTGTACCCCCTGAGAAAATGTTTGAAATGGGGTAAAATAGTGCATTTTACATCTTTTTTTTACATAACGTTTATAAAAAGCAAAGGCACTGAAGGGGCACGTAATGTTCCAAAATTTGATGGTAAGCATAAGACAGACGGCCTGACCTTCCTCAGGAGTATAGCACCTGCACTATGATAATTAAAAAATGGTAGCAAAATAATGGGGGGTTTTTAACAGAATTTCCCTTAAAAATGTAAAAAGGACATAAGTGAAACAGGTACTTTAGGAAATGAAATAGACTGTGGCCTATTATTTATCATACCATCTATCTAGAATTCTACATTTTCTTCTTTTTTCCATCATGTCCCTTTCAAGAAGACTTATCATCATATGTTATACCCGAGAGTAACAACGTAGGAGCAGTGTAAAAAAATGCTCAGATCTCACAATCTCTGCACTACATACATTAGCAGGGCTAGAGAGATTTTACAGGCTCCTCCAGCAGTGCTGTTACTTAGATTATGGAGGCATTATTCTTACAGATTAAGGATTCAGACATAAATACTGATTATCACTCAGTTTTCTCCTTTCATACTGCCATTTCAATTTTAGTAAATGCATGCCCAGTGTCCAAACATTTTTTTTCCATTTATTTTTCCAATGTTTCATTTCCATCACATGTACTAGTGCCAAACATGTATACACTCTGCCTTACATGCCCGTGTTTCGTGGCCAAACCATCTCTCATGCTGTGACTGCCCCAATAAGCCAGGAGCTACCACTATTATATCAATACCAAGACGGGTGGGGGTCCCCAGATTCACCATGATATGGATTGCCTCATTATGCCAAAATACATAGTAATATGCCACAATGTGCACTTTTGTGATATGAATGGCCCCCAAAAGCCAGGAATTACCACCAATATCCCTAAGTGCCATTAATGATCGGAAAATGCTGGTAAATTCCACCAATATGCCTGAACCCGCATTTTGCTCACACTACTCTGCTGTTGATGGGTTCGAAATGCTAGGAATTGCCACTATAATGCCATGAGTGGCCCCAAAATTGTAAGAATGTCTGCCTATATGCCAGGGACAGAATGTTGTCCATGGATTGCACTTCCTGCCAGGAATGCACTCAGAATGACAGGAACTACCACCAGTATGGCATAGGTGGGCCCAAAAAGCTAGATTTATCACAGATATACAAGGCACAACATTTAGGGCCATATTACGAGTTTGGTGGTCCTCCTGTCAACCCGCCACCTATGCCCTGACTGGAGGACCACCAAGCCCATCGTGCACCCGCCAGATTATGAGTGTAATCCATGGTGGGCAGGCAGTGCTGTGGCCGTAACATGCACCTGCAACACATTCCTGCACAGTGTGGCATGCACCATGCCACACCGTGCAGGAACGGGGGTGCAATTCCAGGGAGGCACAACATGTGCCCCCTGCATGCACCCCTAGGCTCAGATCCAGCTGGGAACCCTGTTACGGCCCCCTTTTCGGCATGTCTGCCACCCTTTTCATGGTGGACTCACCGCCATGAAAAGGGGGGTGGATATGTAGGTCAGAATATGATTGGCGTTTGCCGGCATCGGCACCACCAGCATATTGAGGCCAGTTACAGACCACCGGCGCAGTGGGATCCTTGATCCCGGCGGAGCCGTCGGTCTTGTGGCGGTCCAACCGCCACACTCCAAATATGGCGGGTGGACCCGCAGGGGTGGCGGTGGTCGGAAAACCACCGCGAGTACGGCGGTCCTACCAATGAAACGTACAAGGCCTGGAGTCTCATGCACAATGTGACTGTCATCACAGGGCCAGATTGGGTCCTGTGTGGTCAAGGATCATGTAAGTGTGGCATAAGGCCTTACCATTTTTAGGTATAGCCTACTAGGCTCTGCATGTGCTGTCTGTTGCAAGATGTATAGTCAGCTTACAGTGACATATAGCTCCCCATTGTTTACCATTGGTTGCCTGTATTGTCACCACTCTCATTTGCTTGCTTCAGCTTATGTGCTTTACTTCCTCTTCTTGTGTTTGTCCCTCTCCCGGAGCATGGACATATTATTTGGGTCTTTCCACTGCTTATTTTCCAAGCACTACCTTTTTCTGGAGTGCATGTGTTTTCCAGCTGTCTCCCTGTGTACTTCTCTTCTTCCCTCTGTGCTCTATGTTGCTCTCTTTCACCCTTTAGCTTTTCTTCCTCCCCCCCCCACCCCCCCCCCCGCTCCACATTGCTCTCTCTCACCTATTTGCTTGTCTTCGGCCCATCCTGTGTGTTCCACCCCTCTGTGCAATCCTTGTTGCTTCCCTCCACCTGCATCCTCCGTTCTTACTCTGCCCCACCCCTTGGTGCTTCTGACCCCCATGTTGCTTCTGACCCCCATGTTGCTTCTGACCCTCATGTTACTTTCGCCCACCCCACTCCCCAATCATTGTGTTGCTTCCACCCCTCCAAAATATTTAAAAAAACGTTACACGTTTTTAATTTTTTTAATTTATTAATCCGATTCAGGTCAGTAAATTAAAAAAAAAGCACCAGCATCATTTTGTAGGTGCACGCATGCGTGGTGTACACGTCTACAGAAGCAGGCAAGCAGCTGAACCAAAGGCATTTTTTAAATTCACTTTAACCATGCTGCATAGCCTTGGAAAGGCCTTGCAGCATCGCTACAAACCACTGGCAAAGCCAAAAGATCTCAAAGGCGAGACCTATTTGCTTTGCCATTGCTTGTTAAGAAGGTAGATGCAGCAGTCTATTAGAGTCTGATGAGGCCCCATAGAAGGGCCTGCTCAAGCAGAGCACTGCCTGTCAGTGCTCTGACTACACACGCTGTGCATGTCATCTTTTTTTGTTCAAACGTTTTTATTGAGTTTTATGACATAACAGTGATTACAGAAAACATAGTACACTTCTCAAGCGGTGACAGTATATATCCTACTGGGGTATGTCCTCATGGGTGATACAGCACTCATAATACAAGATTTGCAATACAAAATATCCTTAGTGGGAAGGATTACATTCAGAGTAAGGGACGTGGAAGTGTGAGGATAAAACAAGGGTGACATTCTATCATAAACACCCCTGGGAGGATTAAGGATTATCCCCAATGGTAGCGAGACATCTAACACCCCTCAACAGAAGTGCATTTTTCCAGGCAGTAATACAAAAACACAAAGCTGGGCAATGAAAGAAGAAAAGGAATGAAAAGGGAAAAAGAAGAAAGGACTGAAACGGAAGAGAGAGGGAGTAGAGAAGACTATGTTGTGTAAGGTCGGCAGGACCATCAGCAGTCCAAAACTGGATACAGAGACCACCCGAAGGTACCCGAAGTGCAGTTCGCAGGTGTGCTGTGTGTTTTGTGACCTGATTGCATCTAAGGTTGTTTGCGTTTCTGCAAGTATTTACCTAGGGAGGTCCCATAAGCACCTGTAGCCGGCGGTGGAGTGAAGCCTCGCATATATTATGTTATCAGCGCTTCTAATAGAACATGGCATGTTGCACTACTTTTTGAAAGGGATTACTGAAGTTGATTTCCACTCCATCAGAACCACCTTATTGCCCACCGATAGTGGCAGGTCTAACAGCCTTGTGTCTTGCGCAGATAGCTCTGGTGAGGATGTGCACCCTGTTCGCCCCAATGCAGTTGCCAAGAAATCGATCTTGAGCGGTATCCCAAAGATATCGAGTAACATTTTGAATTTTACCCGATAGAGGTTGTACTATTTTAAAGAAGAGCATGTGGTCTAAGGAACCTGCACCACCCTCACATCTCCAACATATGTCCGATGTGGACAGGCCTAACTTCTGTAGTCTGGCTGGGGTCCAATAAGTTTTGTGTATAGACCAGAATCTAGTTTGTGCTAGGGCCGGGGTGATTTTTGCTTTGAGGGGAGAAAGCCATATTTTCTTCTACAATGCATCCGAAAGGGGCCTGTTATGTGGAGCTTGGGAGTGGGCAGCCCATTTCTTTTCCAGATCTCTCAACAAGTGTTTATTGGGTGGTTCAAGTAATTTGTAGAATTGTGACGCAGAGTGCCCAAGCTTCCTAAACTTACCAAGCAGCCCCGGGAGATCGGGGAGTAGGGTGGGGCTAGTTTTCCAATTATACTTTTCAATTTCAGAAAGTTGTAGAATTCACTGTTGGGTAGACCAAATTTCTGATGCAGGTTAGAAAAGGGTATAGGGTGGTGTCGTTTACCCAGGTCACCTATGTTGGTTATGTTATGTTATAACGTACTTGTAGAGCGCTCGGCTACTCAGAAGAGTGTCCCGGCGCTAATCGGAGCCCTAGATTATCCTGCTAATACCAAGCTAGCGTTTCTGCTGAAATAACCAAGTTTTAAGTTGTTTACGGAAAGTCAACAGATCAGGTACTTGTCTGAGAGACTGAGGCAGACTATTCCAGCTACGGGCAACCTGTACTTGAAAAGAGCGTCCCCCTCTACACATACGGGAGAATCTTGGAACCGCTAGGAGATACTGGTGAGAGGATCTTAGAGATCTCCCCGGTGCATAACGTAGTACTCTCTTCCTGATATAGTGGGCCCCCATACCATGTAGAGCCTTAAAAGCCAGAACTAAGGCCTTGAAAAGGATTCAGTTTCGAATTGGTAGCCAATGCAAAGCAATCAAGTGAGGGGAAATCCGGGTTCTGGGACCAAGCCTGAGAACTGCCCTGGCTGCCGCATTTTGGACAACCTGAAGCTTGTTTATCAGAAACTCCGGAAGACCCAAGTATAAAACGTTTACATAGTCCAGCCTAGAGGCAATGAGGGCCTGAACCACAATCTTTCTATGGGAGAAAGATAGCATGGGGAGGAATTTTCTGAGCATTTTAAGAAGACCAAAACAGGATCCTGCAACAGACTGAACCTGGGTTTTCATGGATAAGGAATCATCCAATTTCACCCCCAAGTTCTTGACTGCCCTGACCGAAGACTGAGGAGGTGACATATCAGCTGGCCACCATTGTTTCCATACATCCTGGGATGGCGATCCGAAAAAAATAATTTCGGATTTCTCCGGATTACATTTAAGTTCATTAAGTCTGAGCCAGGTAAAAACTTTCTTCAGACAATTTTTGATCAGCTCACCGTCGAAATCTTCACCCTTCTCACACGTGAACAACAGCTGCGTATCATCAGCGTAAGAAATGATTGTTGCCTCGCAAGCTTCGACCAAAGGGGCGAGAGGGGCCATGTACAGGTTAAACAAAGTTGGGCTCAAAATAGAGCCCTGCGGAACACCCACTTTCAGAGGCGGGATATTAGCAGCAAAAGGGGGGGACCAGACCTCCTGGTTTCTGTCCTCTAAAAATGAAGAGAACCATTTCAGCAGCGTGCCCCCAAGGCCGCACTCCCGCAGTCTCTGCAGGAGGCGGACATGGGGCACGGTGTCAAACGCTGCAGATAAATCCAAGAGGATTAGTACCGCTTTGCCTCCCTTATCAAGTTTTTCTTTTATAGCCTCAGAGATTTCAAGTAAAGCAGTCTCTGTACTGAAGTTGGAGCGGAACCCGGACTGACTCGGGTGAAGAAGATTGTTAGATTCCGCGTACTCGGTGATCACCGAGTTTACATATTTCTCTAAGGTCTTTGCGAAAAACGGAAGGAGTGAAATTGGTCTGTAGTTGGTCGGTACTAGAGGATCAGCTGAGGGCTTTTTCAGCAGTGGGAGTATTTTAGCGCATTTCCAAATCCGGGGAACCTGCCCATTACTTAATGATGAGTTAAGTACTATGTTAGCCTTCGTATTGATAATCTCCGCCACGGAAGCCAATATTTTCGCGGGACATGAGTCAACAGGAGACCCTGACTTAAGGCCCTTCATAATCTCCAGGGATGTCACTGGAAGAAGGGGGGGAAACTGTAAGGGAAGGACCATTTTCTAAACCGTTGGAAGATGGCAGTACCGTATTTTTATCTTCCTCTGGAAGGGGCACAGCAAAGGAGGTTTGGATATTAATAATTTTCTCATGAAAAAAGGTTGCTAGCTGATTAGTCCATTCTGATGTAGGGATAAAAAGTCTAGCCACTGCACTTGGAGCAGAGAAATCTTTGACAATTTTAAAAATTTCTTTACATTTATTTCCGGAGGACTCAATTTTAGATGAGAAGAAAATCTTCTTTTCCTCACGGATTTTAATGTGATATGCTTTTAAGGCAATTTTATAGATTTCTTTATATTCAGGGCTGAAATCCTTCCTCCATGCTCTTTCCAGGCGTTTGCAAGCACTTTTGCAATGCCTCAGAGCTTGATTGAACCAAGGGGAGGAAGGCCTCGTAACTTTGCGGGACCGCGATATTTGGGGGGCAAGTGCCCAGGTACTTTGCTTCAACCAATTCTTAAGCTCGTTGGCATCACTCTCAGTGTTGCCGCTGAGTGAAATGGAGTGTAGAGCTAGCTCCTCATTCAAGGCTTCAGGAGTGATTCTATAAAAGGATCTAGATGTAAAAAACTGTTTCTTTGCCAGAACTTGGGGTTCTCTTATGAGTTTGCCTAGCCTGAAGCTGATCAAATGATGGTCTGTCCATACTAAAGGTACAGGAGCATCCGTTTCAATTTTAACACTCGAAAAAGTTTGATCCAGGGTATGGCCCTTATTGTGAGTAGGGTTATGCCTCTATTTACCCAAATTTCCTAATACATCATTTTTCCCTCCATTTTAATTATATGGTTGTGCCACAGAGAGGCCTCTTCCGAGCCGGACAATCTCCTATTTAAAAGCTTATCTATCCGGCGAAGGGCAGATACTGTGTCTAGCATTGGGGACTTCAAATGTTTCAGAGGGAGTTTTGCTATAGGGCGTATAGATAGTGTTTATATGAGCAGCAGTGAGTGGACTAAATGGGCCTCAATATGCAGCCATGGGAGGACATCATCTTCCTGTCTCTTGCACCACCAGGTGCTTTGTTATGCCAAAAAAGCCAGTTGGTATCGAGGGAAGTCGGGGAGGCCAAGACCCCCTTTGTTCTTATTCAGTTTTAGTGAGTTCAGGGAGATTCTGGCTTTCTTGCCTTTCCATAGGAATTCAGATACGAGTTTGTCCACAGATTTAAAAAAGAAGATGAAAAGGGTGATGGGTAACACATTTGAGAGGAAGTTGATCAATGGGGCTACCATCATCTTGATAGTCTCAGCTCAATCCCACCAAGTATTATATTTAGGGGTCCATGCATTCAAATAGAACTTTTATTTTGGACAGGGTTTTGTTTTAATTGATAATGAGCTTTTTAAATCTTTGCCAAAGTAGATACCCAAGTATTTAAGGGAGTTGGATTGCCACCTCAGGCTGAGTCATCAATGGGTCATGGAGGAACATGGCGGCCACTAGTTAGACGCTAGTGGACGCGGGCACCAGTCTGGGGGGATTTCTTTCACGGTAGAGCTGGAGAGCGGAGTGCGGAGGAGCGGGAGAACGACAACGACTAGCGGAACACGGCAGGAAAAGGAACTTCCAGCCTATTTAAAAGAATCACGTACCTGGGCGATGCTTACGGAGCCCGGTTTTGAGCTGGGAAGACGCCGGGGAGTGCAGAGCGGAGCGCAGCTGACGCGCTGGAGAGAGGCAGCCGGAAGCCTCCAACGGATCTGGCGGGCTGGAATCGGGGGCAGAGGCAGAACAAGCAGGGCTTGTATCCAGCAGGTGGAAGTGGTGGGGGCCGAGGAGAGAGGCCGGTCAGGAGCTGAGAAACAGATGCAAGAGTGGGGAGGAAGGCTCTCACATATGGAGACAGGGATCTACAGAGAAGGCGAAGTCCTCTCCAGGTATACGCTGAAGAATAGAAATACTGGAGGTAAGGCAAGTCTTCTTTTCCCCTCACCAGACGCCCTGCCTGACCTACCACAAGTGGCGAAGGCTGTAATTAAGGCAAAAGGGGGCGACAAAGGGTGTCCTCGCAAGGTAGAGGAGCTGGGGGGCTCTTTAAGAAAAGCAGTGAGGGAAAGAATATAAAAAATCTTGCCTCCCAACTGCGAGAGTTAAAGTAACCCCTTCACTTAAATCCTTTTTTCTTGTGTTGCCAAGCATGCAGAAAGATAATGCGGCAGGTACAAGTTCTAGCCCAGAAGAGTATAATCCTGAAAATATAATGGCCTCTGCTAGTAACATGGGAAAAGACAATGACGCTAGAATTAGTAATGCAAGCAATTCGAGCACATTGAGAGATCAGAGCAGGGCCTCGCAGCAGGATATAATAACAGTTCCAGTAAGCAACAGATATTTGGCTTTGACAGCAGCCGAGGATCTGGAGCTCTACCACCAGAAACAAACGGGGTAGCCAGGAAAGTGCGCCTGCAATAAACGTAGAGACAGAGATTTCACTGGCGAGGATGTTACTGGAACTGAAAAATGACATAAAAGAGCGATTCGAGGTGTCAGAGGCTAACCAGTTAGGCATACAAGTATCCTGTTCTGAACTAGCCCAGAAGCTAGATGAGGTTGCCTCCCGCACAAAAATTCTGGAGGAAGAAGTTGATGCTGTGAAGCAGGACGTCGAGAAGAATGCAATCGAGATCTCTAATCTTGGCAAACAAAACCAAATGCTAAGAGATGATATAGAGAGAATTGAGAATCACTCCCGCAGGAATAATATAAGATTCTTAAATATTCCTGAAAGCGAGGAAGGGCCAGAGATGAAGGCTTTTATAATCTCCCTTCTTCGAAAAACGATCCTGAAGGATAAGGAAGAGATAAATCTCGAGAGCGAAATACAGAGGGCGCATAGAGAGCCGTTTCGGCGTAACCCACAGAGAACCAAACCTAGAAAGATCTTGGTAAACTTCCTTTCTTACAATATCAAGGAGGAGATACTTAGCAGTGCTTTAAAAAATGGCCCATACGTGGTCAATAGTTATTCCTTTCTGGTCAGATCTGATGTATGTAAGGCCACAGAACAAAAGCAGTGGGAGCTAGGTGGAAAGATGGAGGAGCTTCGAAGGTTAGGAGCGAAGGTTCCGTTGAAATTCCCTGCTATGCTCCGCATAATGTGGAATAATAAAATGTACAATTACCGCTCAGTGGATGATGTTGAAGCGCTAATAAACAGAATGAGCAACAAGAATACTGCGAAGTAAAAAAAAAAAAAAAAGCTCTCCAGCTCTCTAGTAATGTACACATTGGAAGTTTGCTAATAAATTCCCCCGATGGTACGCCTATAGGCATTATCATGCCTAATACCAGAGGGAGGGTTCCTCAGGGTGGGTGCACCAGGGAGAGGGGGGAGGTGGTGGGGGAGCACGGGTGGGGAGCAGTGGGAGAAAAAAAAATCCTCAACACCTTCTATGCAGGAATATCTCTTTAGCTCAGGATTGACAATAGTAAGGAAACGTATTAAGAAAGATGGCTTCGACTAACATACCAAGCATCAAAATTCTCACTTGGAATGTGAATAGTTTGAGATCCAAACCTAGGCAGAGGAAAAAAACTGGAATATTTAAAAAATAGTCAGGCACAAGTAATGCTGTTACAGGAAACGCACCTTTTGGCAAATGAGAGTAGGGAGTTACTTCGGAGGTGCGGTTGGGTCCAAAACTTTATTGTCTCAGATCAACTATGTTGCAGTAAGGGAGTGGCTATCCTAATAAGGAGTGGGTGTGGAATAGAAATGAAAGAGTCTAGCACAGATAGCTCGGGTAGGTGGGCTTCGGCCCGTTTAAAATGGGCAGACAGAGAGTTTTTATGTATGGGATGCTATGGACCTAATGAGGATAACCCCCAATATATTGTTGATCTAGAATTGAGGATGGCAGCAATTTCTGTACCAGTAATTGTAGGTGGGGATTTTAATGTTCTGCTAGACCCTGTGTTAGATCGGTCTACAAGGAGAGAGAGTGTATATGTTCCCAGAATGAGAAACGCCCTAAAAAGTATGATACGTGATTTTAATTTAGTGGATGTATGGAGATATTTGAAGGGCAAGACAAGGGGGTACACGTACCATAGCAAAAAACATCACCACTTTTCGAGACTCGACTATTTTTTAGTGGATAGATCTTTTGCAGCAAATATCAAGGAGATCAAGCATTTCCCTGCCCATATTTCAGATCACTCCCCTGTAATGATAACCATACAAGCTCTGGGGCCGCAACCACCTAGGAGATGGACTTTAAGACGTGCATTGCTCCTAGAAGAGGGGGTTGAGATAGCTCTGAAGGAAGCAACAACTGAATACTTTGTCAATAATCTAGACACTGCCCCCTTGGGTATTGTTTGGGATGCCTTCAAGGCATATATCCGGGGAATCCTAAAAGTCTAACTTCATCAGAAAACCGGAAAGCACGTATAGAATTAGGGAATATGGAAAAGAAGATTGGGATTTTAGAGGAGGCTCTATACTCCATGTGTATGGGGGAAGAAAAAACAAGGACGGAAGAGAAATTAAATGAGGCACAACTAGAATTTAAAATAAAAATAGAGCAAAAGTGTAAAGCTAGATGGCAAGCGGCAAATATAAAGGAATTTGAATATGGTGAAAAAGCAGGTGCTTTGCTTGCCTGGAAAGCGAGAGTGGAAAGGTCAAGGAATGAAATAAAAGAACTTAAAAGTGAAACAGGAGGAAAGTTGGATAGTTGGGACTCCATGCAGGAGCACATAGTTACATTATTCTCACAGCTTTATACGGAAAATAGTATCTCTGATACCACAAAGATCAGATGCTGGCTTAACTCGCTTGATCTTCCGTTCTTGAGCGAAGAAGGGAAAGAAATACTGGAAGCACCAATCACAAAGGAAGAGATAAAAGGAACAATAAAAAAGTCTAAAAATGGGAAGGCGGCAGGGCTTGATGCTCTCCCGGCGGAAGTATATAAAAATATAGTTGAAGAAATATTACCTATCTGAGAGAAGTTGTTTAACTCGATATATAAAGGGGGAGTGCAGGCCCCAGAATCATGGCGTGAAGCCTCTATAGTCTTAATACTGAAACCTGCCAAGGACCCGGTTAAGGCTGAATCATATCGGCCAATATCCCTGCTAAATGCTGACTATAAAATCTTTGTCAGCATTTTGGCAGGGAGGCTATCCAGAGTAATACCTCAACTAATACATGAGGACCAGAAGGGGTTTATCCCCGGAAGGCAAATGTGTGAGTTGACTCAACAACTAATAGGATGCATTGACATAGCCATAGAAAGATCTGCCCCCTTGGCGGTGGTCACATTGGATGCTGCTAAGGCGTTTGACCGAGTTCGTTGGGAATATTTATGGGTGGTCTTAGAACATATGGGATTTGGGCTAGACTTTATAATTACATTAAAAACATTATACAACTGTTCTACAGCTAGGATTCTTTTAAATGGAGTCCTTACTAAGAGTTTTATGATCACGAGAGGGACACGACAGGGCTGCCCAATTTCACCTCTGTTATTTGATCTATATATCGAGCCATTTGCTCAGGCGCTTCGCCAGGATAACCAGGTGAAGGCTTTCTGTACAGGTCTGTTTGAAAAAAATCTCCTTATACGCAGACGATTTAATCATTTATACAGCAGACCCGGCTGTAACAATCCCAAGGATAGAGCAATTGGCGGATTAATTTGGGGCCCTGTCTGGATATCTAGTAAATAGAGAAAAACCGGGGTTATGAGTTGGAACATCCCAGACTGGAGGGGAGTGTACAAAAAGAGATTAGGTATTTAGGGATAAACATTCTCAATACAGTGCAGGATATTCCACAGCATAATCTCGAAAGAATCACAAAGGAAATAGAGAACACTAACTAGGTGGAAGAATCTTCCGTTAACGGTATATGGAAGGGTTAATTTGATCAAAATGGTGATTCTGCCGAAGCTTACATTTCTTTTTAATTGTATACCTCTAACGTTCCCGAGTAGACTAATCGATAAAATACAGGGTAAATTGGGCAGTTTTGTTTGGGCAGATAGGGGAGCATGTATGTCCTGGAAGAAGTTAAGGCAAAAATTGGCAGAAGGAGGGCTCGCATTACCAGACATAAAATTATACTGTATGGCATTCCAGTTTAAAAACTGTAGGGTTTTACTATGCACGCCAGGGCACAGGGTGTGGGGGGGTCTGTGTGAAGAGATGATTAAAGAGTGGGGCGGGAAGGGATTTTTGTTCAAGTTTGGTGCAAAGAAGTTTTTAAAAAAAGTAAAACTAAAGATGTTGAAGGCAGCTTTGATTTTGTGGGTAAAGATCAGGAACATATTAGGAATCGGATATTATTCAGGAGAGGCTCCAATATGGGACTCACCTGGTACGCCTGAATGTTTGCAGGACCAACTGAGTATCCCACTGAGGAGGGCAGGAATAGAGGTCTGGGGGGACCTGATAGTGATGGATGAAGTGGTCCCATGGGAAGTATTATCGAGCAAGACAGGGGGATCCCTGTCTCGGTTTAAATTTCTTCAGTTGAAGTGCTGGGGGGAGGCGAATAGGTATGAGACCAAGAGTCTTTGGGAGTTCGAAAAAAATTAAAGAACGAAACTATAGCGAAGAAGGAAATAAGCGGTTGGTACCATGCACTATTGACTTCTGAGGAGGAAAAATCAAAGCCCCCTACGAAATATGGGACGAAGTTATGCAGATTCCTGAGCCACAAAAATTATGGCAGCTTTCTTTCAAGTTGCTTTACAAAACGGTTAAACCATCGAATTTGAAGAGGAATCACTTCTTTACGGCAAATAGACTTTACTGGACTCCACAAAAATTAGCAAAGTTTGTAATTGTTACCCCCCAAATGTCACAGGTGTGGAGCATTGAGCGCTAATGATAAGCACATGTTTTTTGAATGTCCTCAGTTAGAGGAGTATTGGTTTGAGGTGGAAAAGATAATCAACGAAATTTTTCACACAAATATTGTCAGGGACTGTCCGGGACTATGTCGGGAACACAGTCAGGGACTTGGGCAAGGACTGGGAACAGGGTAGAAAACGAACACAGAGAGGAGTACAGCGCTGCCCAGGATCACACAGGAAATCAGAGGAGAAAAGGGATCCAAAGGGGAAGCCTGTACAAAGGAACAAGATGGCTAAGACTCAGAAAGGAAGGGCACTCACAAGGCAATTTAGCATTCAGACTAACTACACCCAGGACGGACGTGCAAGACATATATATAATACAACATTAACAATAAAGGGGAGTGTGGGGTAAAGCACTCAGGAGCTCCACACGGTAAGACTGAAGCTCAGTAAGTTCCTCACCCACAATTGCTGTTACAAATACTGACTGAAAATACCCACATATAGGATATGTATGCAAAGGCAGGGTCTGTGGAGCTTATACCTATGGTGATGTTATAACAGTAACTCAAAGACAATATTCACAGTGAACAAGAAACACCACCTAGGTAGTCAGCTGTGCCCACGGATCCTGGCGATCAAACAGGAACACGCAAGGCAGTAACAGCAAAGGGTAGAACTAAACACAAGCACAATAGACAAGGAGCTAGCAAGGAGGAGTGCTTAACAGGAAAGGAAGGAAATTACAGGGCACACTTGGCAGAAAGCAGGTAACACACATACAAGGTAACAGAAGCAAGACAGCAGAAATAGAAAGACAGTAAACTAGAACTGGAACCAAGGAAATGGGAAGAAAGGCAGGGACTGGAAAAGGATATACAGAAGGGGAGGCTACAAGGGTATACTAGAATAGTGCAGGTTCAGGAATCAAGAAAACAAAGTAGCATAGGGGGCAGTGCTGGGGCAAGAATTGAGCAAAAGCTCAGGAGTCAAAGTAGCACTGCAGGTCAGGAACAAGGAAATGATAAGGCTCAGGAATCAAGGTAGCACTGCAGGCAGTGCTAGTTCAGGAACAGGGAATTACTAAAGCTTCAGGAGTCAAGGTAGCACCCTCAGGCAGTGCTGGTTCAGGAAACAGGAAATAGCTACAGCTCAGGAAACAAGGAGTCAAGAGAGCACTGCAAGCAGTGCAATTCAGGCACAAGAAAATAGCTGAAGCCCAGGAACAGGAACTAATAACCATAGCTCAGGAACTCTGGAAACAAGGTAGCACTGCAGGCAGTGCAAATTCAGGTACAATGAATAGCTATAGCTCAGGAACTCAGGAAACAAGGTAGCACTGCAGTCAGTGCTAATTCAGGTACAAGGAATAGCTATAGCTCAGGAACTCAGGAAACAAGGTAGCACTGCAAGCAGTGCTAATTTAGGAGAAGGGAAACTGCTGCAGTTCAGGAACAAGGAATACTAAGGCTCAGGGGTCAAGGTAGCACTGTAAGCAGTGCTAATTCAGGAACAAGGAAAACAGCAGCAGGTCAGGAAAAAAGGCAGAACTAAAGCTCAGGAAACACTGGAAACAATAGCAAAAGCTCAGGGAGCACTGGAAACAAGGATCGGTCTCACCGGTAAACAGCTACAATGACCAACACTGGGCTGAAGGGAGCTGGGGCTTAAAAGAGCTCACAGTAATCACATGCAGCAGGTGTGAGCAGGCTAGCAGCAGCCAGCCACAGGTGAACTGAATTCCTCCACCCATCCTTGGCCTGCAGGGGTGGAGACAAAGCAGTGAGCAGGGAATTCTGGGTAATGGAGTTTCAGGCATGAGCAGGATGGCTTCCACAAAACCCGGCATGGATTGGGAATGGATGTCAATTCCCAAATAGTGTCTAAAGGGCTGGAAGTCAGTATGTACATGAAGGGGAGGGTCTGGAAGCATATTTGAATACTGGAAAGCCCCACAATTCAGCCCCCTGGTGGTGGGCACGAGAGCACAGGGAGTGAATCGTGACAAATATCAAAGTTAGCCTCTTATTGATAATGCTGGGGGTAGAAGATAAGCCATGTAGTGCTATTACTGGGGATAAACAGGCTTTGCTATTTTATCTAATTCTTCTCGCTAGGCGGGAAATTTGTAAAAAAATGGATTGAATCCACCCCACCACAAGGGTTGGACTGGTTACAAGCAGTAAGAAGAACGGCAAAAATGGATACTGCCCTGGAGTCCAATATATATTCTAAGACTTGGGTGGCCTTCCAGGACTGGAATGGTTTTATAAGTGTGTAACCCCATTTGTCCAATGATTACACCTGCGTGGGCTGTGCTGCCAGGATACTGGAAGGGGCATGAGCGCAGGAACTATTGAAATATCGCAAAAGCCTGGGAAGGAATAGATTGGTTGACTGGCTGTTATTTGCATATAATGGTGGTATGAGGACAACATTTTTTTTTTTTTTTTTAATAAGGCTGAGTCATCAATCACTGAAGGAGTGCAGTGGACGTTTAGTGGAAATTCCTTTACCTGGTTACGATTGAGGGAGTAACCAGAGACCAAAGAGTATCTTTATATCTCCTACATAATATGCAGAATGGCCAAATCTGCATCTTCCGTAAAAAGGAAAATGTAATCTGCATATTCTGCGATGAGTTGTCTATCGGAGCTGAAGTGGACACCCTCAATATTATGGTTGTGTTTGAAAGCCGTGAGTAACGGCTCAATATCTAGGAGGAAAAGTAGCGGGGAGAGCGGCCAGTCCTGTCGTGTGCTTTGAGAAAGTGGGATGGATTGGGAGAGGTGGCCATTAACCTTGATTTTCGCAACCGGGTTCGAGTTTAGAGCTATCACCATGTGTATATATTCCTCCCCCAAGTGATACTTGTGTAGTGTTGCATGTAGGAAGGATCAAGAGACCTTATCAAATGCCTTTTCGGCATCAAGTGCCAGAGCGGCTGTCAATAAGCCTAGCTTTATCAATGCCTGGCAGAATACTCTAATATTGTCTGTGGCAAGTCTTCCCTTGAGAAAACCAGTTTGAGGTGGGGGAGTTAGTTTTAATATGACTGTCTCCAGCCTGCGCGTGATGATTTTAGCATATATTTTGCAATCAAGATTAATTAACGATAAGGGTCTATAATCTTTGACATCCAAATGATCCTTCCCCTCCTTTGGGATGACCACTATTGTGGCCTCAGTAGCCGTGCTGGAGATGAACCAAGATTCTGTGAGTTGATGGAAGACCACTTTCATTGGGGCTGTCACCAGTTCTTCAAAGGTTTTATAGAATTTGCCTGAATACCCATCCAGACCCAGGCCTTTCCCAGATTTAAGGCTGTGAATGGCCTCCTCATCGATGGGTGCATTGAGGTTAGGTTGGTCTGTCTGGTTTACGTGTGGAAGGACCCAGGAATCTAGATATTCATTACATCTGTCTATGAAGATTGCTTTATTTGAGTTATATAGGACATAGAAGAATTGTCTAAAGGTATCCAAGATGCCCTGGGTAGACGACACGAATTGTCCAGCCGCATCTCCAATCGCAGGTATAAGGGATCTGTTCTTAGTGTTTTTCAGGTAATTAGCCAATGTTTTCCCTGCTCTGCTCCTGTAGTACATCTTCCCAGTTATTGAGACCTTAATCCATTTTTGTGATCTATTACTCAATATTTTGCTGTAATCATACTTTAGTTTGCGTAGTTCTGATAAAGCAACTGATATATGTCTGAGTTAGTTATCTAGCTATTTTATTTCCACTTCTAAAGATGTTAAGTGCTTAGAGAGAGTTTTGTTTTTGATCACTATTAGGTTCATCAGTACTCCTATAGTGGAAGCTTTGAGGGCATCCCATTTAGTGGAAGCCAAGGAGTCCTTCATATTGTTTTCTTTCAGGAACTGACCTCTATTTTCTCTTTATCATTCTCATCATCAAGCAGGTCGTCATTGATATGCCATTGTCTGGGGGAAGCGACGGCATCCCCAATGTCAAGTTCTAAGGATACACATACATGGTCTGAGATAATAATTGGTTCAATTTTGGGATCTCTGGACATAGCCAGCAGGCATTTGCTAACCATAATATAATCGATCCTGGACTGCTGAGGAGGGGAGTAAAAAGTGAAGTCACTACCAGTTGGATTGAATAGTCTCCATACATCAACCAGATTGCTATTTTCTTAACAGAGTTTCATATGTTAATGTGATCTATTACCCAAGAATGTGTCGATCTCCTATCTAGGGACCCATCCATCGGAAGATGAAATCCCCTCACAAGTAGCACTTCTAAATTATTGGGTAGCTTTGAGATTCGTTTGTCCAGTTCTTTCCAGAATTCTACGGAGTTGTCATTTGGGGCATAAATAGTCACAATACAGAATTCCCTGTTTTTTCCTCCCTCTTGGGAAAGTCATCTGCCCTGGTGATCGTGTGAGTGAGGCAGCACTGTGATTTTGGACTTTTTGGTAATTATGGTAAGGACCAATGTTCCCTCTAATTTTTTCCCTCTGTGTGCGGCACTGTAAGGTCTCTGTGCGCTGCAGCCAAGGCTATGTGCGCCAGTAGCCCGACCGCATGTGTGTTTGCAGCGACAAATATCAGTGCAGATTGTATGAGTATTCATGTTAATCGCAGTGCCAGTCATGTGCTGCAATTACCATGAATACTTCCTTAGACGCACACAATATGCCCCGCACACGGCCGGCCTTAGCACTGGTGGCGCCCTGTGTGACAACGTTTGTTGGCGCACCTCAATGACCACCCCCGCCAGTGATTCCCTCACTATTACCCTTTAACAGTGCCCCTCAAGGTCTCCATTACCACTCTTTCTGAGATGTATTTAATTCGTTTTATAACGTCTCTCATACCAGTGTAGGGTGTACTTTACATTGCACACATATTAAACAGAGACAATCAATCATAGGTATGTAAATCAGTGTATAGGAAATGTTACATATGACAGAGGACTGAAGGTATAAGAGTGACATGTCATTCATACTGATAGGAAGTATAGTTTAAGAGTGCTTTGTCTGGAGAAGCACAAACTCAGAATTTAAAATGTAATACCATGGTTAGGATTTCTCTTTAATAAGAATCACTTTGTACCCAGATGAACCCTATTTGCAACATTAGGATAATGAATGGCTGGGGGAAAAAATCGTAATGCTGTAATCTATACCTTGCAGTATGCATGAAGTTCTTTGATGACAGTTAATAGTTTACTGTTCTATATTAGGATTTTAACTTATAAACTGCAAGTAACAAAATGACCTCTCTGACATAAGTAGTAACCCGCTAACCAATTTTCATTCTATGCACTTTGTGATCTGCATGGTACACGCTCTTTGCAGCAGGCATATTAACCCTCTGCGCTACCTTAAAACTTCCACTAGAGAAAATTCCAATCTCTCTAATACAACAAGTAACATTACACTTACAACAAGCCAGGACTGTTGGCTTTGTCATTGGTTCTTATTTGCATATGATAAATAAGCATCAACTACGCCTTCATTGTATATAATATTGCAAATGCTTCAGTTCTGACATGATGACATTGAAAGAACTATAATGAGTCTCTTTGTAGTTATATAAAAGGCAGTGAAGGGTGGTACTGCCGCAGAGTTAAGATTTTTGTTTTTTCACCCTGAGGGTGAGGGCAAAAATGGAGAGCCCGATAGGGACCCGTCTTGGCAGGCGCGCAACGCCCATAGGGCTAAAGGGGCTTCAGCCCCCCACACGTCCTGTGTCTCAGCCCGGGCTGATTCAGCTCGAGCTGCTGTGGGTTCGGCTGGGCAGTGTCTGGAGCCTTATCTCCGGCACACCCGAGTTTTTCACAGGTCTTTAAATACCATTTGCATATTTACATACCTTTGTAAACTGGTTACCGAGGCTTCGTTTTTTTTTCTGATTCCAGTACCCCCTGGACCCCCACTCCGCCTATTCCTTTCATTTGTATTTTACATTTACTGCCGTAGTGTGAGAATGCATTTCATGAAAAGGAATATAAAGTAGGGTTGCCAAAAGAAAAATGCCAGCCATGTGTTGTTTAAAGAGCTTGCAAAGCCCTTGTCTTGACACTAAATAGAGTTATAAACAAAAAAGTATATATTCATTTGTAATGTGACTTTTCTCTCTTTGTTCCCTTTAATTATCAGTCATGGATCATTCAGGCAGCCCTAGAACACAAAAGTGCTTTCTATTTATTTTTGCTGTTCGAAGTATGCACAGATAAGTGCTGAAAATGCGGCTTTAGGTGGCTGTTTATTTTTGTACCGCCTGGGACATCAAAATAATGAGCTGGCAACCCTAATCATAAGAGTGAAAGTTTGTTGCAGGATCAACACATTTATTTCCTCCACCCTCGATCCCTGATTAATGCCATAATAGCAATAGTTTAACTTGCATCTGAAACCCTACGCCGCCGTCAATAACATGCTGAGTTACTTCAAGTGTCTGGTAATCCACCCTGCATTCAGACAACTCACTCCTCATTCTCGCCCTTCACTTTCACGCTCACCCTGCACTCACAGTGATCACTCTGCACTCAAAATGCACGTGTGCTGTTCACCCTGTACCTCACCCTGCAGTCACAGAGCACACTACGCACCCTGCACTCATGTGACACTTCACTCACTTGTCCCCCTCACTGATCAGTCTGCAATCTCACTCAAACAAGCCCATCACTAACCATGCATTCATTCGTCCTACTCTGCACTTACAGCCGCACCCAAATTCATGTGGTAACCTCACTCAACCTGCAGTCACTCCTCTTACCCTACTCACACTGTCGCATCGCTCACCGTGCACTCACATTGGCACTCCTGCCACCCACACAGCGCAGAGGGTTAATGTGCCTGCTACAAAGAACGTGTACCATGCAGATCACAGAACTGAGTGTGAGTAAACTATGAGTAGCGCAATAAAAAAATTAAATGTTGGTCAGAAAGGTGCTATAGAGAGTTGAGGTGCATTGTTGGTGAGTGGTAGTGAGGGAATTCATGGAGAAGGAGGAAATGGGGGAGGGGGCGCCAAAAAAGACTGTTGCACCGTGTGCGACCAGTGCTAGGGCGAGCCCTGGCTGGGAGTGTAAGCCCCCCCCCCCCCCCGAAGTTCAGGTCTATTTGTGCCCCTGCGTCTCGGCACCTGCTGAGCACCGCTGGCAGGACCCGGCCCACTTAAAGCCTTGGGTTTGGAGTTACTTTCTGTGTCTGTCTGCTCTCTGGCGCAGCGAGTGAAAGGCATGAAGTAAGTCTGTTGACACCACAGGATGGCAGATCAAAGCACGTCATGCTTGTAGTCAGGGCTTTAAGTGGGATGAAAAAACATGGGGGGGTCTCTCATAGGAGCGTGGCTAATGTAATTAAGGGAGTGGGTTGAAATACTTAAGCTAAAAATCTGTACTTAGCATAGTGTGCTGCCCCACTGGTATTTTGCTGCGTCTGTCCATTTATCCAGATGTATAAATATATAACACAACTAGTAACATTACACCTACAACAAGCCAGGGCTATTGGCTTTGTCAATGGTTGTAAATTGCATAAGATAAATAAGAAATACCTATGACTTCATTGTATATAAAATTAAAAATGTTTCTGTACTTGTGGGCGAGGTTGTGGCTAAGGCTAGAGCTGCCGTCTTTCGAGCTGAGAAAGCAGCTTCTAGCCTCACGTCGGCTCAACATCCTATGATTCAAAGCTTGTAGTCTTGCTCATTTCATTTGTTAATAGAGCTCAGCTCAGCACACAATCTGCCCCGCTCTATTAGCAAAAGAAATGGAGCAAGTCTACAAGCACGACGTGTGCCTTCAGGTAATTCTGAAAGCACAAGTCGTGATTGTAGACTTCTTTGCATTTCTTTTGTTGAAAGGGCGCTGCTGCAGGGCAGATTGTGTGCCTTTGTTAAAGTAATCACGTTAATTGCAGCGCATGATGGGTGCTACGATTAACATGAATACTTTCACAAAGGCTTACAATCTGCCCGGCAGCCGTGCCCTTTCAACAAAAGAGATGCAGCAAGTGCAGGAGGCACTTGCTGCTGGACTAACCTGCTGTTGTGCGCGCTTCAAATGCCACACTGCGCTCGAGGAGAGACCAGTGTGCGCGCGCCCGTGCGCACAGCTTACTGGGAACAATGGTAAGGACCCCATTTTTTTAGGTCTCGCCTAGGCAGCGCTTGCGCTGTCTCTTCGAGACATGCTGTATTCAGGTATGGACTTGAAGCTCCGCCCATTTTCCACTCATATTTTCAATTGGCTCCTGTTACTGTCCTTTCTAATTGGTTGCTTTTGATTTGTGAATCGGCTTAGTAGTCTCTCCTTAGTACTGCCTTTTTTCCTTTTGTAACCTCCCATGAGGACTAGCCCCCTTACGTGTGTCGTTACTCTGTATGTTTTATTTACAGTCTGTGAGCACTATTTTACTAATGACTTTCTCCTAGCTGCTGTTGCAGACACGACAAGCTTTCCTGCTTCACCCTGCACATGTAGCGAGGCACACATTCATCTTTAACAATGGCAACCACAACTTTCTTTTCTCTGGCGCGGCTCGCCAAACTCTATTTTCTATATACTTTTAGTAACCAGCGTGGCACAGGCAGCGTGTTGCACTGCTTACAAAAAAATGTCCAAGATTGAAAAAAATAGAGTTTGGCGAGCTGCGCCTTTCTTTTCTCTGGCGCGGCTCTCCAAACTCTAGTTTTTCAATATTATATGCTTTTAGTAACCAGCTCGGCACAGGCGGCATGCTGCGCTGCTTATGAAAAACGTACAATATTGAAAAAATAGAGTTTGGCAAGCTGCGCTGAAGAAAAGAAAGGAATGGCTCGCCAAACTCTATTTTTTCAATATTGTAAGTTTTTCGTAAGCAGTACAGCACGCTGCCTGCCTGCTGGTTACTAAAAGCAAATAATATTGAAAAAATAGAGCAACAGGTCTTGAATTACTAAAAGGTTGAGCATTTGGCATTGCAAATAATATTGCAACGCCAATAGCTCAAACTTTCAGTAATGCAAGACATATTGCATTGCAAATGCTTGTCTTCTGTATTGCTGGAGAGAGCCCAACTGCTGTGCATATGGGCAAATGTTCTCGCTGGGTAAAACTTGTGCAGTTTGTGTATGTTTTTTCTACCGTCACTCTTCTAGTGCGAAGCTGTGGTGTACAGAAACCGTTTTCCTCTTTACATCCACTTACAAGTGGCTCCATGTGCAATGTACAAATGACTATAACACTAAATAAAGCCATGCTTGAAGCAGCATCAGCAGCATAGAAAGCAGTGCTTAACTTGTAAAAGAAAAAGTGTCGGTGCCCAGGGCTCTGCACAGAAGCTGGTGCAATTCAATGTCGACACATCGAATTCCAAGGCTGCTCAGCCCTTAATGCACCTCATGCCTCTTTAATCCAGTACCAGACACTCCCAACCCTTTTATTTCTCTTGGTTCTTGCTTTCTCCCTGGTTTTTCCGTCTTTCTCTTCCTCTGTCTTTCTGCTCTGAATGTTTTTTCCTTCTCTTCCTCTCAGGAAATATCCAACGAGGAAAAATAACTGCTGGTCCCCAAAAAAGAGTGTTGTTGGCTGCCCCCCATCAGTAGCCACCGGCTCAAATTGAGCACTGACAGGAAGACAGCGGGAGAATTCATTACCACACTTATCTCATTTGTTGCCACATCAATCATTCCATTAGAGTTAGTTCATCTCCGCAAACAGGCAACTCTGCTTAGCCTCTAAGTGCCAGATTTACCAAGAAGTGACGGAGTGCAAAGCAACTGGACAACATGTTGCGCCACCCTACATCACATGGAGAGGGTAGGAATGCACGATATCTACTATGAAATGGTGTATTGATGCTTTTTCCTTGCGCTGGCGCACAAAGTGCAGCCTGGCGCATGTACTCTTGCACCAAGGGACACCTTCCTGCACAAAACACTCCTTAAAGGATTTTTCCTCTTTCTACATGTGCTGCATTCTACAGCTCATGTAGAAAGAAGAAAAACAAGAAGAAATAAAGTTATTTCTCCTTGTTGACCCCCCCTGAGATGCCGTACCTTTTTGAAGCATTCCCAGATTGACTACCGGTAGTAAATCTGGGAATGTGCTAATAAATAGTAGTGAAATGAGGTTTGGGATTAGTCAAAGGAGGGATGGATGAGGGAAGAGTCTAGAAAGTGTTAATTTGGGAGATCCTAGTAGTAAATGGAGGTACAGGATGAGTCAAAGGTGAGATAGAGGAGGGAAGAGTCTAGAAAAGGTTATTAGGGAGATTATAGGTGTACAATGATGTTTGGGATGAGTCAGAGTGGAAGTAGAGGATATATTGAGAGAGGTATAGGATGAGATATAGATTAGTGCATTGGAGCGAGTTGTATTATATAAAGTCCCATATCTGCATGTATGGATAAATAGTTAGAAACTATGATTTTCAAGTGTTGCTGTACACAAAGTTAATTTATTTGTGTATTTGTATTATTTTTGGTGGGAAATTATATGCAATTTCTGTTTATTTATTTATGTCTATTTATATTTATTTTGTATTTTCCCCAGTATTTCAATAGTGACGCACTTATAGATACAATTGTTATGATTATATTTACACATAGTGATAGATAAAATAAAATAAAGCAGAGATCCAGAAGCATCTAATCAAATAACTTGTATAACGTATCACACATTGTGATAGATAAAATACATAAAGCAGAGACCCAAAAGCATATAATCGAATAACATATATGTAAACTATGCAATGACCTATATACATGTTAAGCATCAATAATACATATATGTATTTTAACCATAAGTAGTATATACATCTGTTAAGCAGACCTATAAGAATATCTACAAAGTAGTATATATTTTGTACAAAGAAATGCATACATCTAAATACATACATATAATCAAATTATACATGTTTAGATGATACACAGGCATATGCTGTACATTTGTGTTTTGAATATAGAGGTCATGTAGGAAAGAGCCAACTCTTGAGTAGTCTTCTGAAGCTAAGATTGTTATCTGTGGATCTTATGCTTGGGGGTAATGGATTCCATAGTTTGCCTGCTTGAACAAATAAAGAAGTACCACCCATGTTTTTTTTAATTGTATGCTGGGGATTTGAGGTGAGGTGCCAATCTGGAGTGGAGATTTCTTTGCTGTATGTATTTGGTGATTTTATTCCTGATGAAAAGTAGTCCTGTTCCATGCATTGCTTTGTGGGTTATACAAAGCACCTTGAATGTGGATCTTCTGGAAACCGGTAACCAATGTAGGGCCCTCAAGGCAGGGGAGATATGGGCTTGTGGCTTCACATGTAGGAGCAGTCTGACAGAAGAGTTCTGAATTCGTTGCAGTCTTTTCATAGTTGATAAAGATGATCCATGGTAGAGGCCACTGGTGTAATCAAGTTTAGACAGAACAAGAGAGATAGTAGCCTGGACCTTGTGTGGAAATCCTAGCTGGGGGAAGATGCATTGCAGAGTTTTCATATTAATGAAGCTTGATCTTGCTAACTTATTCACTAGGGTATTCATCGCTAGCTTGGAGTCTATGGTAATTCCAAGGTTTCTTACTGCCTTGGATACTTTAGAAGGTGGTCCCAGGTCGTCAGGCCAGGTGCAGAGTGGGTCATAATTTTACAATTGCCACATGTGAGTATTTCAATTTTGGCCACATTAAATTTGAGATGGCTCCATGTCATCCACTGATCAATGGCTCTGAGGCAACTAAAGATTTTTGAGTTTCTGATGTCTTTGGGGCTTTCCAGTTTAAGAAGTATTTGTATGTCATCTGTACTTATAGCATGTGAGCTGAAATTCATTGATAATTGCCGGTAATGAATTCATGTAGATGCTGAAAAGCATGGGTAAGATGATGGAGCCTTGAGGGATCCCTGTTTTTATGAAGTACAGTTTGGTTGAGAAAGGAGGAGTATGCATGACATTTGTTCTGTTTTGAAGGTAGGATGTGATCCAGTCGAGAACAGTCCCCTCTATGCCAGCTTTGTAGAGTCTTTGGTTTAGAGTGTCATGATCAACTGTGTTGAAGGCAGCTAAAAGGTCCAAGAGAAGTAGAGCAGCAACCCTGTTCCGGTCTACTGTGTTTTTAAGGTCATCCCAGAAAGTGATGAGGGCAGATTTTGTGCCTCTTGCTGGATGGAATCCTGTTTGGTAGTCGGAAAGTATGGAGTTATCTTCATTGAATTGTGACATCTGGGAGAATGCTGCCCTTTCTATCAGTTTGCCCAGGATTAGTCCATTTTTAATCGGTCTTGTAGTTGTTTGGGTCATGTGAGTCCAGGTTTGTTATCTTTAATAATAGGTGTATGTATGTGTTTTTTGTAAATCTTCTGGAAACATTCCTATAGTTAAAGAATTATTGAGGATTGTTCTGACACGTTTCACAGCAGAGGTAGTTTAAATAATGTTCTTGAAGATGTGTGGTGGACAAGGGTCAGAAGGGCAGCCGGCTGGCCTGATCGCTTTGACAAGATCCATAAATTCAGTTTCTGATAGTTGTTTGAAAGAATGTAGAGCCTGGGTTACCCTACCCTTGGAGGGAATTGTTGGAAATGGGTTGGTGCTGTTGGTTTTCCTTTGTTTTAAATAGGAGTCCAACATGTCTGCTTTGGTTGTGTAATGATTTGCCAGTATGTCAGTAAATTCTTGAGAAATGGGATGAGTTCCTTCTGTGCATTTCAGATAACGAAATTCATTGAGAACTTTTGTAAAATTCTTTATCTGCACATTTAGCATTTTGAATTCTGTATGAATAGTACGTTTTTCTTTTTAGCTTTTTTGATAGTTGAGTTATATATTCTGTTAAGTTTTTGTAGGCGGAGTTTGTCTTGTTTGTGATTTATTTTGAGCCAGATGTGTTGCAGCTTTGCAGTTTGTTGTTTTATCTTTTTTAGTACTGCATTCATCCAAGGTGCTGTTTTCTTTTGTCCTGTTTTGTTGTTCTTAGTGGTATTAGGATATCAAAAGCTTCCTCGAGCCACTCCTAAAGTTTTTAAACTGAATTTACTGTGTCAAGATCTGTGTTGGATGTTGATTGTGTTTTTAAGTATTCAAAATTGAGGTTCTTCACCGGTCGATATGTGGTTGCCTTAGGTGTTGTGATTTATGGAGTTTTGTGTTGGAAAGCTTCTAGATGGTAGTCTGACCATGTGACTTGAGTAATCCTTTGAAAGGTAACTAGTCCTGTATTTGCAAAAATTATATCTAGGCTGTGTCTAGCAATGTGTGTGCGTTTGTGGACGATCTGTAGTTTCAGCGTGTCTAGGCCAGTGATGATAGTTCATTGATGCGGCATATTGGGTTTGTCAAACCATATATTTAGGTCACCAAGGATGCATAGGTTGGAGTGTAGTGTCATAAGGTCTGAAACTGTGTCTAGAAACGTGTCTAGGGATGTTGCATTGCTAGGTGCTGGTCTGTAAAGTTGGACAAGTTACAGGCAGAAGTTGGCATAGGGTTGTATCTGGTGATGAGGGCCTCACAACCTTGTTCGGAAATGTTGTCAGCTTTAGTGAGATTTATTGTTTCATTGAAGATAACAGGTAGTCCTCCTCCTCTTTTGCCAATGTGATTATGTGGGACAGTTTGATAGCCTGGAGGAATGGCTATCAGAGTGGATACCAAGAATCTCAGTTTCTACATCTGATGGAATTAGTAATCAGAACAACCTGCATATAAGTTAAATATATAACTCATTTATTGTTTTATCTTTTTTCATTCATAGGTTATGTTGTAGCCAAACATAGTACTTCAACTAAAAAAAACCACAAAAATTACCAGGCATGATTTATCTTTTGATCTTTCATATCCATCAAAGATACCATTCTGTCGAATTATAGAAGGGAAAATGAAAAAAAAGACCAAGCGGATAACTATGCCAAAAAAGTGGTACGGGAATAGA
Organism: Calotriton arnoldi; assembly: GCA_963921515.1. Classification (NCBI taxonomy): domain Eukaryota; kingdom Metazoa; phylum Chordata; class Amphibia; order Caudata; family Salamandridae; genus Calotriton; species Calotriton arnoldi. Next base: position 12,555 of record CAWUFW010015311.1, on the reverse strand, counting down.
TTATTATAATATTTCCTCTTTTAGTATAAGTACATTCAGTTTGTTTAGAGAGCATTTAATTTGACCACTGAATCAGTTCATCTCCCTCCCTGGGTCCATATGTCAATGTTTCAGGACCCAAACAACTAAGGCCCTCCTTCATCGGTACAAAACCTATTTTTCAAAATGCATAATGCTGAGCAATCGCACCATAACATGTGTTTCACAATCCATATGTTACAAAGGCTGAACTGCCACCCAGCATTCAAGGTACCAAGAGTAAAGAAGCCATGTTAAAAACCTATGCCAAAGAGTTAAGGCGTATTTGTCCATGCAGAGCACCCTCATACGTGCTGTCTGGTTAATCAAGAGAAGTTGCTCTGAAAGATATGCAACTTCCGAGTAGTCTGCAGTACTACTCATGGTCATGCAAACCAATATTTACATTTCATATCATAATCTTATTATGTAAAACCAGTCATTCCATCAGGGGTAAACCACAGATGCTGGGTTCTCCATTAGGTAATATTCCCTTGGAAAGTAGAACACAAGGGTTGGAGACTCCTTGACAAACATCTTTAACTTCATGCTGCAGCAAACCTCCCTTACTTGTCTCAGTGGTTTGTTGCTATTTAGTACTTTTATTTCCCTGTCAGTTCTTTGTAGATTGTTCTTTATTAATGAGCTTGGTGATGACAAACAATTGACTCATTTGAGGAAAGGTCCCTCTGCTTTGAAAGGATGAACACTGCTAATCTGGCTGAAATCCGGGAATCCTGGCATTGTATAGGGGAGATGACAGGGACACACATGGTCGCTAGTTCTTCAGGAGTTGCGCTTAGCCAGATTGTCGGTCTGCTTTTTCTGTCTAGTTTTTGTCCTGTGGCCTTGCTATGCATTGATTCAGCAAGGGTCCATATTGAGCTGGTTCTTCCCATGTTGCTGCCACACCTACACACAGCAGATATCAGGATCAACTCCTGCTTGGAGATTCAGGGGGCTGCAGTTTGGTGTCTCTTCCATCCCTTTTGAGACTACATTCTGCTATTCATTCAGAAAGGTGGTGGAGATGTAGTTTGCCAAGCTCCTTTAAGAGCTAGCATTTTTTTTAGATTCAAGGCTTTGCTGAGTTCATTTGCACTTTCTCTTCCTTGTGTAGTCATCCTTTTGAAGTTCCATTACTTTGCTAAGCATTCGATAAGGCAAATTTTATTTCAGAATTTCAACAGCCAAGACCAGCCAAGACCAGGCTAAATGTTCTTTTATTTTCCAGTTTGCTGCTGCAGAGACCAAGTCGCCCTCTCTCCGGAAAACCCTGCAGGAGGTGACCGAATACCAGCTTCAGATCCAAAGCTTGAAGCGTGAGATTAATTCGCTGACCACAGACGTGAGTATGGATCTAAGATATTTCATAGAGTCAAAATGTGTCTACCTCCACGCCCATCAGTTACTACTACCTCTTTTTCATCAACATTAGGAGGCCCATTGCACAGAAGAAGTTTCTTTCTTTAATAAAATATTTTATTGGCCTTTTAAAAAACCCAGAAAGGAACACTATGGCAGTCACAGTCATCGATGCACGCAAACCTCATTTTTGGGAATGCATTACAGTCCAGTGTATGGGCCCATTATTATAACTACCATTTTACATATCCGGCCAGTGTCTCTTGACCTCCACCAAGGTTTGGGCCTATGGGCACATCAATAACAATTCCTTTATATTGACACCAGTCGCCCCCAAATTTTGGAGTGATTCTGTGGGCATATCTTGTTCTTTATACTGGGCTATCCAGGGTTGAGCGATTTCATATGGCCCAATTTCATCTGTATTGTAAAATGAAACATGGAAAATAATACATAGCCATTAATTCAATATTAAAGTCAAAATAAATTAGTCACTCTGTCAACTAGAACTGCCCTAAATTCCACTACTACTATTATATTTACCGGTGCTATGGGAACTACTTAACCAAGCAATGCCGAAATGGCTGCTAAACACATTGCAGCTGTTATTGCTGGTAGCAGTGTAGTTACTATTCTACTACCACTACCTAATGACACTGCATCTTTAATTACTAATTAGTTATAACTAGTACTGGCATCCCTGTTGTTGGTCTCACCAGGTACTACTAGCTGCTGGCACTGCATCTTTACTTACTAATCATTTTTCACTAATACTGGTGCCCCTGCTGTTGCTTGCACTGCTAGTTGTAGTGCGCCAAGTAATACTGCGACTACCAGCACTAATACTGGACCTACTACTGTGACCACTTCTTGTTATGGTTGTTCCCTGGATTGCGTTCCTTGAAGGTCCAGACTGGCGCTAGCTCTAGAAGTGAGTGAATTAGATCATGTCAGCTGAGACTCTGCTTCCTACTCCTAGTGGTCGCAAGCACTCCTCTCAAGATGGTGAACACTTGAACACTTTGACAGACCCTATGGGCCCAGTGGGGTAGCTAGACCTTTTTCCGCCTGTGGGGGTAACTGCTTTTGCCGCCGCTAAGGGGGAGGGGGTACTGGTGATTCCTGCGTTTGCCACCCCGCAACGGCCGCAGGTAAGAGCGGGGGGAAGCTGCCGCACCCAAAACTCATGCCGCCCGGGGCGGACTGCTCCCCCCCCCCTGCTACGCCACTGTATGGCCTAATTACGAGCGGGTCAGTGTATTCCAACCTGTGTGTAAACACCTGTTTGCGCACAAGTCAGAATTACAAGTTGCAAGGTATTTAGCATATCGAATAATAATAGGATGCCTTAAACACCAACATTCTTTACATTTTAGCTGGTTAAACCTGCAGAAATTTAACAGGGGAAATGTGCACGGTATTTACTGTACCATTCAGATTTTGGTGTGTAAAACACCAACATTTGCATGTTATTCCCTCAAAACTCGCACCCGATAAATAACGTAACCCGGGCTATAATTATTAGGTGGTGTAAATAACACCTTCACTTGTAATCAGGTCCTAACAGTGCTAGTGCGTGGAGTGCAAAGGTTCTCTACGATGTCCTTCCATTTAGTGATGCTCAGCAGGGCTTTACGTGGGGGTGGGACGGGTCTCTCCAGGACTCCGGCCAGGCAGTAATTAACAACTTACTTTGATACAGGTCCTGACTGGGCCCTATATTGATGCTATTAACTTTAAAGGCAAAAACACTGACAGACGTCTCAATAAACCCAGTAAAAACCTTTAAGGTGACCCATGTCAGTCAGGTGGTTTGTGCTTACAAGTCACCAGTTTTAATTAATCTTGCATTCCCTGAGATTTGCCTTTTTTCAGTGTGTTGTATTTCTGTATTTTTTTTCATGCAATATAGGACTCTTGTATAGTGCACACGGAACTGAGTCGCTTCTGGGTGTCTGGGTGAGTGCAGGTCGTAGGTGGGTGTTTATAATGGGGCACGATTGAGAGCTCTGGAGTTGTGGCTGAAGGCAGTTATTGAGGCTGAATAGCATTGTTTACCTCTAGGTGCCACATGTTTAAAAAGCTGTTTTGCTGTGAATGCCACCTCCACATAGTCTCAATCTGCACCCATATGCTAATGGCAAACGGAAACCCCACTGATATGAGTTCAGTGATTTTTCTGTGCTCTTCTTCGTCCTATCCCTTCACTGTGCTTCCTGCGCCCTCTGGGTCTGTGCTGAGGTCAATATAGTCATAGGGAACACAGGGCCACAAATGAGCTCGCATCTACTCAATTGACCTCCATTTTGATCCAGCCTCCTCTTTTACCATGACTCAGTTGTCTGCAGTTCTCTTCCCTCGACCTCTCGTCCACCCAGACCTATTCCCAAACATACCATCCTCTCTCATTCTTCTCTAACTCCAACCTTACCCTATTCGCAGCCACCATCTTGGTTAATCTCTGTCTCCACAGCTACTCTCTCCTCTGCTCTCCACCTCTCAATCCGGTCTACACCTGCCTTTACTATCCCCCAACCCTTTCCTTAACCAATCCTAATTTCCACCCTACTCTACAACTTCATTCAATCTACCATTCTTATTGAACATCTACTTGCCTTCCCCTACACCCTCTATCCTCCTCAAATCCTCAGTGTCCTCCCTCTCGAACCCTTCAGCAGGCCAACCTTAAGTAAACACCACCCTAGTGCGTCATTCGATTAAATGTGCGTAGTCGTGCTATATATTATAGTTGATCCTCCACCCAACTTCTTAGCTACACTTCTTGCTCATCGCATCAAAATGGTAGCATGCCCATGGTTGTCTCCATGGCCTCTACATATTCACGTAGCTCCCAGCTCTCCTCCCTTCTACTCATGCACTGGTACCTTCCCAGAAGAGCTTTCCTTCCCTGTCTGCCTGCTTCTGACCTACACATCTGGTCTAGTGCTCTAGTAGGACTTCTATCCACTCACAGTGCCAGTCAGTGGGTCATAAAGGTGTTCAGAAAACATGCTTATCCAATGTGTGGCCTCTCTGCAGGGCATAACAAATACCAATATTTACTGTTATTCCGTGGGTCAGTGTGAAGGAGGGACAAAGCTGTTGAAATATTGACAGACGGAAAAAAAAGAAAATGCAGTGCTAATAGGTGAGTGAATGAAAATAAAAGAAAATGCAATGCTAATATGTGAGTGGGTGGGGGTGGGAGTGGTAAAATGAAGAAGATGCAAGGAAGTACTTGCAGAAGAAGTGAGTGAAAAGAGCGTACTGAAAAGAAATGAGGTGTGAGATATGCAGATGGAGGATTTCAGAAAGATGTGGGGAGAAAAATGATCTATGTATCCCACAGAGAGAGAAACTGCAAAGGAAAGCAATGTGAAGGGGAGAACGGGAGTGATTGAGACACTTCGAAAACTCATACCCCTTCCAAAGACATTAATAATGTTTAATTCACAGTCTCATATATTCACAATTGAAAAATGTTACATTCTAAATGTTAACGACAAAATTGTTACTAGGCATTTAGCTGATACTGCTAACAAGCATTGGCAAAGCCAGTACGTTTGCCTTGTTTTAGGACTATGTCCATTGTTGTGTGATAAGTCAGCAGGCACTAGTAGAAAATTCACAGAGAGGCACCCAAAGACTGGTCAGGTGGCACACCATGAGAAGCACAGAATCTTTAGTTTACTTGTTTTTAAGCCACACCCTTAATTACGTAGGTCACACCTTTTGGAAAGGATTGCAAGTTTCGCTTCTTTGGCCATACCTCTTTTAGAGACTCTCCCACCCACCTTTTTCATCACACTTAAATCCCTGACACTCAGTAATATGTAGCATAACTCTTACGTTATCACCTATACCAACGTTTTTTTTCCAGCTCAGTGGTATTCATTTTATCACCTTTGGGACGATAAAAGCTTGTGTCAGCTTTTCTACTGTTCAATCTTTGAACTGATGGATGCCCACAGATCTCTGCAGCTGATGATCAACTAAATTACCCATCTTTTTAACAAAAGTAGACAGAGGAGAGCGTAACTCAAGCACTATCAACAAAACAGGTGGGATTCCAAAAGAAGGCAGTAGCACAAACTTGATTTAAGGGGCGGGAGAGGGTTGGCAGCGTCTAGGCTTACTACCCCACACTGCATGATTTCTTCCCATGGGAAGAGATGCCCTCCTTTAATGGATAAGGTGAGTCTCCTTCATTTTGCCTCAGCGCAAATGAATCAAGATAGACTCTTGATCCAACTCTACACCTAATCAGGGATCGATACTCATCAATAATTCATACAATGGCCCATACACATTCACCCAAGTCCCTGATGCGCTGGGGGTCAAGTTTTAATGACATGAAAATGTTATTTACATCACAGGTTCATGTTTAGCAAGTCTAAATACATAACTAGACCTGTATATCAACTCTCTTTCCTCTCGGTCGATAGACCAATTAGTTGAGTAGTTGATGGTAATGATAGCACTTATCTAACTAACTATCAAGTCAGCTAAATAATCACAGACTCTTGGTAAGATTAATAAAGTTTTATCTCAAATTGTAGTAAATCATCAATGCTCCATTGCATTCGGTATCAAGTGCAAACAAAATGAAAATTCACAAGAGGGAGAGAACATTAATCAGCAGATGCAAACAGTGTCATTCTCAACATCAATAATGATTATGCACATGAAGGAGTGGATAGATTAAGAGACATCAGTTTCAGCAAAATAATGCGAAACAATATACATATATCAGAGTAGATAGATGAAGAGACATCAGTTTCAGCAAGATTATCCGAAACAATATACATATATCGGAGTGGATAGATGAAGAGACATCAGATTTCAGAGACAAGAATACATTTGCAAATAATTATGCAAAGTACGAGTCAGAATAATACAAACCCAAAGGATCTGTGAAATACCACCCCCTTGGCCGAGGGGACAGTGGGGGTTCCCCGAACAAGAGCCAGGGAACAAAGATTTCAGAGACAGGAATGGGACAGGGACAGGAACAGCTAGGCCTCTCTGCAAACCGACGGACAGCAACGCATCACCCTTCTCTCCTCAGCATCCAACCTCAGGCCTCTCCTTCCCTACGACTGCTGCACCCAACACCAAACCACACCCCCAAAGACACCCCAGTTATACCCTAAAACCTACATGTCCGTCCCACATCAGTTGAAACATTTCCCGCAACTCGACTGCACTGGCTCCCCGTCGACAGGAGAATCTCCTTCAAACTCCTCATCCACGCACACAAGACACTCCACAAGACTGGCCCAGCCTACCTCAACAGACGACTCTTCTTCTACGTCCCCAACCGCCAGCTCCGCTCCGCCGACCTCTCCCTCGCCACCGTCCCTCGCATTCGAAGAACAACCACCGGCGGCAGATCCTTCTCACACCTCGCCGCCAAGACCTGGAACACCCTTCCACTAAGCCTACGACAGACCCAAGACCTGCTGACTTTCAGGAGGCTACTCAAGACCTGGCTGTTCGACCAGTAGCAGCAACCCCCCCCCCTTTTTTTTCTCCCCAGCGCCTTGAGACCCTCGCGGGTAAGTAGTGCACTCTACAAATTCTGTGATTGATTGAATGATTGATTGATTGACAGTTCATTGGTGGACTTGAGAGGTGGTCTGTCACACCACGGTGATTTCATTCATTAATTTTACATGAACATAGTCCTACATCCGTCTCTGCAATGACCCTGAACTTGGGGTTATACCATGACTGCTTGAAGAGCCTGATCATTGCATCTCTTCCAACATGTGCAATTCCATGGTATACCCTTGCTATATGGGATAGTATACTGTCTGGCATGACTGGTCTTTCGTCTATATCACGGGTACTCATAGTACGGCCCGCGGGCCGCCAGCGGCCCGGCAAGCCTTCCTTGGCGGCCCGCAGACCTTGCAGATATCGTACCTGTGGTTTTGTTTTTTTGTAAAGAGTGTCAGCAAACACCGCCGGTTGCAGCAGCGCGGACTCCGAGAGACTATGCTCTATGGGGGCCGGGCGATTCCAGCGATAGTCAGAGTGGAGATGCAGGGGCGCTAAGAAGAGGTGAAATACAACAAAGCCTCATTAACAAGTAAATGGTCTTTTAAAGACCTGTGAAGTACTCGGGTGCGGCTGTGTGTCAGCCCGGGAAGCTGTCTCAGCCCGGGCTGCCACACACGCGGGGGGAGATGGCAGAGGGTGACAGAGGGCAGCAGGGAGTGAGAGCCGGGTGAGGTGACGGAGGGCAGCAGGGAGTGAGAGCCGGGTGAGATGGCAGAGGGTGACAGAGGGCAACAGGGAGTGAGAGCCGGGTGAGGTGACGGAGGGCAGGAGGGAGTGGGAGCCGGGTGAGATGGCAGAGGGTGACAGAGGGCAGCAGGGAGTGAGAGCCGGGTGAGATGGCAGAGGGTGACAGCGGGCAGCAGGGAGTGAGAGCCGGGTGAGGTGACAGAGGGCAGCAGGGAGTGAGAGCCGGGTGAGGTGGCAGAGGGCAGCAGGGAGTGAGAGCCGGGTGAGAGCCGGGTGAGGTGACAGAGGGCAGCAGGGACTGAGAGCCGGGTGAGGTGACAGAGGGCAGCAGGGACTGAGAGCCGGGTGAGGTGACAGAGGGCAGCAGGGAGTGAGAGCCGGGTGAGGTGACAGAGGGCAGTGAGGAGTGAGAGCCGGGTGAGGTGACAGAGGGCAGCAGGGGCTGAGAGCCGGGTAAGGTGACAGAGGGCAGCAGGGAGTGTGAGCCGGGTGAGGTGACAGAGAGTGACAGAGGGCAGGGAGTGAGAGCCGGGTGAGGTGTGCGTTAAGAGCCCGTGACGTGATGTTTCCCGCCAGCCTGTAGTGAGAGAGTTGAGCCAAGGCCAGGGAGCTCAGGCCTGGTCTCCGCTCTCGCAGCACAGCGCACCAATGCTCGCCGCCAGGTTGGCGCTATATATAATTGATGCATGCATACCTACACGGACGGGTGACTGGCGCCAAAGGGGGGCTTTGATCTGACAGCTCAGGGGTGAGAGTCAGAATTAAAGCCAGCGACAGATGTGACCCCAAGCCCAGTGGTGGGACACAAACCCAACGAAGCACCAAATTCAGAGAGAAAACGAGCTGGCTTTTACATTACACAGGGAGAGGGGGGAGTGGGGGGGGGACTGTCTCTGGGCTGGTGACGGGGACGTGTAGACACAGTACATGTGCACTGCCCGAGGCACAGAGACAGATAGAGACAGAAATAGACAGAGACAGATAGAGATAGAGACAGAGATAGACAGAGACAGAAAGAGACAGGGACAGACTGACAGATAGAGGCAGAGACAGATAGAGGCAGAGACAGATAGAGGCAGAGACAGATAGAGACATATAGAGGCAGAGACAGATAGAGGCAGAGAAAGATAGAGGCAGGGGCAGACAGAGCTAGATAGAGGCAGAGACAGGGACAGACTGACAGAGGCAGAGACAAATAGAGGCAGAGACAGATAGAGACAGAAACAGACAGAGACAGATAGAGATAGAGACAGAGATAGACAGAGAGAGACAGGGACAGACTAACAGATAGAGACAGAGACAGATAGAGGCAGAGACAGATAGAGGCAGAGACAGATAGAGGCAGAGACAGATAGAGATATATAGAGACAGAGCCAGATAGAGGCAGAGACAGATAGAGACAGGGGCAGACAGAGCTAGATAGAGGCAGAGAGAGGGACAGACTGACAGAGGCAGAGACAGATAGAGGCAGAGACAGATAGAGGTAGAGACAGACAGCGATAGAGACAGAGAGAGAGAGACAGAGAGAGAGACAGAGAGAGAGACAGAGAGAGAGACAGAGACAGGGACAGATAGAGGCAGAGACAGACAGAGACAGACAGATAGAGGCAGAGACAGACAGAGATAGAGCCAGAGACAGACAGAGATAGAGACAGAGATAGACAGAGACAGGGACAGACAGAGACAGATAGAGACAGGGGCAGACAGATAGAGGCAGAGACAGACAGAGACAGAGAGACGGAGAGGGAGACAGAGGGAGGGAGACAGAGACAGGGACAGACAGAGACAGATAGAGGCAGAGACAGAGACAGGGACAGACAGAGGCAGAGAGAGAGAGACAGAGAGGCAGAGAGACAGAGAGAGGGAGACGGAGGGAGACAGAGGGAGGGAGACAGAGGGTGACAGAGGGAGGGAGAGAGAGGGAGACAGAGAGAGGGAGACAGAGGGAGACAGAGAGAGGGAGACAGAGAGAGGGAGACAGAGAGAGAGGGAGACAGAGGGAGGCAGAGGGAGACAGAGGGAGGGAGTCAGGGGGAGACAGAGGGAGGGAGAGGGAGACAGACAAAGGGAGACAGACAGAGGGAGATAGAGGGAGGGAGACAGAGGGAGGGAGACAGAGGGAGGGAGAGAGAGGGAGAGAGGGAGACAGAGAGAGAGGGAGACAGAGAGAGAGGGAGACAGAGAGAGACAGAGAGAGGGAGAGGGAGACAGAGGGAGGCAGAGGGAGACAGAGGGAGTGAGTCAGGGGGAGACAGAGGGAGGGAGAGGGAGACAGACAGAGGGAGACAGACAGAGGGAGACAGACAGAGGGAGATAGAGGGAGGGAGACAGAGGGAGGGAGACAGAGGGAGGGAGACAGAGAGGGAGACAGAGAGAGGGAGACAGAGACAGAGGGAGACAGAGGGAGGGAGACAGAGGGA